>JBBMOE010000033.1:0-17903 GCA_037975065.1 Chaetodon trifasciatus
GTAGTGGTTTGGGGAGGGGTGCAGGAGGGTTGGGGCGAGGGGTAATGGGTAGAGCCGCGGTTCACCCCTTTGCTTTGTACCCGCAGAGTAAACATGACAAATGGGGCCCGAGTTTGGCATGATTAAAGATGAAAACGAGGATCCATCTTCACAAAAAAAAGAAAAAAAGGCTCGGATAGAAAAAAGACCGAAACAAACCACACGCACGAGGGCACATTATCCGCCTATCGTCTTATGCTCTGTCATATGGAGGAGTTAAAAAAAAACGAGATATAAAAAAGGAGAGTGAGAGACAGAGAGAGAGAGAGACAGAGAGAGGGAGAGAGAGAAGAGAGAGAGAGATGGGTGGTAAAGCAGCGGCATCATTTTCTCAATTCTTTCAGACTCCTTCTTCGCCTACTTTTGTTCATTTATTTTTTTTATGAATGGGTAATCCCCCTTCCACCCACTCCCACGTCATAACGTCATACTGTGTAACATCAGCACTGATCAGAGCCAAAAAGGCGGCAATGACATCCCTCTTTCCCTCCAGAGAAAGGCGTTATTCCGGTCCAAAGTGCGGGCTCCGGTGGTTATAAGCTTGGCTGCCGTCTCGGCGATCAGTTTGGGAATAAGGGAGGGAAAGGAAGGGCAGAAATCAGACAAAGAGCCAAGGAACCGGGCTATAGGGGTCCGGTGCGGTTCTGGGAGCCGGTTAGAGCCTGGGAGTTTGTGTTGTTTGTTCCGGAGCGAACCTTGGTGTTAGGCAGCTTGTGGTCCTTCTTCCATTTCATCCTCCGGTTCTGGAACCAGATCTTGATCTGCCGCTCTGACAGGCATAGCGTGTGCGCGATCTCCACCCTGCGCCTGCGCGTCAGGTACCGGTTGTAGTGGAACTCCTTCTCGAGTTCCAGGACCTGCTGGCGCGTGTAGGCCGTCCGCGAGCGTTTCGGCTCACCCCCTGTGTAGTTTGAACTCACTGTGGGAGAACAATGGGGATAAATGGCCATCACAACCTTAACCACTCCAGATAAAAACACCACAATACTATCACCTCCAAAAAGGCTATACAAAACAACAGCAATCATAACAATAATAGTAAGGCTAACAATAATAACAATAATAGTAATAATTGTGAAGAAGTTATAATTGTAAACTGTTGTATAGCATCAGCTGTCTTTCAGATTATCACCACTGCAAATCACTGTTGAAAGAAGACAGGCTTTGATACAATAAGGGCTTGCGTTAAAACTACATAGAGAATTTTATATGTAGTAGTGAGGACTCATTTAACCTGAAAAACTGAACCGCACATCAGCCACAGGAGGGGGGGAAATCAGTGCATCATACAGCATGCAAGGAAGAGAACTATAGCCATGGCCACCGCGGCTGGACCGACTGTGATAGCATACAAAATGGCTGTAACCTTGGCGGACCCTTTCATGATTGCAAGTCTTCTATGCGACGACAAATATTTTTTCTGTGCTTTCACGTGCAGCTGTGGTCGTTGAACTCGTTTATTTTACACTACAGTTTGTTGCCGAGACTGCATTTTCAGCAAAGGCATGTCGTCAGGTGTCATTTTTAGGCCCTGCGGCGGTGTGAATCCTCCCGGCAGAGCCACACTGACGCTGGTGTCCAAATGTTGTGATACGAGCAACTCGGGGCCACGGCCGCATTGAAAGGTTGGCTGTTGCTGTTCTGACATGTTTACGCACGCACGCACGACCGGGACTGGCGGAATATATCGATACATAAAAACAGAAGGAGCATCTAAAGGAGCGGGTACCTTTTCTTTCACTGATGTTATACACAGATGTCACGCACGGAGAGCAAGGATGGTAGCATTGTCTGTCTCCCATAAATGGTTGAGAATAAAGGTGATTGTGGGGGTGTAGCAGCTACACGACGGCACTGAATGGCCGACTGGGTAATGATTCTACAAATCGCCCAAACTACAACCACAACAGCAACCAAACGTTCTGAGATGGGCTGCGATGTCTCCTAAGACATGCCTGTTAGAGTAACTCAGCAAATGGAAAAACACAAGACTTTTCTTACCAAGTAAACAGTCCTGTGGAGTGAATGAATTACTGTGACTGTGCAAAAAGTGGCATTTTGTCCCCGTGCGAACATGCACTCCAGTTATCCCGATGCGCAATAGACAGCAAGTCTATTATGTCACTACAGACGAGCCATAATAGACTGGAGCTATTCGGTTTTACATTAGTGTTTTACGGCCGGCTCCATAAACATGAATATTTCAGCTGCCATAAAACTTTCCCTCCCCTGGAACATCGAGGAAAGAAGCAAGGCTCGAGTAAAGTACACCGTTTACACAACCCGACCACTTAAAATCAAATTACCAAAGCATAAAAGATAACTTATGGCCACGGTCGGAGTTGTCATAAGGCGAGGAATTAGAGCAGACGAGACTGAGATCGGACTTCAAAAGGCACCTCAGTGGAGAGGTGTAATAAAAATTTATGGAGGGTGTAATTATATTGGCCCTGCAAACAGACGATCGTAAATCTTGACCCAAGGGCTACTCTTCTACTTCTAACAGAAAACAGGGAGGGGAAGCCGTAGATTTTGACGGTGGACACCTAGCTGACTGCATGGGTTTTAACTGCAGGCACAAAGGCGCAGCGAAAGCGAGAGGGGGAGAGAGAGAAAGAAGTTTGCATGCAGCACTTACCGATGTTTACATGGACTTTCTTCATCCACGGATAGACTACGGGGTCCTTCCGAGTGCTCGCGGGGGACGAAGTGCTTTGACTGTGCGGCGTTTGGCCGCAAGACGGAGGCGGAGGCGGGCTGGGTGTCACCGAGTCGCAGCGGTGGCTCTGCTCCGGGACGGGGGTTGTCTGTAGTCCGGACGGGGGTAGGACGTGACCCCGGGGGGACATCACCACCGATGCGGGCTGCCCTGCACGCTGGCACGGTGTGTAGGGCGGCTCGGCTCGCTGCTGGTGGTGCGGGTGGTGTTGATGGTGGTGGTAGAGAGAGTCCGGTTGAAAGGCAGCAGGCTCCTGTCTCTGGGAGCTGTAATAGTCCGGAGAGTGGCTGGGCAGATAGTCGCTCTGTGAGTATTCCTCGCACGGTGGGAACTTCGGGTCCACATAGTTGGAGTTGATCAAATAGGAGCTCATGGCCATTAATTTCAGTCTTTTTGTGGAATTGCACCTACTCGGAAAATATATAACTAAAATTTATATCTCATCCCTTTACTCTTCGGTTATTCCTGTTCCGTTGAACCCTCCTACTTTTCTGTCAAGTGAACAAAGTTAAGAAGCCACGTGACGGCAGCCGGCCAATGGCGCGCCTCCAGGACGGACCCCGGATAAGGAAATGGGATTAAGCATATACACGGCCCCCGCACGCGCATCATCATATGGTCCCAGTTTGTGGGCATTCACAGTTTTACAATACTTTCCCCTCTCCCTCCAGTCTCTCTCCTTATGCCCATCCTCTCCATATATCTCTCCACCACACGTCGGCACGCATGCCGTCCTAAACAGGCAGAGAATCACAACAATAACAAAGCGCGTGTGAAAATATATTCCGCTCGAGTTGAAACCGCGCTGGAGAACGCGCGCGCATGGACACACACGAGCAACAGAGTACAGTACAGATGACAAGTCCTCACTTACTGCAAACGAACCCTTTCCCCCTATTACGCGTCTGGCTCGAACTTCAAATAGAAAAAAATAAAGAAAAAAGTAGCAGTAGAAGGAAAGCGCTTGGGGGGATTTAAAGTGGCGCCTGCACCACCCTCTGTGTATATATTTGGGTGTGTGTAGGGATGTCCTTGCCAAATCTTTTTTCTTTCTTTTTTTCCCCTTGTTCTTCTCAAATCGCTAATAACGAGGAGTGGGAGAGTGGCCTGGCCGGCTGCTGCGCCGCCACCCAGCAGCAGCACCGTGTCAGAGATAAATCTGGCTTGTTTAGGATCGATAGAAAATTCATCAACTAATTCAGGTTACACGGCCTCCTAAATCACTAGCAGACCTTTGCATTAGGAACGAGAATCCAGCACCGTTTCCCTCTTTTTGTTCCAACAGGCGCCCATTCCACATTTAACTCCTCTTGCATGGTAATTCAGCCTTATCCAGGGTCGCCTTTTGCCTTGCATGAATAAACAGGATTTATTTCCCTCCATTTTCCGATATTAACATCACTGGCATTGCAGGTCCATATGCCCCATCCAGATTGCGCTGCTGCTTTTGCCCTTGAGCTGTGCATTACTGAACACAGATACACAGCTCTTTGTTTTGCCTCCGAAAGAGAATTCATCTCCCCAACCATGACCCGATCACATTAGTTGTCACAGACTTTCATAGCTTTGTTTCCTCATTTCCAACACTAACATACTACCATGTCGTCACTCTCTTCTGCTGTGGCTTTCTTACTGCTATAAACCCGACATAAAACACCACAAAACAAGGGCTCATACCTGTGTTACGCAGAATGACAGAAACAAAGAACACACTGCACTGTAAAGAATAATAATGTTAATCTTTTCAGCTAACGAGTTTTATAGTTATCGCTCTTTAATTCTACCAAATGTGCTTGCTGCAAATTAATAATGCAAATATAAAATATAATACAAAACACTGTCGTGAATAGAAGTGATGCTTTCCCAGTCAAAAGGAGTCTGTGCGCGTTCTGCGGTGTTATCAGTGGGAATGAAGGTGTGTGCACACACAAAGACACACAGGCAAGATGATGGAGATATCCAAGTCCTTTGTTTCGAGAAAATTGACCGTCTCTAAATCGAAACATTACCCCCCACGCACACACCCAACCCCCCAGTACGCCTTCCTAGATGAACAGTAAAGTCGACCGCATCATTTTTCAACACGACAAATAATAAATAAAAACAGTCCAATTCAACCTGGAGTTGGCCTTTAAAATTGTGAGGCGGTTTGATGATCGAACAAGTGAAACTGAAATAAAACTTAGTGTTTTCTTCACTTTGGACCAGAGTACAGCTACAACACGAGGCTTGTTGCACACAAGAGCTTTAAAATTTATATCAAACAACAGTACAAACTTAAAGTAAATGTATGTATGCGCTGAAACGAAATGAAAATTCGCGGAAGAGATAGATTCTTTCAACCTGAACAGTTCAACATTTACAAATGCAAATATAAAGAAGCGATTCATGGCCTCATGAATGAAGGCGATACAACCTAATAACAGCTGCTGAAGGCCTCTGCTGCCCGTGTTGGATCCATCGCTGCCGTCGTGTATAAATCCACTATATACTCCCCTAGAAGCGAATTTGTGATTGTTTTAATGATTTTTACACAAATCCGGATCTACAGGGTAGATATAGAAGACAGCGGCTCTCTGGAGGCGCACGGTTACACCGTCGATAGACTTTTATTGCTTTCATAAACTCCTTGTCGCAACCACACAGGAGTATTTTCATCCATCTGTACAGTCTCTGACCCCTGACCTCCTCACTGCTGGTGGGGATGAGGGAAATGAAGTTATAATGCTGTAACACTTCCTGTAAGTCAAGGGCGACGATTAACTCGCAAATAAAACAAGGTGAAATAAAATAAAACATTTTTAACGTTTTCTTCCTCCTAGACGTGAGGGCAGGTGTGCTCGAAGCTTACAGAATGGGAGAAATGGGAAACGAATTAAATGTTGAATATAAAAATAAAGGCCTATTCTCTGTATTCTGTGGAGTTAGTAATTTCCTGTCGGTGGTTTTTGTTATAATGGTGAAAGAGCGGAAAATACATTTAGTGATATTATGCCCTGGGAATTGTGAAATATTATTTATGTGAAATGCTATTTATATTGTTTATATATATATTTATATGAAGTCAAATACTATTATTTCAGCGTGAGGGGGAAAGCAGGCCTCTGTCAATGACAGTCATTTTAGAATCTCCTTTTTATATATTTGAATTTTCCCTTCGCCAATTAATAGTTTCTCAGTACTCCCTTTAAAACGAATGTTTTATTTAAAATGAAAATATTGCTAGAGCTTTCGATCCATGTAATAACCAGACAAAATTAAACTGAAAGTACAGTTGTAATTATCCAAAAGAAAAAGATTTTTTTTAAAGAGAAAGAAAGAAAACCTTGGCAGCTCCAACCGTGGCCCGCTCTAACAGAATGAACACAATTTAATGAAAGAAAAGACAAATCGCTTGGCACTGGAAACACGGTCCTATCAAAAATGTTCTGAATGATCTGACTGAAGAATGGATGGACCAATGAATAAATGAATAAATGTCCCTTCACTTTGGTAAATGACTTGCAGTCTGTCTCCAAAACTACTCTGGCTTAACTGAATTAAAAGTGGTCTGACCAACACACAAGAGCCTGCACTTTATAATAGCCTTTTTTCTTTTTTTAATCTATCTATCTATCTATCTATCTATCTATCTATCTATCTATCTATCTATCTATCTATCGAAAGAAAGANATCTATCTATCTATCTATCTATCTATCTATCTATCTATCTATCTATCGAAAGAAAGAAAGAAAGAAAGAAAGAAAGAAAGAAAGAAAGAAAAAAAGAAAATAAATCACATTAGAGCACAGAAACACAGCTTCATTAAAGTAACTTTAAATGTATTTAGCCTTAAACTAGCTTACATGTTACATGTTATTATAGTACATATAAAAATCATGAAAATAAAAATTCCTCTTGATAAGTGTGAAATCTAGTGCTCCTGATGCATTTTGAAGCTCTTCATGTTTTTACATATACATGTGCTTTTCTTGCTATATTTCCCATGTAATTTCTATGTGCTCCTGCGCTGCTCCCACATTGATTTTGTGACACTGACATTCCCTCCCTGCTGCAGGCAATATTGCTGTTCTCTGTTTCCTCCAAAAGTTGCTCATACATCACCAGACTGGACAACAAAAGCAGAGAGCAGACTTCAGACTGGAGGGAGAGGCACTGCCAACCAATCTGCTTCTGGTCTGCAGCTTTTCTGTTTCTATTCTTTTATTTTTATTTTTTTTCTTATATTTTCCCTGTATTTATTATTTTTCTATTCTATTCTATTCTATTCTATTCTATTCTATTCTATTCTACGCAGGTGTGGCCATATTTCTGTCACCTTGACCTCCCGCTCTGCTGCGGGTCATCTCAGGTATCGATCAAGGTGTGTTGAGTCTGACTGCAGCACCTCCCCTCCCTCTGTCAAGTTTGTCAGCAGCAGCCATTCAGTTCAACGGGAGCCTATTGTCTCCGGCTCCAGGTAGAGGTCAATGTGTAAGCCGAAGATGCAGCCGAGATATTTAGAGGAACCGGCGAGAAAAACAACAAATAGATTTGTATGTTCCAGACATTTTGTAATGTGATATCAACAAATTAAGACAATCGTCTCTAAATGGCTCTAGAAGCAGCTGTTCGATGTTTCGTTAATTGCTATAAATGTGCTTTTGAAATACGTAAAACAAACAACCCTTCATTTTAGCGTTTAATGTATTTTCAAAATTATAAAACCAAGCATGTCAGGGAGCTAAAACCACTAAAACTAGACTGTCTTCTATTCAAACCACACACACACACACACACACACACACACACACACACACACACACACACACACACACACACACACACACACACAGGAGCGCGCGCAGTAGCACATGTAAATTTCCCTCTGTTGTAACATTTAGCTGTATTATCGGGCCATAGTTCGCTGAAGACAGAGCGAGATGCTCGAGAGATAGAGAGGATGACATACAGCGGGATGCAGTGAGAGGAAAAGGTCAGCGGATCCGGATTTAAACATGTGACTTTTATTGCGGGTCAATTCCGTTTAGGCCCACACCTCAAACAAGCTCAAAAGGTAACTTCCCGGAGGTTGAAAGGGTTCTAGAGGGAGGGGGTGAAATAAAAAGCAATAAAATATTCAGGGAGCGGAAGAGAGCCGGGGAGAATAAATACCTTTTAAGTCCCCCTCACAATTTACGACCTTTCGGGTAAGTTTGTCCCATCAGCGGCTCAAAACCCAGTTGTTGTTGGCAAAGCTGCTGAGAAAAACTGTCGACACATCGCTCCTTGCTTCTCCTTCTTCTTCTAATTGGGATTAAACTTTTGTCTAAAATGGATTCATTTTCACGAGTATTAAGGTAAGACGTCGTCGTTTGTACAGCCTGGGGCCGTTTGACAATGAAGGGATAAATAGTGACATTTAATAGTGAGGACTAACAGGCTCTTGGAACTCACTCCGTAAATATGCTCGGAGAATAAACATTTGTTGGTTCGTGATACCATGGCCACATTCAGAGAGATTCTTCTGTTCATCATATTTCTAAGTTTCGCCTGAAACATTATATTAAACCACAGAGGATTTCTCAAAGCAGGCCTTAACTTGTGCAGAGCCACAATGAGAAAATTAAAATGAACATATTGAAGGGTTAAACGGCCTCATTATCTGCAGCGACCGGACTTGTCAGCTTTCTGAAATATTACCGAGGTGAAAAAGGGACAACGACCAAGAAGAGAAATGTGGTTTTGCTCCTTTGTGCAGCTTGAAAAATAAGTCTAGGCCCATTCCGCCAGTTATTGTCATGTAAAGTATCGGACAGGGAAAAAATGAAGCGCTGCAGAGGCCTGACCCTCCGTGTGGCAAGCATTAATCTAAAGGTGTTTTCTGGGATATCTATTGTGCGGAAGCTGAAAGCTCGGCTCTGACTGTAAGACTAAATTAATTTCACAATGCAGCAGGCGGACCAGCAGCCTGCAGCGTGCCAGGTAAAACTGGGAAATATAAACAGCAGGGAGGAAATAAAGACGAGTTCAAGAGCTGGCTGGAAAATGACCAGAGGAGCACTGCTGTACGTTATTTGTGTTCAAGAAAATCCAGTAACACTCAGTTCTGCCGGACACATTCTCAGAAGATCCTTCTTTTTTAAGTCAAATCTGACGAGTGACCCACTGAAATTGAAACTCTCATCAAACAGTCGTTTTTCCTGCGCTGCTAGGCTGTAATGCATCCTCTCTTTCTGTGAGGAATATAAAATAGAACTGAAGACCTGCATTTAAATAATGAAAAACATATCGTGCAGCTCCACTGAAAGCTTCCGCATATTCATAGATGATGCAAAATAGAGCCACGTCCTACCAGCCTCTGAAAGTTGACTAGTGGCTTATTTGAAATGGCTGGTGCAGAGTGAATATGGACAGCATTAGCAGAGCGTTTGGATGGAGGAGCACAATCGATGAAAAGAAACAAAGGCTCCCTGAAGAATCGGAACATTTTATTTCACAGCCATCTTGCAATCTAAGAAACAGCACATTAGTAATCAGCAGAGGAAAATAAACAGATGAAACCACTGCCGTTTTCTACAGGCTCACACCATCAACACGCTTGATATCAAATTCAAAGCAGAAAGCCACACATCTGGATGAAACCCGACAAATCCACAGCAACGCTCCCGAGTCAAAACCACTGCAACAATGCTCTTTTCATTCACTGTGGCTTTCTTCACATTTTTTTTCTACACAATAATGCCACGTGCGAGACATTATCTAGGCATTTAGCACAGACATGGAAAATCAACTGGTACATTACAGCACACAGTCTTTGCCTACGGAGCTACCTGCTGTTTTAAATGAAATACGACATAGTGAAGAAATAAATAAGAACACTGTGGAAATATGTTTTCAAATTGAATTCAAGGCTGTGAAGTGGGAGAAAGTTCTCCAGCGTGACATTTAACCTTCCACTAACCACGACCTCGCCTTCACCCTCGGCGTATGGTCTCTCTCTCTCTCTCTCTCTCTCTCTCTCTGTGTGTGTGTGTGTGTGTGTGTGTGTGTGTGTGTGTGTGTGGTATAGGTATTTGAACTTATCATTTAGACCAGTATCTGGTTGACAAGAGGAGGAAATATGGGGTTCATGGGTACATCAAAACCTAAATTACCTCCAGAATATCTGAAGTGCACCCTGAAGTCACAGAGCCCCAAGTGGCTTAATTAAGAAAACTAATTAACAAGTTTGATAGGGAAGGTACAGTGAAGGAAATGGTGCTTGCAAGGGGGGAACACACAGTTCAAATATCCACGGCGTGATGCGCACCGCCTTGAATCGATCAAAAATATGAACTGATAAAGTCATTATGAACTTCACTGTCTTGGAAAAAAGGAGGAAGAGGAGGAAGAGGAGGATTGTGAGGAGGGGGTTCTGCGGCAGTTCCTGCAACACGTGGTCTTCCGCTTTATCCCAGCATGGGCAAAGCACCTGCCACATACACACAGTGCACGAGCAAGAAAGCGGGCACACACTCAACAATATGCAAACGAGGCAGCTTCCCCTTCTGCAGGGCGATTTCTATTTTTTGTGTACTCACTTCTCTGTAGCTCGCGGATCCGCCTCCCCTTTCTGGCGTCGTCCACACATCGATTTCAACCATTTTCCTGTTGTTGTCTTTCTTATGTTTTCTTCTCCTTTTTGGTGTTGTTCTCCGTAAAATCTCCAACAAACCGGCAGCCGTGTTCCACTCTTTTTCCCTTTTCTCCGTGAAGAGTAGCCTTCCGAGTACAGCATTCACACCTTAGTTCCCCCTCTCTCTCGTCTTCCGACGCCACAGGTTTTTTTTGACCTCTTCGGGATTCTTCGTGGTATCTTAAAAAAAAAAAAAGTCGCTGTCATTTCCGCGGACACCCCTGCTCGCATGCACGCACGCAGGCACACGCGCAGAGGCACACACACTCCGATCTCCGGTAAAATGTAAACATGATTGTATCCGGACCGAATCGTTCTGAATCTGCGGTTAAATAAACGAAATGATACGATACAGTTGGACCAATTGTAAAGTGATAATCCAGCGAAAGCAAACCCAACACGTCACCCTAACGTTGTGACACCATCACCGTGAGCTCCGTGCGTAAACACCCGACCGAGTCGGGCTTAAATGGCAGAGGAAAACCCCCCTCACCGGCGGTCGTTCCCCATGTTTCCCGTTGTTACAGCGAGCGGTTTGGGGCTGAGGGAGACCGAGCAGGGCTGCTGTGGAGACTGTGGACTCTTTAAGGCATTAAGTGTGTGTGTGTGTGTGTGTGTGTGTGTGTGTGTGTGTGTGTGTGTGTGTGTGTGTGTGTGTGTGTGTGTGTGTGTGTGTGCGGACTCAAGTTTTCAAATTAATCTGCCAGTTTGGCACACTCTTTGTTTAACGGGCGAGGCGTGTCACCCCGCGTCCCCTGTACACATTTTAATATTGGTGAGACGCGCTGACCTCCCGTTCACCCCGAGCACAGTCAAGCCCACCCCCTCTCTCTCTGTCTTCCTCCCTTATCCCCCTCCCTTTTCCACACCCTTTCTTGCAGCCATTTCCACCTCTCTCTCGCTCCCTTCTCTCACTCATCCCCTCTTTCTGTCATTTTATTCTTTACCCTTCCCTCTCTCCCTCTCCGTCATACTAAATTGAGTTGGAGTCATTACTTTGAAGAAAAATGGTCAGTAGATGTGAAGGCGAGAGGGGGGTCTCTTTCTTTCTCTGTCTCTCTCTCTCTCTCTCTCACACACACACACAGATTTTTCTTTTCTTCCAGGATCATTTCTCCTTTTCCTTTTGTTGTATAAATATAAATGACACCGCCGTGCACGCTGACATGTGAACCCACAGCATAACCGCACTATCCCTTCACTGCCTATACATGAACATTTCATTGAAACAAGTGTGTTGTATCGCGGCCCAGTTCGTATAAACACGCGTTTTTAGTGCGCTTAACGGGCTTTGAGCCGCGTGGAGATCAGACAGAGGTATCAGGTGGATTTATATTGATGTTATTCGACTCTCTGCAACCCGGCGATGGATTTTTTATCGAGTTAACTGCAGCCATATGTCCACACTTCTCCCTCCTCATTTCACTACTATTACTTTCATTATGTTTCCACAGTCTATCACTACCATGTCGGTTATAGAAGCAGGTGTGTATCGTTAATTCCCTTTGACACCATGTTTTCAGTGAATACCTATAGTTGCATCTGTATATAAAGACGTGCATCTAAAGTGATATTCGTGTGACGTTTTAGAAGGGCCATGCACGCGCAAATGCTATAGATGATAAAGACTCATGGCCAACAGGCTGAGGTTTGACAGACCGACAGGCGCGCGCTG
This sequence comes from Chaetodon trifasciatus, assembly GCA_037975065.1. Classification (NCBI taxonomy): domain Eukaryota; kingdom Metazoa; phylum Chordata; class Actinopteri; order Chaetodontiformes; family Chaetodontidae; genus Chaetodon; species Chaetodon trifasciatus. Next base: position 12,092 of record JBBMOE010000033.1, read on the forward strand.
CAACCTACATTGAATTAATCTAGTGAACTCGAGATGAACCTTTGGAGAAAGACTGAATCTGTAACGTTGTTATTCATCCATTACCTTTTGGGGATATGGGGGCCAGGCGGAGCCGTGCAGCCCAGGCCATCGTGTTTACGTCAATAAGAGGATTATTTATTTACTGAATGATCATTTTGCTGCTCTGTTGCGACTAATTTCCCCTCTTTTTAAGCCCCGTCCTCATTTTAACCATTAAGCATTGCTCCAACAATATGTGTCCAAACCAAGCTATTCAACAGGAGCTGAGATAAAACGATCTGGACTTCTGATTGTTTGTCGCATTGTTTGGTAAAAGTAGTTTGCCAGATCAAACAGGCTGAGCCACAAGAAGTTCAGTTAATCGGCGATCAAAAAACACGGGGAATTATTTTTATCACCCTCAAATCAGGTTCTGTTTCAGATCAAGCCTACTTATTTATTATACTTCTCCCTGATTTACAGACCTCAACATTTTGACATTATTGAAGTGTGTACATGTGGTATATTTCGGGTAGTAGTTTCTGTTGTTATTAGGTTCTGTTCTTATTATTATTGTTGTATCTCTATAATCTGTTTAATTGTTAATAACAAAACTGCTAACTTGCAGCTTTAGAAGAAAGAAAGAGAAGGAGAGCAGAAGAAAAAGGTTTGAGGGTCATTCTTCTCAGCTACAAAAGTAAACGGGGCAGACATTCATCTTGCAGTGGAAAGATCAGATAAGGAGAGTAATATTTTATGGATGGTGAGCAAGATAAGGGCTTATTTTTGACAGGGTTGTGTTGATAAGGCTGAGGAGAGGAAGAGCTCTGCTTTGTTAAACTCCCTCTGCAAAACGGTTTGGAGAGCGGCTATATAAATAACTATTAGCTCCAAGCATAAAACCACCACTTTACAGCCACTAATGTCTGGTTATGCATGCACACCAACACACACACACACACACACACACACACACACACACACACACACACACACACACACACACACACACACCTATTACTAATTGTTTGGTATATATTCCCTATAAATATTAATGTCACATTTCTTTTCATCTGCATTAAACGTTTTAGACAGCCTCCTTACTTTGATAGAAATATTCTTGTATTTGACAGTTTTCAACAAGGCCATATCATATCGTAAGGCGTCCTGCCACAGGATGTGTAATGCTATTAGACTGGATGATAGTAGGGGACAGTATAGCTCAAATGAATTTGATTGCAGAGGCAGGTTAGTCCATACACTGGTGTGTGTGAATGTTTATATCCAATTGAAACGAATTATTACAATTAGGTTGACAAGGGAAAATGTTGATTTTGTTTTACCCATTTCTTTTCCCAGTTCAAAACTTATTTGTTTCATCCGCTTTAGGTGAAGATTAATTTAGAAAAAATGAAGGTATAATACAGCTTTTTTTCGCTAACTTTTCATTTAAGTTACATATTACATATTAAATAATCTCTATTAATCAGAAAGTGGCTCCACGTTAGAGAGAGAGAGAGAGAGAGAGAGAGAGAGAGAGAGAGAGAATATGTGTGTGTGTGTGTGTGTGTGTGTGTGTGTGTGTGTGTGTGTGTGTATACATAGTATGTATAGCCAAACACCTGCACCCCCTCCCCCACACATCCACCCCTCCTCACCTCCATGTCACCGAATACCTTCCGCCCTCCCACCACCACCTTCAACCCCTTCATTTTTCCTGTCTTTCTTTTCCCTTCATCTCCCTCTCTCTGTACATGTCGGCGGCAGGAGGAGCTTTGCTTTTGTTACCGGGGAAGGGAAGGGAAGGTCAGGCCTTCACCTCTCCTTTGCCTCCTGCTATCATTTCTCTCATCTGTACCCCCTCCCTACCTCTGCTCCTCTTACTCCCTCCCTCCCTCTTTTTTGCCTTTGACATACAGCAATTGGTCTAGAGTCGAGTGAGTGAGCAGAGGCGAAGGCGGAACTCACGCACGACGGTGAACTTTTGACCCTTCAACTCCGTGAACCTTCGGCTACAGGCTGGCTATTAGCTTGGACATCCAGCCAGGCTGTTCTCTCGGTAATAACCCTGGATTCTTCTCGCTCCTCCGTCTTGCCTCGGGCAGGAAGACAGAGGGAAAGGGGAAGAGAGAAAAAACGACAGTGTACTAGGTTTGAATGCACTTACTGGCTTGAAAGTTGTGTAGTTTTTGTGCCCCCGACTTAGCCTGTTGCTGCTTGGAGGAGTTAGCTTCCCCTTTCACCGGCTAACAACAGCGAAAGGGAAAAGACAAAGACAGTCAAATGGAGGCAGAAATTAAGCGACAGCGCCTACTTAGAATATTTTTTGTTTTTTTTTATCTGTCCATTTGTACCGTACACAAAATACTTGTGTTTCCGTACACTCACCCTTAATCAACTGCAAATCACGGGGGCAGTTGTGACAGTTGTGTAATCTAATAGCGAGGGAGAGGCGAGAGGTTGTTACAGGTTATCGTCGGTTAGGATTCAAAAGGACGGGGCGCGTGCTGGGAGAGACATCGAATGTAGTGGGGCTCGCGGAAGCTCTCGGGCTGACTCTCGCCGTCCTACTGGTCTGAAGCGGGCTCTGGTGGCGGCGCGAGAGATCTGCATTCTCTGGGAAAATAAAATCCCGTGGCACTTCAAAAGCAAGGACTGACGATTAAAATGAACTAGAAGACAGCTAAAATTTAGGAATTCGTTTTGAGGGCGGAAAACCCGACTTCCGGACAACAAGGAGCTTGATTTCAAGATGCTTATAAAGCTATAGTTATATGCTATAAATACAACTAGGTCTAGTAAAATTACAACAGCAAAGACGATACCAACTAATTATTACCATCATTATTGTTTACTGTAGTAGTAGTAGTAGTAGTAGTGGTGGTGGTGGTGGTGGTAGTGGGATATGGAAATTGTAAAAATTGATAATAATACCGGATTAATACCGTTGATAAAATCCTTCTTTGACATATTTTTTTACAGCAGCCATCTTTTCCGTCTCAAACGCCCTTGTAGCAAGCTTGCGTGAATAACTTGATAATAACATGAATAAGATTATTATTATTGTTTGAAATCAATCTCCAACCACTGTATCGCCTAATTATAGTCTCTGTTAGAGAGTTTTACCCAGGCATATTGGACTTGGCATAACATGAAAAATAAACATAATACTCACCCATGACCTGGGTAACTTTAAATATTTGCAAGGTTATCGGCTTGTCATAACCCATCGCCAAAGCAAACAAAACCTGTTCTGATCTTATCGAGGCTTGCAGCCTCATGAAGCGGCGCTGATAAAGGCTTTTGTTGACTGCAAAAAAACCACAACCCAATTCAAGGTTTGTTTCCCTTTATTTCGAGCATTCAAAGTTGATTTAAGACGCTCGATTTGCCGCCCGTTAATTTCCATTGGTCTCATTTTTACTCAGATCTGTGGTAAATTTATATTTACAAAGCATAAATACATTTACATACATTTTGTATCATGGCCGAATTAACCATGTGTTCAATGCAATCATCCCTGGTCTGGATGAGCCGTCGGGTTTCCATGTGTAGGCCAAATTATTTACCCAGCCAGCCTGATTCAAATTGCAGAAGTGTTGAGTTTGTCTGGGGTAAACTTCCTCCCTCTGACCCGGAAATTGGAGACACTGACAGATCAATAAAAGCATCCAGTTGTTAAATCCTTTCCTCTATGTTGTCGAAGTAAACACACAAACAGCCAGTGCTGGAAGCTGACTGGCCTCTGCTGCGCCTGCGCGGCAGCCTCCTCGCGCGGTGCGTGGCTCGAGCCTGTCTGCTGACCTCGCGGTGACTCCTGCTCGTGCATTATTCATGAGGCGTGGCCGCGCGGTTCACCCCTATCAGTATGCAGAAGACATTAAGGCTTCGCAAATGCCGATTTAAACGTAAAGCAATCACAGGAGATGCTGCGACGGAAAAAAGGGGGAAATTGTTCAGAGCCAGGAGGGTGTGGGTGTGCGCGTGTATGATTGCAGGAGACAGGGAATAGGTTATTTGCTTTTTAAAAGGGACTAGGCTTCTCAATATCCTCGTCTATCCAATCCACAAAATGACTTGTGTGAATATAAATACGCAGCAAATAGCCCAAATTGAACAAAATTGCCTCAAATTATCAAATTGGCAAGTGTTACACGCCGGTGGTTTCTGTAAAAACACGCACAGGATCTTCCCATGCCCGGGTCGTTCACCTTTCTCTCCCTCTCTCAGCTCTGTCATGCCCTGCCAATAAACCCACCAAACACAACAAAGCACACCCCACTTACTCCCACACAAAGCCAGCGACTCTCTCACATACAGTCAAACACACCTTACTGCAATGAAAAAAAAAAGTCCACTCGCATTAGTTACTCACCCCACTCATCATCACCAACACACAGGCTGTAAAGCCAAACTCAGCGCCTCCTGACAGCCTGGACAGGTTCAAAGGAGCAGCAAGCCCGTACACATAATGCACATAATACACATAATGCTTTGGAGAAGCGGCTCTGCAGGCTGGAGCTGCCCTGTGTACATAAACGGGAAACAGATGACACTCACAGCAAAAACAAAGGAGCCCATACAGAGCTGCTGCTGTGCCTTCCCATGTCACAGCCTCTCTCACTTATCCCGACAAGAAAAGGAACAAGATTTGTGTCACGCGTGTCATGTCCCGTCCGTGTGTGTGTGGAAAGGCCACGGACGCGGTGGTGGGGGGTCGCTGGTGCTGGTCGGGGTGTTCCTGTATCATCATTAAAAGGAGGAAGTTGATGAAAAATGAAATGGGGAGTTTTTTCTCCTTCCTGTTTACTGAAATGAAACTTCCGCAAGGACCCAGGTCGCTCCCGACACACACACACACACACACACACACACACACACAGTTGTTCACAAACGTGTGTAAATGGGTGGGGGTATGAACTGTTATCTCACACCGGAAATACAACATTCATTTTTGTCATGCTAGAAAACAGGCATAGCGTAGACACATAGACATGTACAAAAAAAAGTCTGTTCTGGGTTTGTAATGCAGTAGGTAGTAATTGCAGCTATGGTGCACGAGACCAGAGGTGAAACCGTGGATAATATTATTTTATGTATTTCCAATTTTTCCAAACATTCTTCAAAAAAAAGTCGGAAATAAATATTCACCAAGTCACAGCGGAAAAAGGTGTTTTCGGATATACGGTAGCTAATGACAGATTTGAATCCATTCTTATTAAACGGGCCTACAGTCTTTTTCAGATGTTAAGTATCATTTTTTGTAATGAAAGTTAAAAAAGGTCTTCCTTCATTTTTTTCCCTCCGCTGGTGTCTGAATAATTTATGGCATTCAGAGCATGACTCTAAATAACATTCTTGTGAAGCTTGTGAAAAATCATTGCGATGGCGGAGGGCAGCGCCAGGAATCCCCAGACTGAAAATGCATTGGGGCAGTCTGGCTTCACATGTATAGTGACATAATAAATGAGAGTTTGAGAGCAGAGAGGGACTTCCGAAAGCAAAATCCTCCTCTCTTATTAGCGGAGTGCAGAGGACACCGGATTAACTGTGCGGTCGTGGAGAGGAGAAATTACACTCAGGCATGAAGGAGGCCAGCTCTAAAAATAGTATAAAACAAGGTTTAGTTTAGGTCGTGAAATACTAAATAGCTACTTCCTTTTAGACAGTAAATAAAATAGACAGAGAATAAATAAATACATAAATTACGGTTGCTTTAAAACTTCAGTTCATGTGGGGAAAAAAAGATTAAAATACCCATATTTTTTACAAAATAAGCCGTGTAAGAAAAATGGCAATGGAATCATTCTTG
>JBBMOE010000033.1:26913-47261 GCA_037975065.1 Chaetodon trifasciatus
TGTACATGTTTAATACATCATGGTAAATATTTATGACTTTTTTTTAATTATTCACATATTTTTTCCATCGTGTTTCAATTATTAGAAAATGTGTTTCCAGATAACAATGATACACATGTTATAGAAACAGTTGCTTCAGTTTTATGCGGATTGTACATTTTTCTATACGATTTATATATTTATTGCCAAACATGAGTAATTTAGGCCTTTATAAAAATGCTGGTTGCATTAGTGATACGATATAATGTATGAATAAATACGTTATTTTCTTATTTTTTCCAAAGGCCGTATTATGTATCATTTAGGCTAAATATAAGATATTTGAACACATATTCCACTTGAATATATATAGCTCCCTTGGAAAGAGTTTCAGGCGCGAGGCTGTAATCAGTGTCAAGAAAAAAGAAAAAAAAAATGGGAAACTTTGAGTGTTTCCTTTCTTCTTTTCCTTTTGCATTTCAACCTAATCAGTGTCACAGAAGAAGAAAACAATAATTCATCGCACACACTGCTCAAACCGGATCTGCTCCTGCAGAATACAACTGGAACACTTTAGCTTTAACTTTCTATAGACACCGCAGCCTGGAATTAACTATACTATCTGTACAGAGAACACGAGGCAGAGCGGCAGCCTCACCTGGGCTATCGTTCATCAATGAAACAGTAACAGATATCAGATTATGTGCACAAAATCCTTTCCAGATTATCAATTACTCCTCCGATGGATAAAATAAGCGCGATGAAAAGCCTGCGGTAAGCAGAGGACACACATACAAACACACACACGCACATACACACACATTGACCGGGTGGGGGGCATAAATCTACCCACCGATCCAAATATACCAATTATAAATGTACAAACACCTCAATTATAGACCTGCATAGCCCGCATTATATTAAAGGCAAACTCATACACACACACACACACACACACACACACACACACACACACACACACACACACACACACACGGGACCACACATGATTCGTGCGCGCTCCCGGTTGTGATTTACGATCGCCAAATTCATTTTAATGCGGACGGTATTATCTGCAAAGCGCCGGGAATATGTTTTATTATTCGGTTGCCTCTGGTGGTGCAGCCCCCTCCCCCCGCCCGCACCCCGTGCGTGTGTGAGCTGCTGGTTTTATGGGTCCAACAACAGACGGAGGAAGACACACGGGGAGAGGAAGAATCAATTTAACGCGCGGAGGATTCCGGTGTGATTGCGCAATCTCACCGGGAACCAGAGGGAGATTAGAAAGAGAGACTGAATGAGAATTAGAAGGAGAGAAAGGGAGTGAGAGATCGAAGAAGGGAAATGGGAAAAGGGAGAAGTGGTCGGGGAGAGTGGGGTCGCGGTAGTTCCCAGCCCCCATCCTCTTCCTCCTCTTCTTCCTCTCTCCAACGAAGGAAAGGGGGCGAACGAATGCCAGGCACGGAGGCTTCCCATTGGTCAGTCTGAGGTCAGCTGGTCGCTGCCTCCCCCCCATACCCCTCCTCACCCCATCCCGTCTTCTCTCTCTCTCTCTCTCTCTCTCTCTCTCTCTCTCTCTCTCACACACACACACACACACACACACACACACACACACACACACACACACACACTTGTTCTCCCCCCTCCTCTCTCTCTCTCTCTCTCTCTCTCTCTGTGTCCCACACTGGCACTCAGCCACCCAGATACCCCTTCCCCTCTCTCACTCTCACCCTCCTCACCCCCCTCCTCCCAATCTGCGATAAACTAAGTGATAGCAGCAGCCCGTCGGACTGTCGGCTATAAAACACAACAAATCATAAAGTGCAGGCAGGGGAAGGCAGAGGAAGGAGGACGGGAGGGAGAACCGTTAGCCGTTAGCCGTTAGCCTCCTTCTACTCCTCCTTCTTCATCGCGCGAGCGTTGTTGTTGTGTTTGTTTCGTGCCCTCCTGTCCTCCCCTCTCCTCTACTTCTCCTCTCCTCTCTTTTCCTCTCTTCTCATCCTTCTTGTCCTATAGTATACTTTCTCCCGATGAGTTCTTATTTTGTCAACTCCTCTTTCCCGGTGACGCTACCGGGAACGGGTGGAGGTGGGCAGGCGGCGGCGGAGTCGTTCCTGGGTCAGATCCCGCTCTACTCGTCTGGATACGCCGCCGACCACCCCCTCAGGCACTACCCCGCAGCAGCAGTTACCGCTGCCGCGGCCGTCGCGTACGGTGCGAGCGGCGGTGTGCACCAGGATAAAGCGTACCCAGCGTCCACTTACTACCAGCAGGCTGCGAACGGAGCGTACGGCGGGCATCGGGCGACGGCAGGAGTCGGTGTTGGGGGCGCAACCGGAGCTTGCGATTATGCCACGGCGGCTGCGGCAGCGGCGGCTGCGGCGGCTGCCACAAGCTTCTACCGGGACAAGGAGACCCCATGTAGCCTGGAAGAGCACCAGCTCGCGTTGAACCAGGACGGCATGCACCGTAAAGCAGAGTGCGCGGGGCTGAGTGGGAAAGGGCTGTTCGGTGAAACGATGGATGACAAGCAACCGTCATCAGCCCCAATTTATCCGTGGATGCAGCGGATGAACGCGTGCAATGGTGAGTGACTTCTTCTTCCTTTCCCCCTCTTTCTTGCATATTTTATGACCCCATCATAAAAGTGACGTTTGTTTCCTCTGTCAGCCCCGCTGCTGTCTTTCCTTTCTCCTTTTCCTCCTCCTCCCCTCTCAGTAGCTGCTTTATGATCCCCGTTTGTTGGTGTGTCAGTCAGTCATGTGCTCGGTATTTTATTGTCCGTCATAAACCGGGTTTGTTTGGGTTGTAGGTCCTGTTACTGTATGTGACCTGCTGACCGACGCTGCTACCGAGCAGGGGCAAAGAAAGTTGAGAGGAAAAGCCTGTCAGAGGGTGTTGTGGGTGAAAACAAGGAAAAGATAGAAAGAAAGATAGATAGACAGAGAGGAAACGGAAAGCATGCAGTCTCTACCAGACAGCTATCTATGCAACTATTTGTCTCATTCTGATTTTACGCACAAAAAGTGAAAAATGAAATAATAAAAAAAATCTTCTCCACCTGTCACATTAGAAGAAAATGTGTTCTTTTCATTTTTTCAAGTTTTTATATCCACCTACCGATAAAGGAAGCATGATATCACAGCTCCTGCTGCTATTGTTACTATCACAAGTTCAGCTCGGTTATCTCATATGGAGCCTGTATTGTTAACATTGCACCGCAGACAGTGTAATGCGCTGTTTATTCATAACCGAACAGATTAGATATTAAGACTCATAACCAGGCCTGCAAGTGCTTCCAAGTTCCGAGTGAAAGTGAGACAAGAAGGGCCAGCAAGAAGATGGAATAATTTGATTTATTTGACTGACCAAATGAGTCTGGCCTGTTTTACACTGTTGTGTGAATTAAATCACTGTGGCCTATAAAATTATTTTTGTGAGTCACTGCACTGCAAACCAAATGATTTTGTTTAACAGAGAAAAACGGCCTGTTGAGAGTAAAATGAGTAATGGTGAATGATGCAGGGCTACTGTTGTACAAAGCCCTGTAGGACACTCCGAGTTATGACAGATGAGGTGGAAACAGACTCTGCCGCAAAGAAATACATAAGGAATAAAACGCACGCGGGCTTTTAATGACAGTTGAAGATGTAAATGGCAGCTGGAGAGAGAACAGAGTGGCACAAAAACCCGGAGCGCTCCTCCATAATCCGGTTTGGCTCAGCGTGCGGTTTTCCATCCATGTTCTGCCTTTCAGATCGATACAGAACCTGAAGCTGCTAAACTGACAACATGGCCATTTGTCTACCACCGGGGGCCAAAATAACTGTTAGTGAGGATAAAAGGAGCCTGAGCCCTGAAGTACTGGGGTTGCCGATACGGTCCTTCTTTTTGCTCTCATATTCACATTAATATTATTATTATTGATGATGTTGTTGTTGTTGTTGTTATTGCGCCCGCTCGAAAACAGGAACAACGCGTGGCTTTCTTCTCCACTGAATGCTGCTATTCACCAGCAATGACATTTAAAACGCTCTATTTGTCGTTAAATAAATAGATGGGCTGTTATTTTTAATGGAAGTTTATTTTAGTTTCACATAAACTCAACAGAATAATTCCATCCGTCACTAAGGAGAAAAGAAGTGTCACTTTCTCCAATCAGGCTGGCTGGATTAACATTGAAGTGAGGTGACTCTAGAAACTGGGAGGCTGATTAACTGAGGGATTCAATTCTAACTTTATTGATCCCCAGTTGCTACATGGGAAATAGAATAAATTGTATTAAACAACGGGGGTAAGGACAGCAAAAGGTGACTCTCTCTCTCTCCCTTTCTCTATGTCACCACATACAGACTGTGTTATTACTTTGGTTAAAATGTAACTTTCTCTCTGTCTTTCCGTCTCTCGCAGGAACTTTCGGCAGCCCCGGGAGGCGCGGGCGGCAGACGTACACGCGCTACCAGACACTCGAGCTGGAGAAGGAGTTCCACTTCAACCGGTACCTCACGCGGCGGCGACGGATCGAGATCGCGCACGCGCTCTGCCTCACGGAGCGGCAGATCAAGATCTGGTTCCAGAACCGGAGGATGAAGTGGAAGAAGGAGAACAAGCTGATCAACTCCTCTTCTTCCTCATCTTCCTCCTCCTCTTCCTCCACAATGAACGGTGCAGAGGAAGAGGAGAAAGGGACGGAGTGAAAGAGGAGAAAAAAACTGATGTAAGACACATAATAGAGGAAGAGGAGGATGGAAGAGAAGACATGCTGGTTAATCCCTTCCCCTCCCGGTCTCAAACTTCAGCCAGACCTGGTCTGGTGTGAAACTCTGGGAAAAGTAGCCTCCATTTTATTTTAACTTCCTTTTTTTTTTTTTTTTTTTTTTTTTTTTTACCGGAGCAGGGGTGAAACGTGAGAAGTCAGAGGGAGAAGGAAGATTATTTTTGATCCCTCTAATGTCGCCCAAAAAAATCTATCCGGCTGCGTCTATAGACGGAATTTGCTTCTTTGCGTTGTTTGAAAATTGGGCAATCTTTTGACTCTTGAGAAGAGACCGTGTAACTGTGGAAAGATCGAAATCAAGAAATAAAAATAGACGAAAGAGAAAGGTAATGATGGTGAGCAGGCTATGGCATCCAAATTGTTTTCAAAAATACAATAAATAAGTAATCTAGCACCCAACGATGACAGACTTAAGACATTATGTCTTGTTGCATTCCACAAAAAACACATAGCTTCTTATTTTTCTTAGTATTTCTTTTTGTCAGATGTACTTCTTGTCTTATGGGCACTTGTTTTGAAGCTTAAGGACTCGACTTCAGGCTGTTTCCCCCTAGATCATTTTTCGTTTCTGATTTTCTAAACGTGTTGTGTGTATTACCTTCAATTTAACGTGCAAACACGATCATACACACAACAACGGAGGAAAAGCTATTTGAGAAGTGTATGTATGTCATATTGTGTTCATATTTAAACTGTATAGAAATAAGCAAGGAAAAAAATCACCTTTTACGGTGGAAATAATGTAATTGCGGGTGGGGGTTGGGGTAATTTAACCTTTCCAGCTGTTTTACTTTTCCGATATAAAGGGGTCGCGTGGGAGGGGTGTTAACCTACTGATGTTATTCTCTAAACTACCTAAAACGTTCAGGAAAGTGTATATTTTATGGATTTTTACATTGTTTGGTTATGTTAGTGTTTTTGTCAAGTAAGTACGTATACTACCTATGAGAAATGTTCAATAAAATGTAAAGAAATGTATGGAGCAGCTCTTTTCTTATTCTTATTTTTCGGTTTAAAACACTGACGCAATGATATTTTAGCTCCGTATGAAAGTGAAAACAGACGAGTCCAAACAGTTTTATTTTATGATTTAGTGGCCTACTTACACCCGCGCGTAAAGAATCCTAAACCTTTAACCTCTTATTTGAAACATGCACACACATTTTTACGGCGCTGGAGCGAGAGCGAGCCCGGGGCCAAGTAAGCGCACGCGGCGGTCCGGAGTGGAAGTGACAAGGAGCGCGAGCTGCTGCTGATGGCGGGCTGAACTAATTGATGACCAGACCAAGGGAGAGAAAGTTGACCTGTCCTCGAGCCGGCCAGCCAGACACGTCACACATATACACACACACTTCACCCAGACAAAGTGGACAATGTCCTCGTGACCCTTTGAACTCCGCTTGTCCCCTGAGTGACCGGCGTGCGGGTTCCATCTCTCTGCAGCAGAGTCTTGGGCTTCAGTAATGCGCACACACAAAAAGCAGCTTTTTTCCAACATTGACTTATTTCTAGCAAATGATCATAATTACTTAATTACTGGCATATTAAAACACCAAAGATTCTATAACCTCATTCGCAGTAACAGATAAGCAAACAGAAAAGTCGTCATAACTTGGCACAGAACCGCTGTCAGTAAGGCCTGTTTAATCTCACACTGAAGCTTTCTATTAATGAAATCCACTGATAGAAAATATACTGCATGAAATATTATTCTAATAGTAATCATCCAGTTGTAGCAGTCCTAATCAGTGTGTATTTTCTAAATGTATACTCTGTTGCCAACAAAGGACAGCATTGTATGGTATTTTGTTTGTATGAGTTTAACAGTTGCAGTTTAAATAATCATTATTATATCATGTGCCTCTTGGAGAAACTCACATCTGGAAACAGCTGGAAACCTCCAGCTCACTGAATGTTATTCCACTTGTTGTTCTGACTATATAGTTACAGTAGGGTATATAAAGTTTGCTAATAAAAGCCCTTTCAGTTGCAGGGTTTGCTGCCAAGGTAATACGTGGCATGGGATGTCAGTAAATAATTAATACCCCACTGAGGAAATCAAATATTTTCAGCACACTGTGTGTGAGAGAGGCAGTAGGTTTAGATTTAATATAATCTCATTCAGTGCAATAAGGTGATTGATAATCACTGTTGTTTTACAGCGAGATTCAATTCAATATCCACAGACAAAAACAGAGTTAGACTCACCACCAAATGATCTCGGCAGAATATCACATGGCAAAGTTATTACCATGTAGAGGCAGATAACTGGATCTGGCTTGTTGTACATATAAGCTTCTTCTTTAGCTCTGACTATGGCAGGTTTGGGGGTTCGATTCCTGCAGCAAGAATGTTTGCTGTCAGGTGAACTGCGTGCTGGCAGATGTTCTATGTTAAACACACTAGAAATGGTTTCACTGTGACCCAGAGGGCTCATTTCCCAACCGACACACACTAACTGCACGTGTTTGGTGTTTTTCATATTTTCGCTAACAAATGTCACAGATATTTATTTTGTCAATGCTTTATATCCTCCTTTTAAACACTTGCTCCTGCAAATATTAAGTTTTCAGGACTTTTGAAAAGCTTTGTTTAATGCTATCCCTTCTGAGCTCATTCAGTCAGAATTTGAATCAGAGTCAGAATCAAGAATCGGCTTAGTATGTGTGCACACGCAAGGAATTTGACTCCTGTTTAAACACTGCACTCATTGTACTTACATTGAGTTGACTTGCATTGAGTTTCATTTGGCATACCCAAGACAAAATCTGTTACTTTTCAACTCCAGTAAATATTTGAAAATCTCCCAAACTGGAGCATCTTAACATGCGTGCACTGTTTGAAATGATGATTTAAACACTCTATACATTATGATGGATTGTGTTCACATTTGTGCACTATTTCTAAGAATATCTGCTTTTTAGTGGACGATTTTATGCAGTAACAATCTGAACAGAAGCAGATTGATAACATGTGGCTTCAGGGGCACCTTGCTCTACTAACAGGAACTGAAACCCTGACTCCTGACCATCCTCAGAGCCATTAAGCTAATTTGAGAGAGCTACCAAAACATTCCTAGAAAGCGTAGCATTGGTAGAGGCTATATTACATGCAGGAAACATGGAATAGATTCCACCACTAGAATGAATTGCTCTGCATTAAAAATGTTGTATTCTGTACAAATTAAATCATAGCCACTGAGCCCTCTTTTCTGAAACTATGGAATTTGTTTGAACCAAAAAGGCCATTCAGTATGATGATGGAAATCTATATATATAACGAGGGGAGTATATCCAGAAGTGTGTGCCAACTGGGTCAGTGCTCCTCTTCATCGTCCCTGCGGCTTACAGGCCATTCCTGGCACACTTTGGGGTCTGTGCTTTTTCGCTGCTCAGGCCAAAAGTTGGCTGATTTAGTGCTGATATCAAAAGTCTAGTGGGTAAAATAATAAATCTGATATCTGTTTTGTACATCTTAGCCCCCTGTTGCTGCCTGTTGCAGTTATTTTATTCTGCCTGGTTATTTTGGAATATTCAAGATGATTTCCATTCCTACTGCTGGTTTCTTTTGCGTACGCTCAGTGTGAGACCAGCTGAGTGTCTGAACTGTGGCCTGAAACTGCACACACATGCAGGAGGACATTTATAGACACGCACTCCCTCACAGAGTGCATTCATTTGTATCACTGCACACACAAGAATCTGGAATTCTTCATCTGTCCCATGTCCTAGTGCATGTGCATGTTCTGTACATGTGTGTGTCAGAGTTACAACGCAATGTGCCCACCCTTTGCTGGGGCCTACTACACACACACACACACACACACACACACACACACACACACACACACAGGGCTGAAATGCATCCCAACCCGGGAATCAACAAATCATAAATCACTAGATTTCCATCCAGTGTGGACGTCACAGATCAGGTTTAACATTCCTCCTCTGCAGCTGGAAGGGAGGTTGCAGGGAGAAGAGGAGGGGGAGACAGAGAGTCAGAAAGAAAGAAAGAAAGAAAGAAAGAAAGAAAGAAAGAAAGAAAGAAAGAGGCACAGTAGTAGATCTGACAGTGTTTATGACAGTATGGTCGGGGTGTGAAGAAAATCTATGATGGAGAGGATACATACTGCAATATGCATGATTGTGACACCAGCGAAGCAGGGAATACTATACAATATTAATGGCTAAATAGACTCATTGTATTTAGCGTGGTTGGTGAGGCCACTTTTTGTCTCTAAGGTGGATCATTAATGTAAATACAATCACACTGTTAATGATATTTCAACAAAAATAGAGAAGTGATCGTCCTTTTCCGTTGGCTCCGGGATCTAATTGTTTTTAAGAACAATTCACGCGGCCCTGATTACATCACTGTATCTTGTCACAGCTGTGCGCAATGACACAGCAATGTGCCTTTGCCGCATTTATGGCGCATTAAATGATAGTTCATATATGTGACGTCAAAAGTGTTTATGATTTTTGGCATACATTATTATTATTTTTATTGTTGTTTTGTTGTTGTTGTTGTTGTTGTTGTTGTTGTTGTTGTTGTTGTTGTTGTTAAATAATAATCTCCATGTAGGCCTAGGCCCAACTGTGGATGGAAAAGTAGTGGAGGTGTGAAGGTGGAGGCAGCATTGGCCGCTTTAAATATTCCATTATTAACGGGTTATTTATTACGGTTTATGGTCATTGGCTCCTAATTTTCAGCCAAAGAAAAGGTCAATTAACAGGCCTGAGTGATTAGACACACACACACACACACACACACACACACACACACACACACACACGGGGGGGGGGGGGGGGGTATTTCATAACAGCCCTCTAAGACTCTTTTTTTTTTGGAGTTTCTACTTTCTCCCTCTCCTCGATGTCTTTTTAATCAGTGCAATAAATTATATCTGCAGTAGGTGGCGCTCTGAGCTCACCCCCGGCACCTCCAGCAGCAGAATACAGAAAGGGTGAGAGAGAGAGAGAGAGAGAGAGAGAGAGAGAGAGAGAGAGAGCTTCCTCCGCCCATCCCTTCATCATTAGAAACCTCAGAGCATGAATTACCTCTCCAAAGTCATCGGCGAGAATTTACGACTGGTCAACAAAAGCACGTGACCGCACCCCCCCTTCTCTCTGTCTCTCTCTCTCTCTCCTCCCTCACCTCACCCCTCACCTCCCCCATCAGACACACACACACACACACACACACACACACACACACACACACACACACCCCTCAACCGAGCACACTCACACACCACCCCACCCCCATATTTGGACGGCGCATACATAGCTAAAAACGAAGTACAGTGCAACGCCATAATTCACTAATACATCATAAATCGTTGAAAGTACCCGCGTTATAACGACCAAGAGAAATCTAACAAATCAAGCGCCCCTTAGTACTCAACTGTAAGCCTGCAACTCTCTAAAACAACCTAAATGAGCTCTTACTTTGTAAACTCGTTCTCGGGGCGCTACCCAAATGGCCCCGACTATCAACTGCTAAATTATGGAGCCAGCAGCGGCGCAATGAACGGCGGGACGTACAGGGACTCTTCCTCCGCCACCATGCACCATGCGACGGGCTCTTACGGCTACAGCTACAATGGTATGGACCTGACCGTCACCAACCGGGGAGGGGGGAGCGGCAGCGCCGCCAACACCGGAGGACACTTCGGGGGCGGCTCGATCGTCGGGGACTCCATGGGCTTCAGCTCCGCAGCACCGGAGAGGAGCTTCAGACAGCCGTCCAGCTGCTCCCTCGCCTCTGCGCCAGATTCCCTCTTGACACACGGTAGTGGAGACACCAAGCTGGGCGCCCGGAGCTCGTCTCCCCACTCGGAGCAACCAGGAAGCGGCAATCTCAGCTCTCCAAAGCTGTCCTCCACCTCCTCCGGCAGTGGCGGCGGCAAGGCGCAGCGTTTCACAGAGCTGGACGACGCGTCGCCAGAGACCGAGGACATGCAGCACAGCCGGGACGCCGGCCACGGCAGCAACCCGTCGCCCAGGACCGTGCACCAGCAAGGCGTGCAGAAACAGGAGGGCGGCCCGGCGGGATCAGCCGCAGGCAGCACGACGGGCAGCGAGGCTCAGACGCCACAGATATTCCCCTGGATGAGAAAGCTGCACATTAGCCATGGTACATGCTGCTCTTGTGTTTACAGCTTATTAGCTCTGTATCATACAAGTTCCAGAGCGATAATATTCATAATGCTGGCTCAATAGATTGTAGCCTATATGTTTGGACACATGGGGTTGGTGACAGCTTAGTGCTTGCAGAAACTACATTGGGAGCCATGGTGCTCTGCGCCTCCTTGAATACACACTAAAGACTGAGCAGACTTATTGCTGCTTTGATGCGACTTGTGTAAATTGGTTGTTTGAGAATAGCTGAAGGACACATTTTAGACACGATTCCTAGTATTCGTCCGCACCCATTCAAGCCTTTTTCCACTGCGTCAACTCAACATTTTCATGACTGTCAGAAATCAGCCAGCCATGTGTTTGACTCTTCCAGTAAAGCATCAACTATGTGTTTTATTTTGCGTCCTGCTTTTATGCAGATTTAGAGTTATATGGATTCTGAAGTATTTCTTTTGTACTTATTTGGAAGTCATAGACTAAGTAAACAGGGCAGCTGGCCTCCCTCTGGTTAACCAGCTGAAGTTATGTGTTAGCGTGTTTTCTCAGTGCACCACGGTGCAATTCGTTTTGCATTTCCCTCCTGTTGAAGCAAGGGACGCCGGATGGTTGCCCCCTCTGTCTTTACTCCCTTTTTTATTTTAGCAAATTCCACAAAAGCGTCATAAATCTGTCAGGGGAGAGGCAAGCCGGGCAGCAAAGCCCAACAGGCTGCAGAGCCGGGTGGGAAAGAAAAAGAGGGAGAAAAAAGAAAGAGAGGCCGGGAAGGCTTTGGAGGCTGTTGCTCCTTTGAAAAGTGAAGCTTTATTACGTGTGGGAACTTTATTAGGGAGGTGAGGCAGAGGACGGGGCAATAAAACCCTGAAGGGTGCAAGAGGGAGTGAAAAGGGGGGATAGAGCGGGTGATGGTGAAGAGGGGTGGTTAAAAAAGAAAACAGTAATGTGACAAATAAAAGCAAATCTTTTAGTGGGGTGGAAATGGCGGAAATAAAATGTGTGAAGAAAGACTGCTGTCAGGATAAGGGACAGTTTTAAGCACTGTCATTGTTATTTATGCACGTTCATTCTGACAAACCTATGAGTGAAATCAGCCTGAGTGTCTGTGTGTTGGGGTGTAGAGGAGGCGGCCGCAGTCATATTAACACCTGTGGCTACAATATACTAGAGTTCAATGCAGCAAACATGTATAAAACAACACCTTTGTGAAGAACAGTGTTCCGTCAGTGAGGCGTTGGCCCAGCTGTGTATTTGGAGCACAGTTTGTGCTTCTGTTATAGGCTGCATTGTTTTGGAAGGTGTTGATGCTGTTTTTTGCACCCACTGTTTGTGTCCATTTCTAAACGATCACACGTTTCTGTCCCATGCTGGTGCATCCAAACACGGCCCCCTAACAGCCTTTTGTTCGATCCAAACCCTCAGATATGACGGGCCCGGACGGAAAACGGGCGCGGACGGCGTACACGCGCTACCAGACGCTCGAGCTGGAGAAGGAGTTCCACTTCAACCGGTACCTCACGCGCCGGCGACGGATCGAGATCGCGCACGCGCTCTGCCTCACGGAGCGGCAGATCAAGATCTGGTTCCAGAACCGGAGGATGAAGTGGAAGAAGGACAACAAACTGAAAAGCATGAGCCTCGCCACCGCCGGCAGCGCCTTCCAACCCTAGAAATGAACCCATTTAAAAGAATCCGTCCGTCCATCTCTTTGGAAAGGTTACTACCATGCGCAGGCTTCCCGGGAGGAGAAAGAGAGAGAAGACAGTAGAAAAAAAAAAAGGAAACTTGAGGAAAAATATAGAAAATAACAGAAGAAGCCAACAGAAATGGAACAAAAGGAGATGTGATGAAGAAACATGTATAACAAGCAGATTCCAAATCTAGATTTAAGAACACTTCCTCTCATCAACTGAGTACTGTACAGCAGCGCAGCACTTTTTTTGTTCGGCATGTTGGTCTTTGGTGTTTTAGGGCAACGTAAAAAATAATGACTGTGGTACTTGCTCTTGTAAAAAACAAAAACTTCGTGTTCCTGTATGTCGTTGTTTTTAAACTAGCTGTCCGGAGCAGAGGAGTCGAGGTAAAGAAAGGATGAATAATGCTACCTAACTACGTTTCTACCTACATCCTACCTTACAACCTTGCTACCTACTTGTTTAATGTCTAGATATTGTTTTATGTGTCAAGTGCGATGTTTTGTAATTGACAAAGTGCTTTCAAGATAAGTTAGCATGTGAGCTCTTATTGTAAGTTAGCCGTTTAGTTTGACTCCCCCTTCTTCTGTCAGTTACTTGCCATTCAAATCTTCGGGAAGCAGGGAACATGTGTGTGTGCGTGCGTGTGTGTGCGTGTATGTGTGTGCGTGTGTGTGTGTGTGACTGAGTGTGTGTCTGAAAACAAACTATCCCTGCCTACATCTACATATCCATCCATAATGTTGTGTATAGCTCTATTACTCAAAAAGTGTAACTGTATAATATTGTTATTATTGTTATTATTATTATTGTAATTATTGAATCAATGTTTCAGAAAGGATGTATATAGATATATATTGACATTTTTAAATGTGACTAGTTTGTAGTTGTAGTTGTTGTTGTTGTTGTTGTGCGTGTGCGCGCGTGTGGTGAGTGTGAGAGAGTACGTGTACAGGGAAATGGCTACCGTCCTGTGAGGCCTGTAAGCTTTCTGCAAATGAGCTTTTTGTATTTGTTTGTAACTTGGAGTAAAAAAAACGACAATAAAGTTCCCCATACTCATCAAAAGCAGACAGATTTAACCAGCTGCTGTTGGTGATGTACCAAACTACCGCGCAAATGGCTTAACTGGGGTTGAAAACGATGACATTTACATGAGCCAAAAGTTGTAAAAGTCTTCAGCTTGCGCTGCAAATGCGTCCTTGGCCAAAAGATGGTGAAGACAAATCAGTCTGGAATATGCGCGCTAGCTGCGGCTATGAATTTGTTGTGAATCATTTAGGCCGGTTTCATACGTCAATTTGTGTCTCTGGATGGTATCAGCTGTTAACTGCCAAACTCTGAGCTCAGTGTCTAATTTCTTCTATTTGGCTCAGGAATAACCCATCATACTGGGGGTTGATCCAGATTAAGCCATATGTGTTTAACTATGTGACCTATCCGAGTCCGAGTCTTGAAGAAAAGCCTTGTTTTATAGGCTATAGCCTGCGTTTGTCAACTCTCTTCGTCCGCCACCTTCTATGCATTTTTTCTGCGCATTTCTGAGCCTTTTCTGAAGAAATTAGCTTTTACAATTGTCAGTTTTCAATTCAACCAAATGAATGAACTTGGAAAAACCCAACTGCGTTAACACCAGACCGGAGGCCTGCCGTCTGTGTTCCAGGCCTCATTTTAAACCTGTGCGACACATTTCCAAGGCGACAGCCTCCTGGACCTCAGCAGCACAGCGCCATGCTCACCAATCACTAAACAAGCTGCATATAGCACACACATATACACAGAGAGAGAGAGCAGACGCACACAGACCAATTTTCATCTCTGCTCACCAAGTCTGACAAGACAACAAACTACCAGCAGCGGGCAAATTAGTCACTTTTCTCCAAACGGCCTGCCTTTTCCGTCCTAACGGAGGCCACTCCCGGCCAAATTAGGTTACCCTCGCCCGGTTTCCAACTGTAAACAACCAACTGAACTTTTAAACTCACCGACCGATGCTGCTGCAGCTTCCCTGCTCATATACTGCTCTATTGCTGAGCTGATGGGGGGTACAGGAGGTCCTGCTCCGAGCCTCATCTGGACACAACCGCTATCCCCTGCCGCCTGTGTGTGTATGTGTGTTGAGATATTTTTTTAAAAGCGAACCCCCTTCTGCTTTGGGCTAAAGTATAAAAAAGAGGGCAGCTTTGACATTTACATGTCAAACAGATGAGGGTTTTTATCTCCAAGTTGGATCGTAAAGATCAGGCCTGGCCTCAGCCTGATACCTCTGACTGGCTCTCCTCTGGTCACGTGGGGTCCATAAAGTTAGTTTTATGGTTTTGGGGAGTTGACAATGTACTATATATTTCACATTCTAGAAAGCAAGTGACGGTTTAACGGCTTCGCGGGGATCCTAAAGGGGTCAGTAAAGTAGAGACAGTGCGTTAGAGGGAGGGAATGTGTGTGTGAGTGTGAGAGAGAGAGCAGGCCACTACTACCGGCCGCTGTTCCTGCTCCGGTTCACACGCAGAGCCCGACGAGCTCCGGTCTGTGCCGCTCCAGATGCTGGGAAAACCCGTTGGAGAGAAAGAGCCTGGACGCACAGTAAGTAGCGCTCGAAGGCTGCCTATAAGTGGAAGCTAAGTAGAAAGGGAGGGGGGAGGGGGATCTGTGTAATTACCATGTCACTCATTCACTCTGTACTGCCGCTGTATTAACCCACTCGCTGAGTGCTGCGAAGCTCCGGTGTATCTGAGATATTTGAGATTCGTTGTTGTGGATGGAACAGTGCGACGATGGTGGCGTCACAGATGGAGTGAGATGCTGCGTGTGTGCGCGCCCGCAGTTGTGTGTGCTTTTGTCTATCCCTGTGTGTGTGCGTAATGACGGCGCGCAGGCACACAGGAGAGTCTGCTGATGAGTGGAGAGGTCGCTGGCAGCAAACTCGCTGTGGTTAGATTCAGACCTAGCTTCTGTACCCGCGTGTGTCTGCGTGTGTGTATCACGCGAGAATAAAATTCCAACAAATCTGATGAAGTAAAAGAAAAACGGAGCGGTTGAAATGACGTTAAGATTGCGTAAAGACTACTGTCAGGTTAAATTTTAGTATGAATGTGTTGGGGTGCTTAGTGCATCAACTGAAAGGCTGATAAACTGAACCAGGACAGCAGATGTTGGTGGTTGTTGTTTACGTGATTTCAGAAGGAATCTAACTCATTTTTTTCTTCCTCTGGATCACAGGGACAATATATAGTAATTATGATGTGAAGTGAATTCATATTTCCTCTCCGGTGGCTTTTATTGGAGCATTTTTGGAAAGGAAACATTTCATACCGCTTCACGTTTGTTTTGTCACTTTACGCACGGCCATCCTGTGAAGGGTTTCAATAAATGATCAAGAGCTGGAAAAATGCCCGTGTGTGCTAATATTAACCAAGAAGTTAATGGACAAGGACACACACACACACACACACACACACACACACACACACACACACACACACACACACACACACAGTAATATGTGTCCTTGGGTACAAGAAAATCTTTGTCCGTCCCCCGCCCTTGTATTTTCCAGGCAGGATGGGTGTGAGTGAAAAAGTGTCGTGGATACAAACATTCCCAAGGCTCACTATCAGAGTCCTTGCAGGTTATTTTACGTCGGAGCTCTCAACAAATACACACACACACACAAACAAACAAATCAAACCTCTACGAGCTCATACCTTCACGAAACAATTTCAACAAGGCACAAAAACTCCCAATTTACAGCAACTTCAATGCATATTTTCAGGACTAAGCTATTTTATTGTCTTTAAACGCGTTTCTAGCAACTGATGGTTTTTATCTTCAGAGGCAAGGCCAATCAAAACTGAACCAAATGTTAGTGCAGTTGTTTATTACAGCAACACACGCATTACTTTGAAAACACACCAATGACATGCAAACACCAGACTGGTATCAAAGAACCCACACTTCACGCGTTATCATTCGGAAGTAAAACCACGTGACACAAAACATCCTGTATGGTACTAAAACTTAAATCAACATTATTTAAGACGCCAGAATCCTGAAATTCTGTCAAACAGTCTTCAAATCAAATGTAACGCTCAAAGACACATTAGAAACTAGGTGAGTGAAAGCAGTTCAGGCACGCGGGGCTGACTGAACAGTATTAAATATTAACGGATTTCTCTGAAGTAATAGTAACCACGACACGTGACCCCCAAAACTCGCCATCAAAACAGCCCAATGGACTTCTATGAGGCAAAGCTTACACCAGTGAAATATGATAACTACTCTGTCTTTAATACTGCAGAAAATATGAAGCGACATGTTTGAGGATGTGATTTATCCGTTGAAATCAACAGCAATACAATAATTTTAAAGTGTATTTAGACACACACACACACATACACACACACACACACACACACACACACACACACACACACACACACACACACACACACACACAGACTAATGCTCACATGCCTCTGTGCGTCCTTACAGTACTCTCTCTAACATCAAATATAACCTCCATTATGATCCAAAATGACACCAGACAGTGTCCTGTCTTCTTGTTATAACTGTTGGTATTTCTGTTTTGTTAAATGACAGAATATAGCTTTTAAATTTGAATTATAGTTATTTTTTAAATTCAGTGTTGACTGTAAAAATGATACTTTATGCTGTTATTGCTGAGAATGACAAGGAGCGTTTATGTGGTCCATTGATTGTTCATTTTGTGATGTTGTATACAGGGAAACAGACTGACAGGGTGAATTAAGAGAAAAGTTGAATTAAGGCATTTCCACCTTGTACCAAACAGGGTTTATAAAGCTGCCTAAACAAAGGACATTAATTTCCAAACCAAAATCCCGGTACAAATAGGCAACCCGGTATCACGCCAAAGCGTGCATAGCTCAAGAACGCATTATAAACGCAGCACTATACAATGTACTACCTATTACCTCAGTTGTACTGATATATATATTTTTTATTTTATTTGTTTTGGCCATCTTATTTTTTTCTTGCTCGTTTAATGAAGTGACAGCTTTTCGAGCTTTTATATTTTTGGAATTGTGTGACGAGTTATTCTAATAATTATTATTACCTGCAATACGAAAAAGCGCTATTCATTTCTTGTATGTGGAAAATAAAGAAAATGTAATTTAATTATCAGCAATTGTTCTGGCCAGGGACAATGAGAAAAAGAAGGAGCCTTTTATTGCATGTCTGAATGGTGTTGAGTTCTTTTTCTATCTTTTCCTCTTTGTCTCTCCTGTCTTCGCACATTAAATGCGCGCACACTTCTTTTTCTCGTTGCTTCTCCTCCTCTCTCTCCTCTGTCACCTTGTGCCACTTTTTAGATATTTTATTCTCCAAGTGTTTTTTTTTAATTGATGTTATTTTATTTACATTCCAAAGATCGTTTCTATTGTTACTGACGATGATGATGATGATAACAATGATTGTTGAACATGTGTTACCTCCTCCATATGTAAGTTGCTCCTTTCTCTGCTTATGCCTCGTCAGTGTCTACCTTCCTATTATTTGTAAATAGTTAATAGAAATTTAAATAAATGGCTAAAAAAGTGTCAGTTTCTACCTTCTTCTCTTTGTTCAGTTTCTTCTAAAATGAATTTTCTAACCTACTATTAAATATCGCTGAAGGGACGAGGTTTGAAGGTCTGTCAACGTTGATAAAATCCTTCAGTTTAAATTCATCACGAGGCTTTTAAATACTTTCTCCTTCACTTCAGATTTTATTTTTTCACTTTTGTATTTCCTCTCAAATGTACCTTAATGTGAAAGAATAATTTCCTTTTCGCTTCCACAGCAGGTCTGAAGGAGCCAAACACTTCCTCCTCTCTCGTCTCATCGAGGTTTACGGTGAAGGATGTATTTAAAGCATACATTCACACACTCCCACATGCTCACACAATAAATATTCTCATTTAATTTCACTGTTGGTTTTGCCTAGAAACGCACAGCGACCTGTCTTGAGAAATCAGCAGCCTGCGATGATTAATCTGTCCCGGCCGTGAGTGATCTTGGTACATTACGTCCTGTAATCTCGTTTTAAATCACAAACCGTCCCTCCGTTTCACTCTCGTTCTCCCGTTAATTTAACGGCTGCTCAGACGCGCTTGCACCGGCCCGACACAGTATGGGACACCCCCTCCCTTCCTCCTCTGGTTCTGAAGAAAAAAAAAAAAAAAACATTAAATAGTTTCTCGGTTCGTGGTCTTTTAATGCTTTAATGAGTGTAATTTTTGCACAACACTTTTTTTCCCTATCGGTGTTTTCTGGACCGGTGCTGTGCGCGCATGTGTGTTTTATTTTTTATATATTACAAAAAGGGAGCGGGCCGGCGCCATAGCTCAAACCCTGACAACCAAATAGATAATCAACAAGACGAATGGCTTCTTTTGTAAGGCGCGGCTCCCGTATTAATTTTCATTTTCTTTTCTTAGAGCAGGTATCGAAAAATATAGAGCAAGAGGGGGGAGAACGAGAAAATAGCATTCCTCTCCATGAACTTTAAACAAAAAAAGTGTGCCCCCCAAATTGGTCCGCTCGTATTCCTCGGCCCAGAGAAGATTCCCTATTACTTGTTGGTTGATTTCTCCCTGGGCCTCTTGCCACAGAGACTCCCTCTGCCCAT
Organism: Chaetodon trifasciatus; assembly: GCA_037975065.1. Lineage (NCBI taxonomy): Eukaryota > Metazoa > Chordata > Actinopteri > Chaetodontiformes > Chaetodontidae > Chaetodon > Chaetodon trifasciatus. The sequence goes on from JBBMOE010000033.1 coordinate 46,153, forward strand.
TTATCTGTTTTCTTCCTGTTTATGAAAGGCTCCCCCAGCGCTAAAACCGCCCTCCTATCAAACTGTACCCAGACGCGCTCAAACACACACGCTCACTCACAAACACATGCGCCAAAATGGCAAAACCATACACATGGTGAGGCGCGTATATGCTTGTAAGCCTATATTGTCAAATATTTCGCTGTTTCATTACTACAAAAATCAATTTCACTCTTGTGTTTTATTTATTTCTTTATTTTACGATGATCCACTCCACTCCAAAGTGACTACAGCGCGTCTTCACTCCAATTTAACGCTTTTCCTGTGTACATTAATTTCCAGTTGCTGGAAACGAGCCAAAAAATATACACATATTTTCTTCTTCTATGGTGAAGGCAGTAAGGTTTGATACCCCCTCCTCCATACACATACACAAACCCTCAGGCGGTGTACCTCTCCTCACATAACATAATATTTGTGTCCGAGTGCTGTAATGTTCGCTACACACCAATTGTTCTATATTGGAGCATCTCAACAGACACCCCCACCCCAATATTCTCACACATGCACACACATATGTGCCTCAACAATAACCCCTAAAGCCCCTGAGCACTTGCAGTCCGAGTTGAAATAAATGATTTTGCGTGCAGGGTGACACCGCGCACAATAAAATCCACCAAGGAATCCTTATTCTTTTTTCAGCTCCCTTTATCAGCGAGGCCTTCTGCTGCTTCTGTGAATGGGAGCAGATTTTTGTGAGGATGCCCACCCCCACCCTTCACCCCCCCAACCCTCTGAAAAAGTTCGCCTCCATTATTTTCTGGACAGGACAGAGGGGACGGCACCTCAAGAAAAATGCGAGAATTATACAAGAAAAAATCATTAATCACTTGTTCTTCTTTAAACACTTCTTTTCCTTCTCCTTCTTCTCTATTGTCTTCCGGCAGCCGCACACAAGTCCCCGTCTGCCAGGAGAGAGAGGGCAAGGAACAGAGACAGACAGAGGAGGAGAAAAAGAAGACGTCTTGGAAGACACTTGGAAGACACCCCCCCCCCCCCCCGCCCCCCACCACACACACACACACACACACACACACACACACACACACACACACACACACACACACACA
>JBBMOE010000033.1:47345-57450 GCA_037975065.1 Chaetodon trifasciatus
AAAAAAAACTTTTTTCTTCCTCATTGGAAAGAAGAAAATCCTTCCATAGAAACTCCAACAAACCAGTCAGAGAGCCCCGCACAAGAAGATGGCCCAGGGGTCGCTCAGAGTGGTGGCTTCTAAGGTAAGAGGCCTGGGAACTTCATTTTGTCTCCCCTTTTCTGTCTTTCGCTCTCTTGCTCCTCTGTCTCTGATGGCTCGTTGGCGTTTTTATGGTTTTATTGCCCCCTGCGCATTTGGCGAGGTCAGGCGAAGGGGGCAGCTTTGATTTTAGCACAGGGACTTTTGGAGCTGCGTGTTTGTGTTGGAAGGTGTGTGTGTGTCTGTGAATGCGTGTGTTTGCATGCATCGTATACGGCTACAGAGGTCGGGCTTGTGTTGTGCTGTTTTCTGTTTTCTCCCGAGTTTGTGCAACTGTTTCCGTTCCCCTCTGCTGTGATGGTGTCCTTTCTGTGCCTGTTTGTCACTCCAGGCCTGCCGCATCTGTCTTGCGTAAAATGTGTTATTATGCGTCTTTTACGCACGGGGTTTGACATGATATATGTACCAGTTATTATTATTATTTTTTTAATTATTCCTATTTTATTTTATTTTATTTTATTTTATTAGCATTCTTCGGATCCAGCTGAATGTGTGTTTTTTATTTACCGCCCATATATGATGCAATTGATTCCAAACTTAAAGCAGCCTCCTATTACTTCAGGAAAATACCGAAATGATCATACGAATGTGTGATAGAATGGCCCACGTGAATAATTTCTGGTTCACCCGGAGCTTATTATGCATTTTGTCTTAGCTGTGTTTCTGTGGTTATAAAGTGTTACCGTGGCTAAGGCCTATAGCTTTTAATGAGATACTGTTGCATATGTGTGTATGTGTGTGTGTGTGTGTGTGTGTCGGCCAGGTGCAAACAGGCTGTGCAGTAGGGAATATGAATAATACGGCACTCAATTGGGGAGAGGGATGCAGGGGGAGGAGGTAGGGTGAAAAAGAAAAATTAAAAGAACTGGGGGGAATGCTGGTTAATGGATACTCTCTCTGTTGCGCTCCAAAACAATTTACTTGGAAAACAAACGATCGACGAGGCTTTCCAAATGAACTGCGAACGATCGCCGGTCGCCGTGTGCGCTCAGGCCTCCGCTATCTGCTGAGCCGAGCAGTAGCTGCCCCAGGAAGCGCACTCACTCCTGTTTGACCCCTTCAGAAATCAATCTGCCCGGGATTAAAAATAAAAGGGCATCGGTTCTGGCGGAGGGGCTCCGGTCTCTCATGGGATGCCGGCCATGGCGCGATGCGATGCGTGGAGAAGTAAGAGAAACAGATGAGAGAAATATAAGCGGTGGCTATCGAAGGAAAGGCAGAGAGAGAGCAGGAGAGAAAAAAAATCGATGGTCATGCAGGGGCAGCGGCATGGCCAAGCTGCGGCCACAGAGGGTTCAACCAGGGGACACGTTTTTCTGACCGATGAGGTCCACTGGCTCTGAAGCCAGAGGCTGACCCGTGAACCCCCCCCCCCTTCCCCCCCGCCACACACACACACACACGCACACACACACACACACACACACACACACACACACACACACACACACACACACACACACACGCAAACCACTCCTGCCCCCACCATTCCCGGTCCCCCTTGACCCCGCAAGGCTTCTGGACCCTCCGACCGCTCGGACATTCCCAGACCTCCGGAGCCCCCGGGCCACTTAGTCATAACAGGCCGAGTTCAGGACACTGTAACCAGCGGGCACGGCGGCGATATCTCCGCTCCCACACCCAGACAGACAGTTAGACAGACAAAGTAAGCTAAGCACCTGAGCAGAGGTCAGCCACAGGCCACTGCGCCTGATAATAGTTTGATGGGGTTGTGTTGATGAGACTGACTGAAAGGTAAAAAAAAAAAAAAAAGAAAGGGGGGGCTCAAAATATTTCAGTTATTTGCTCCATTACTTGCCCCTAATACAAGGACACTTTTTTCTAAATTCTGCAAGTTTTGATCATGTCATTCAAAATCAGAGCTTTTCAAATTCCATCCTCCGTCTTAATCTAAGGCATTGGCTGCTCTGATACAAAGTATTGTCAGACATTCTAAGAGCATGATTTGGTATGAAAGGGTCATCTGGGCCTGTTAAACTGGCTGAAAGAGAGGGAGTGTGCAGCCTGATGCTGGACAGTATTTGGACAGACTGGAACCTTAGTGTAAACACAGCCTGCCCCTCCTGATTTCCTTGCTGAAAAGCTGCTGAGCTGCCCTTTTTCTTGTTCCAGTGCTGTTTGCACAATGTATTCAGGAGGAGAATTTTACACCAGAATATGTTCAAGAAATTCAAGGCTCTCACTTTGACAAATGTATTCACCGAAGCCAGAAAATAAAATAAAATAAGATAGAATGCTGATAATTTTGCTGTAAAAGTCATTGTCTGCAATTCAGTGAACTGCTGCCGCCATTATTTACCTGCATTGGGTTGGTGGTCATTTTCCAGCCTGGTAATCTAACCTGCAGCTGGGAGGGGTGCTGTGTGTGTGTGTGTGTGTGTGTGTGTGTGTGTGTGTGTGTGTGTGTGTGTGTGTGTGTGTGTTGGGGAGTACTGATTAATCAAAGGGAAAATGGAATAGGGAGAAGACGCTCTTGGTTAGTTTGGTTTCACTGTGCTATAAAATGTTCCCATACAGTGCAGGTATTCCCCTTCATTGTCTGGTTTACATTACACCATTTATATCATTTTAACAGCCACTCATACGTCATTCAAATTAATATCAACAGAGATTGTGATGTCACGTTCAGTATGTGCTCTGAAAAAACTCCATTCTGCTTGTAAAATGTGCATAATTAATGTTTGAAGTGCTGCTCTCAACCAGCGCACACAGGATGTGGTTCTGTGTTGCTTAGGGTTCCGTCCGTGGGACTTGTGGTTCTCTACAGTCTATTATTTGGCATTGCAGCCATTATAACATAGAGTTGCACATTTTGCATCTTGATGGCAACTCTTTCTCAGTTCTCTTACATTTGATGAAGGAAGAGCTGCATCAGACATGTGGTGTAGCAAAACATACAGTGTCTCATTTAAACTTTATTCAGAAATGCTGTAGGATGTAGTCATGTGCCACAGTGGGTCTTAAAGACACCCCCCAGCCAGATGGTTTTCCTTTAGATTACATAGAAGTAGTTTCTATGCCATTCTCACCTCAGTCCACTTAGAGCAAATGAGAAGGTAAAGTGTTTCAATGGCATCATTTACCAATAGCAGAAGAGATGAAAGGTCAGAGGTCGCAGCACATGGATTGTTAGAAATTTTTCATGTAAATACGGTACTGAGGTTCAGTGTATTGTTATAATATTCAGTATATTGCATCAGTATATTACAGTTGTCTTAATACTAAAAAACAACCTTTTAATAACTTTGTCCAAGTACAATTAGACATGGAATTATCAAACAAATCATCTTATTGATTCAGTGACAATTAGGCATGATATGCCAGGCATTTGGTGCTAACGTTCAGTACTCAACAATATTCAGCACTTTTTCCCATTTACACTTTTTCAAGCAGTGGAAAATTGCAGGTTTGATAGCTGACTCCACCTGAACTGCAGACAATGATGCATCACAAAGGATGTACATGGCAACCAAACAAGTGGGAGATCCAGTTAAGTTTTGAAGTGGCCTTTATTTTTATCCTTGTACTTATTTCCTATATTATATGTGTTTTCCTGGTCTTTGGTTACATGTGAAATGATATACCATTTACAAAGTGTCGAACTGAATATAGACATAGCACATAGGAGTGTTATGAGATGTGTGAAGACCAACATGCACACCAGCATGATGGTGACACAGCACACACATGGCAATGGTTGCTTGCTCAGAGAACATTTAACAACCTGTTTAGTCGTGAAGCTGGGGACACTGTGGCATCCCATAGTAAATGTATGGGCGAAGGTTTGGGTAGTGGATGAGCATGCAAAGGGTTTGGCAGACACTGAAAAACAAATGTTATCATTTAGAAATTCAGACTTATGAGATGTTTCAGGTCACTGTGGTTGAACCTGACAGCTGTAATGCTTCATAATAGGTTGCAATACATCAATAAAAGAGCTGCAGGTTTCAAAGCAAAAAAAAAAAAAACATTGTTGCAGAAAATAAATGCAATATATTTGTGAGACAATGCATTTTGGGGAGAAATGTTGCATTCAGGTGCCATGAATATTTGGCATACCACAGGGTAATGAAAACGTAAGCCAGCAGTATTAATGCTGTAGTTCTACTGCTCATTGATTTACACAGAAATGCTGTGAAGTAGTTTGTAAAGTTTCTCAGTATAAAACCTTGAATGGAGTAAATCTAATTTCTGCCCTGAGCTCCTGCTGGTTCATTAAAACTCACTTGTTAAATTAAAAGTCCTGCTGCTCTGCTATTGCATGCATAAATGCCCACTGAGCTCTTATTTAGTGAAACTAGACATTAGTTTTTGTGATTTTCAGTCTGTTTCTGCCCCTGGATGTTGGTCGGCGTTGGTTTTTCTGCAGCTTTATCGCTTGTCCTGGTGCTCCTCTCCATCTAAAAGGAGATTTGTTTTTGTAATCTCAGTGGGATTAGCAGTTAAATAACTGTGAAGTAAAAGCATGAAACACCAAGGGGTCAGGCAGGCAGATGTGAGCCAGCTCTCACTCTGCCCTGTAGTTTCACTGTGCTGTCACCGAGATGTTTGGACCAGCTGATGGAGCTGATGTTTCAACAGCAGCTTTACACAGGAAGCTGCAGGCTTTCAGGCTCCACAACGCACGCACTTTCACACGTGCACACGTGCACACCTAGACATGTGACATGCACGTTCAAGTCGCCATCACCAAATATGTCTCCACTATGTGTGTGTGCGTGCTCGCACGAGTTCACATGGGTCACTGATCATCACGAACTGGCACACACTCACACGGACCCACTCAACCCAAAAACAACAGTTACACCAACTTCTCTCTCTCTCTCTCTCTCTCTCTCTCTCTCTCTCTCTCTCACCCCCTCTCTCTCTCTCTCTCTCACCCTCTCTCTGGCCCGGGGAGTCTCGCGGTGGTTTGCTAATTGCCAGACAAATCGCCAGCGCGTTTTTTTCTTTTTTTTTTCCTCTGGTTGCTGCCGCGTTGCCCGAGAAATTTATTATTCTGGAGAGCGCGAGGAGCCGAGGAGGTCACGGTGCAGGCGCGCGGGCTGCAGGAGGAGGTCGTCACGAGAGATATATGGCTGCCAGGCTTCTACTACTGCACAGGCTGTGTGTGTGTGCGTGTGTGTGTGCGTGTGGGTGTGTGTGCGTGTGTGTGTGTGTGTGCCAGCAAGAGCGCGTGCGAGCCATTTAAAAGTAGACATGTATTAAGTATTAAAAAGAGAGAGCCAAATAATGGCTGCCAAGTTGCAACACGCACACTATTTCTTTTTATAGGCCGGCCTGTTGTAGTGCAATGCTGTAACAATGTGCCTTTGGAGAGCAACGTTAGTCAGTAGGTTTTATGAATTAACAACAGTTATCTTAAACGATGAACTAATTAAAAAGTCGGATACGTATCATCAAATCAGTGTCCTCAATCAAGAAGAACCAGACAAAGCGACACTATGAATTTCTTGGTATATATCCTTTGCTTAGATTTTTATTTACAATAGGAAGCAGACTCCTCCAGTAGACTCTCCTCTTTCTTGAAGACGCCTCAGCATCTGAGACAAAACCATGAACTGTAACAGTTCCAGCAGGTTTACTCATGGAAGCAAACTGCCAAGCAAATAAGTCATACCTGTGTCAATTTGATTCCCTTTCCTGTAAAGTGACCCTGCTGTTTCGGTGATGCTGCATTCAGTGGATGGAGACGTGCAGGCCTACAGGGTGATGAGCCTACCATTGTGTGTTACAGCAGCGCTCATATCCGTTAGATGTGAGTGATAAATAGGTCTCTGTGGCCTGTATGACTAATGGCGGAGCATTAGGCCATGAGCGTATTGATAGTAAAGTATTAAACAACCCCTCTTTACCTTTTCCTTGTGACAACGACGCGCTAACTGCTCTTATGTCATGCACAATAACATCCTGTGGAAGCAGCTCTGACACACACCTCTCACGTTTGTCTACAGTGATTGTGCCGCACGTCATGAAAGTAGAGGAACAAAAATTAAAAAACAAAATTGTTTCTTCCACTCACGAATGTTAGATTGCAATGCATCAATAGAAGAGAATATTAATTTCGAGCCTGACTTAGTTTTTATCCCGCGTGACCTTTCGATTGATGAGGTTTCGCTAAATTAAAAACTTTCACATAAGGACCAAAAAGGAATGTTGCTTCCTCAGTTCTGCCCAACTTGTCGTGTATTCAGCAGTCTTTATGTTAAATAGATAAATCTGTGGACGTTAAATGTGGTTGCAAAAGGAGAGTTTGTTGCAAAACGTTTATTTTAGCATGGACCCAGCAGTGCTGTAAAGCCAGCAGTAAAGATCACGCAGCAATTAACGCTACAGTTTATATCACCCCTAATCTATAAGTGCATACCCATTAGTATTAAGATAAAATACTCAAACGCATGAGTCTAAATTGTGTTTGAACACATCCAGGAGCTTGCTTGGATTGTTGGCTGTGATCTGGGAGGTGAAGCACACCAAATCACTCCATTCAACGGCCAACATAATAAGCGTAATGGTAAAAATGTAAAACATATAAAGTGTGATGGCTGTACACTGTAACTCAGCACGCCTCTGACCAGGCTTTCTGAAGCTAACAACAGAGGAAGTTTGAACATTGCTCCAAAGTCATTGATCCTGTCATGTCTGACAACAAAACAGTCACCACAGCCTATTGAAATGCACTATAGCTGCTTTTTAATGTACGGACGGATGAGTTTCAAATATGAATAGAATATCAATTATGGATCCTGTTTCCTTCATAATAATGACACAACAGTGATGAGCGCGTTCACGCTCACAGATAATAATAATGAAGAATGAAAACAATTAACCACTCATATGTTATTAGTTATTGATTCTGATTGGCCCCAAACATTTTTTTTTTTTTTTTTAAGATTATGGGGTTATACCAACCAAGCCACACGATCTCTGGTGCAAGCCCATAACAGGGGGAAGACCTCACGTCTCGCGCAGGAGAAGAATATATTTCAAAAACCGGTTGTGCGCGTGCTGCCGTCTTGAGACAGATTTACGAGCCGCAGTAAAAGGCGAGATGTCGGGGCTTGGTAAATCAATCTCTCTCTCTCTCTCTCTCTCTCTCTCTCTCTCTCGCTCTCTCGCTCCCTCTGTGTGTGTGTCTTTCTTGCTCGCGCTCGGATCAGGTTAGCCTCAATAATAATAATAATAATAATAATAATAATAATAATAATAACAATAATAATAACAATCATAATAATGACAATAATAACTCTAACTTTATTGTGGTCTAATTTATAACTGCTTAATCACGCCTTGGACACTTTAATTTTACGGCTATTCTACATCTTAACAAAGAGACATTTTCAGTTTCTCCTTTTATTCAAAGCTTAGTTAATCATTAACGAGGAGGAAGAATCTACCTGTCTTAATCCATCACGGACCAAGAGACCCCCAAGATCTCAAAGACCTCCAACATTAGTTCAGTTAGTGGCCTTGCTATTATTCCGCGCCTGGTTATTATATGTTAAATAACTTAATTTAATTTTGAAAAACATGGGTTGTTTTCTGTAAATATACGAATTATTAGTAGTTCACAGATTATTTTAGAGATATCTTTCTCGTTTTCATTTCGTGATATTAAACTATTTAAATGCAAGCCATCGTTATAAAGTAGCCAAGTGCATCCTCTCACAAAGACATTCCTGTCTGCTGCCTGTTGTCAGACGGAGCTGTGGCGGCAGTCCACCATCACTAAACGCAGAATTCTGTTTCAGCTGCAGTGTTACAGCACTATGGTTTAAAGGGTTGACTCTACAACGCCCACCCATCCTGACCCATCATAATTCGGATGTTTAGTCTTGACTTTTTTTTTTTTTTTTTTTTTTTCATGTAATAGCTTTGCATGCGGCTGTGCCAAGTTTATAGAGCTGGTTTGTATTGTTGTTGTCAGGCCGGCCCAGGTCTCTGCTGCTACTTATCTTAGCTGTTGTTTCACACTGTGATTGCTATAATTTATGGCCGTCATTACAGACGCCATCATCACCACCGCAAATGTTTGATTTCAATCTTGTTGTGGGTAAAATCTCAGGGAACCGCCGCGACGCTCGGAATACAAGTTTAAAGGACTGCATGTGTGCTGTTTTGGGGCATCAAAAACGAGTAAAAAATAAATGAACAACAACTGTTTCACTGATAATAGGTTTGGAACTACATTTTTTCCTTCTTTCTAATTATTTTTATGCCTTTGTCATGTTGTAGATTATATTTTTAGAACCTGGCCATTTGCGCTTCTGCTCTGATCTCACCACCAAATAGTTCTGGCTAATTGAATTTGATATTACGCATCTTTTATTTGTCACTACTTCTCTGGCCTTCCAATTGTTTAAAATCGACTGAATAAAATATAAAAGAAAATGGGTTTACTTTTAATGGGCACTCCTGATGAAGACCGCAGCATTAACTGTTTTAAAGAGGAGCTTTTGTATTTGTAGAGTCTAGATACCTGAAGGATGAGAGGCTGCGGATTCGCTGCAATGTAAACTAGTCTGTGCCCCTCAGAGTGTCTCAGTGCGCTGCGGCCCATTGTTTGACCTTGAAGTGTTTCTTGTTAGCTCCTCAGCAGCTACGTTAGCCCTGTTCTTGCCTCCATGGCTCAACACTGTTTTAGACTCTCGAGCTCCATTGTTCTCCTACAGGCGGCTCGAGCTCTAGAACCGGGAGACCGAGAGCCAAAAGGATTCCAACGGCCTATTGTTGCTGCCCTGCATGGCCTCGCGACGGGGGGTTTGTCTCTCCGTTGTGTCTTCGTCTGTCTGTCTCTCTCTCCTTCTTCTTCTTTCTGCCTCCTTAGTACCCTTCTCTCTGTGTTCCCCTCTCTCTTTGTCTCCCTCTCTTCTCGGCTCGGTTCCTCGCGCTACCTGTCCGTTACTCTCCCATCGAAATAAATTGCTCCTTCTTCTAAATGAATTACAGCGCGCGCGGTAGCCACCCCATCAGGAAAACTTGTTAATGGGATAAAAGAAGGCGCGCGTTTGGACAATTTAGTCCAAATGAAATATTTGATTCTGATTCATATGATCAGCGGGAGCTGGGAGAAAAGCCTGCTCTGCTTCAGGGATTGGACTATTTTCTCTAAGATTTCCAGCCGCCTTTCACTTACATTTCGTTGATGAACGTGAATTTGTAATAATTAAACAAACAATTGGGACTGATTTGTCTCCACTGACAAGGTAGATGTTCGTTTTTGTGGCTGTTAAATATTTAGTTTAGTTGCAGGACGCGCTAACATGACACCGCATATGAGAAATAAACGCAGCTGTGATTCACAATTCTAGTCAGGTGAAATATACCCGTGCGTTGCTCCGTCACCATCAAATATTTGCGAGTGCGACAAACAGATACATTGAAATATAAGACAGGACAATCTAAGGAATTCCCCTTGTTCTGCAGACTAACGGCGAACTGGGAGAGATGACAGTGAGGAATAAGGACGAAAGAGACTGAGGCGGGCAGTCATTTTTAAAAACGAACATAGTCGGTGACAATAATCTTTTATCCTTTTCTCTGTGCATGTCATAGGCCTACCCTGCTTTACCTTCCAGTTTATAGCACACACACATTAACACACGGCAGTCATTGCCTCCCACTGAAGAGGCTCAAAGGTGTGCACAAGTGCTCCAATACTGTTTTAATGTTCATTTTTTAACTCAGTGTCCTGCATCACACAGCACTCCTGCATGCATGCACTGGTCCGGATGGGTCCCACGAACGGAGAGGCGCACGGATACCCCCCACCACCCACACCCCACACCCCCGCCCCGACTAACACGTCACGTGATTCATTAAATAATTAATGCAGAGGTTGCAGAATAGATATGTATTCGTCAGGAATATAACGGTAAGACATGGTGCTGCTCTAGTGTGTGTGTGTGTGTGTGTGTGTGTGTGTGTGTGTGTGTGTGTGTGT
>JBBMOE010000033.1:62419-77419 GCA_037975065.1 Chaetodon trifasciatus
ATTATCATTATTATTATTATCATTATCATCATTATTATTATTATTAACAGTATATTATTATTAATTTTATTTTTTTATTTTTTATTTTTTTTGAACCCATAGTCTAAATTGCCTTATCTCTTAAAAAGCAGATATCCAGTCTCTTGCTCCATACGCCAGGTACTTCCGGGGCTCTTCCTTGCGAGGAGATGATTACCCGTTCGGAAATAAATCAATAAGAAGCCACGCGCTAATTTATAATCGTCTGCGCGAGGGCAGTGATTCAAAGCGCGTGAAAAATGATCGGCTGAAACCGTATCCAGAGCCCGCGAGCTGCGCTTTTTTCCCTCTTCAGCCGGGCCGGCATGCACGAGAGCGATAAGAGAGACCGAGCTGCGGAGCCGGAAATGTTTCCACGCGAGTGGAACAGGCGCGATGTTTTTCCCCTCTGCCTTCTCTTTCTTTTATCATAGCGGGTACAAACTAAAAATAACGGCGTTGCTTTCGTGTAATTGAACTTCTCTCTCTCTTTCTTCTCCCCCCTCGCCTTATCTCTCTCGCTCTCGTGTGTGCGTGTGCGCCTGCGTGCGTGCGTGCGTGTGTGTGGCGGTGAAGGCATGTCTATACGAGTGGGTAGATAACATAAATACACACAGAGAGGGAGAGAGAGAGGGAGAAAGGAGAATCTGCATCAGATTCAGATTAATGTCTAATTGTACCCGTGAATACCAGTCAATGCCGAGAAGACAGGGCCGCTCAAAAGGCTTCACAAATAAAGAATGCAGTAGGTGTCCAGAACGTTAAAAGATCACATCTCTGTGATTGGCTGACATATGCATTTGACTATCATAATAATTTCTGTCAATGCTGCGGTTAATATCCACTGCCAGAGTGTTATTTTGTTGCCAGTATTGTGCTTCCTGCACATAAAGAGTGTCGGCCTAACTGCCCTATAATGAAACAGTCGTCCTGCCATCTGCTTAAGCAGGTTACACAAATGGTTAGGTCGATTTCATTCACTGCTTACCTAAATTTGAAATTAAAACTGAAATCTCGTTACTTATGTTTGCTTGCGTTTGGTTTATGTTTTTTAAAACATTGTTTTCTTACATACCGTATGGGCAGTTCAAGATTTTGACTGCAATTCGCCCAGTCGGACAGGCTATTGAGTGCATAAAGAAGCCAAACGCTGCGGACGCGGTTCCCTGTGTGGACGTGCAGGTCAAATCACAGCGGAATTTCTGCTCTTCCTCCCCTCTCTCAACCTTCTTCTCCCTCTTCCTCTCCTCTGATCGCTCTCAGTTTGACTCCATGTAATAACCAACATCTGGCCCTGGCGCTGGCAGGACGGACAGGCAGGTCACGCTGAACCTCGCTAACCCCATGGCGCACCTCAACCAGACTCACTTATTGGACAGGAACTAGAACCAGAACCCCCCTCCTCCTTCCCGACTCCCTAGTCTCTAGCTGTCAGTCCGTAGCCAGGTTCAGGAACAGTTCACGGTGTCAATCCGCCAGGAAAGTCAGGACGAACAAGCCAGTGGTCCTAGCTGGGAGAAACGGCGGCGGAGAGGCGGAAATGGAGCGAGGGAGTGGAAGGGAGCTTTGTTATCTGTGATAGTCTTCAATATCCCGCAGATAATCAATGGACCAATTAAAAACTATTTTAGACACAAATCTAGACTATCCGCAAGAGTTACTGGTCAGCAAGGACGGTTAGCGGCTACCAGTCAGCAAAGCAACAACAAAGTAACGACGATGTGTGTTTTGGTGAGTTCAGGCGAGCTTGAACCAAAAGATACCAGCCTTCAGGAAGGAAAGAGGCAAGGAAAGTGAGGAGGAAGAGACTAGGTGGACTCTGCTCCTCTCTGTTGGTGAACTGAGAGAACGGAGGATAAAAAAGAAGAAAGAAAGAGGTAGGGAGAGGTAGAGACAGAGGAGGGGAGCCCAGGGAATACAGCGTCACGCTCAGTCCAGAAAGGCTCTGGCAGAGGAAACCGTTTTATTTTGGAGGCTCGCTCAGCATACTGTGGGCCCAGCGGAGCTCGCGCCGTACCCCACTGTTTGCTCTCGTGCCGGTAGATAGTGTAAGGCTTCAGGACAAGAAACGCGCGAGCCCTGAATGTGGTGCTGGCCAGGCACGCACCGGCCCGCTATACGGGGAATTCTGCAGCACAGGCGGAGGGGGGGTGAGCGCGCGCACGCGGTGGGTTTTTTAGGGTAAAGTATCACCGCTAGCCCCAGACCGAGCAGTCCCCGCCAGCTTGTGTGTTGTAGGTAGGCTTGATTGTTGGAGATTTATGGCAGAGCCACTTAAAGATTTATGGCTTTTCCCACACCGGGCACGCAAACGCTGAGCGTCTCCTTTACGTTCTGTTTCAGAGGCGTTCTAATAGATACACCAGTATTATAACAGCACGCAACAGGGCGGTTTAAACGACGTGCTTAATTGGCAGAAATATTGTTTTAGTACTATACTGGACTCCAGTACACGTTAGAAAAAACGCCAAACTGTCAGAGCGACTGTGCGTAATTACGTAGCAGCCGCAATCAGGGAAAAAGACGTCCAAGGTTTTCCATCAAGGGATTCTGTGGTTTTCTTTACTCCAGCCGTTGTGTCCATCCGTGTCCAAAACAGACTACATCCAGAGGAAAAAAAAAAAAAAACACAACACCAGCAGGAGATCCAGGAGGAGAGACACGCCGAGAGAGCGCAGGTAAGGTCTGCCGGGATGCTTCTCGCTCAGTGTCCCGGTGTGTGTTCCCGATGCGTCCCCATTGCACGCGCTCCGCCGCTCGACATGTCATTAATTATCTGTTGTGTGACCGTGGTCTCTCTCGAACTCGCAGAGGCATCCGGGGTGTGCCCGCGTTCAAGCTCCATTGCTAGCCAAAAACTTTTTTTCTGAGTGTGTGTGTGTGTGTGTGTGTGTGTGTGTGTGTGTGTGTGTGTGTGTGTGTGTGTGTGTGTGTGTGTGTGAAGGCAGCTGAAGACAGATGCCTCAGAATAGGTAACAGACAGGGAGGCGAAAGGGGCGCCTAGCCATGCTCTGTCTGTCTCTTTCTTTCTTTCTTTCTTTCTTTCTTTCTTTCTTTCTTTCTTTCTCTCTCTCTCTCTCTCTCTCTCTCTCTCTCTCTCTCTCTCTCTCGTCATTTTAAAATAAGTTTACTGGCAGAATGAAGTGCGATTTGGACAGAGAGATGTGTGTGTGCGCGCGACACAGGGAGAATGAGTCGTAGTGAATAAGGACCTGACGGCTAGGTGTAGAGAAAGAAGATGCATGTTAGCCACGCTGTGATTTATGATAGTGTGAAAAGATTGCTTACTCAAGAAGCCGCCCCCTCTCTTTCTTTTCCTCTCTCCTATCCACAAATTGTCATATCCTTCCCTGCCTCCCCCCCAACACACAACAACTCCACAAATGGTCTTACAAAAAACAGATTTCTCCTCTAACCAGAAATAAGCAAAAGCAGGCAACGTGGTGATAAATAAATGTATAATGAAACTACCTCAGTTTGAATTATTACAAACTGAATTTTATTCCATAATGATCCTAATCCACCCGTATCCTGACTAATGTGTGGGGTTTCTTATAACAGCTAGATGCAACACTGGGTCCATTTAATGGGAGATTTGAGGGGTATTAAACCACCATAAGCCAAACAGGAATATAGTCATGCTCTGCATGGGCTGAATGACAGAATACAAGAGATATATGTGCATTAAATGTAATTATACAAATCAGACACTTAATTCTGTTGATTCCTTCGTTGGCAGGGGACAAGATTTCAGTATTCAAAAATTACTTTTTTTTTTTTTTTAATCTTTCTATTTGTGTATAGAACTGTATGGGTTTCATTATTTTCTGCCTTTGTAGATATGGTCCATCTTACATCCTCAGATTTGTTTAGCAAAAGCATCTATCACAGAAACAGGCTGTTATGGACAATTGACATTTTGGACATAAAAAAAAAAAAAAAAACGAGTACCAAGACAGTCAAATAATAAATCATTAAGTTTATTTTACAATATAAATAGGTGATTGTCTTAAATTATCACATACTTGATCTTCCCATGGTTACCTTATACTAAAAAAGGGGGAAAAAATAGGACAATCTGTTCCTGATTGGACAAATGTTGCAAGATCACTTCTGGCAGTTAGTGTTAGTTATGTGTATGAAGCCTAAATCTAAGGGGTTAGTTTCATTTCTTTTGCTTTGTTTTTATGAGTGCAGGATAATATCATGTCCACAGGGAACTAAGAATCATCTAAATGAAATATTGTGAGAGGTTGAAATCACTCTTTTTTGAACTGTTCACTAATCATGTCTACATTAGCTGTGATTAGGGGTCTGAAGAAGCCATTTCGTCATTTTAGGGTGTTACAAGCCAAACAGGTTGGGAGCTGCCGCCCTGTACTGTTTGTACGTCATATCAAGTAATAGTTGGGCAGCTCCTCTGGAAGCTTCCTTGACCTTGGCGGTTTTTTGCTCACTTCCGGGTATTGAGGCTTTAAAGTCACGAAAAACCCACAGCAACTCCAACACAGCCGTGATTTAATTGATTTTTTCATACATCACTGACAAGCTATGGGCAAAACACCAATCAGAATAAAATAGTGGGGGCAAGCACGCCTAATGCTGTCGCAGTGTATAAAGGCTGACAGGTCTGGCCGAGATCCATGCAGCCGCTTTCTCCTGCTGTAACAGGCTTAATAGCAGGCCTGTCTGCTGCTGGGCCAAGTGGCCTGATTATATTACAATCACTGACTTCTTTTTCTGATCCATGTGTCATAAGAGGAGCATGTTGTTAGGAAATGGATACGGGCCTGTTGTACTGGTGCAGGTTGTTCAACACTCAGCGTAATGAGGCCTCAAAGCTATATAATAACAACTTAGGAAAATCCATTTTTAATGCAATGCCAAACCGCAAATTACTATAGATGCATATCACTGAGTGCTATGAGTCCCTGGGAAGACTGCAGGAAATTGTCATTTCTGACCAACAGGCAGCCACAGTTGCTGCATGTCCCGAAATTCAACATCAACCATAGGTCAGGAAACTGCATACACAATGACAAAATCCCTGAAAACGATGCTCCGTCACTGGACTGAAGTGGCTTTCAGAAGTCAGCCACAAGCAACAACCATCCCGCTGGAAACCTCAGGAATTCACAGAAACCAGTGCAACTGTGCAGGGGGCTGCACTTACTAACATGGGGAACGTGCCACTGTTCTTAATACAATCTAAGAATTAAACATGGATGGGGCAAAGTTTTGAAACATCCTCCTGAAGCCCAGTGAGAGCTGTTTTTTGGGTTTAGGGTCACATACTTCAGTCATCACCTGTGAGATATTACTGTCTTTAACTGGTGGGCCTGCTTTATTTTCACACATGATGTGTTGTGACTAGCACTGTGCTAAATCTGCAAACCAGTATACCAGTCCACTTTCTTTAAATTCTAATCAATACAAGCTTTTAATGTAGTACACGCAAACCAAACATACCCTTTGGTACTGGTTAATAATTCAGAAACCCCTTGAAGTTATGGAAAACATGTCAGTATTTAGGTGTGAGAACAAAACATGCTGACACAGTCTCAGCTTTGAATTTCACTTTTAAAACCATTTTATCAACTTTATTTTAACATTGGTCTCCAGCCAGAAATAAAACTTGCCTTCTATAAACCTTTTCTTTTCCAATTTCTATCTACCAGTCTGAGCACACACACACACACACACACACACACACACACACACACACACACAAGCAGTCACATTCATCCCTGTTCTTCCGATGCCTGACAGACTTGGTGAGCTTGGCACTTTTCATGGCCCAGGAGCAGAAAGGGCAATGTGACCCCCACACCCCACCTTCCTCTGAACCACCCCCAACCACACTCATTCTCTCTCTCTCTCTCTCTCTCTCTCTCTCTCTCTCTCTCTCTCTCTCAGCGTCAGGGCTTTCTTTGAGTTGGAGGTTAAAGATTAGCATCTTTGATAAAGATTAACTCTCTGTCAAAGGAAGGCGCTGATGACATGAGTTTCTGATTCAGGACTGTTGTGGACTCAGGGGCGAGCCCTCCAGGGAGATGGGTGACCCTGCCTGCAGCAAGAGGGGAGGGACAGTCGGCTGAAATGTTGGTTCATTGGGCAAGAGTAGCTGTAATATAAGACAAGATAACACAATAGAATGTAACATTTTGAGTAAGTGATTACGGCTAAAGTTAGGTTTTGGTCCACTTAATGTAAAAATAAATAACGAATATGATGCAAATGAATCATTTTAATTTCAAAGTGGACGAAGCCAAAAGACGATTTGTTAAAGTGTAAGTTCAGCTCTGGTTGTTGGTAAGTTTGTGCATGACCCCTGCAAACTCTTCTGAGGCCATGAATCGATTTGTCCTCTTCAGCAGAAGCCTGCCGCTTCAACAGGATTCAAACGGGTCTTTTGTTCACAGGATGAGGGTAATGCCTCAGTTATGTGTCGACAGCCAATAGCAGCAGACGTTATAAGTAGAAGGTTTGGTCAGATTTTACAATGAAATCCGAATAAGAAGAGTTTGTTCTCGAAATAAGGGGATGCATGCTGAAACAGCAGACGCTGGCATTTCTTCTAACATGCCTCAGTTCTCACTCTGGTGTACAAAAGGTGTAAAGCTGGTAGATATAACTGAGAAATGGCAGTTCTATAGAAACATGGTCATACACACCCATGGAGGTTATGTAATTTAGACTGGTTATGAAATGTGTAGCCTGCAATCTGTGCTCACAGTGTTCCTCATGAATGCATGTGGGTTCATTCCATAAACCTTTTTAATGCAATAACACCAATGAAGAATACAGCGATTTGATTGTGCTGTGGGTTATACATTTCAAAACAAAGTTGATGTCAGTGCATAGAAGTTGTTTGATTTGAGTTTGGCCTTAAGGTTCCAAAATAAGGTTTACTGCTATTGCTTTGATTTGTACAGGCGTACCTAACTGATAACTGGGTATAGGTAACTGCGTGGGCAGCAAAACTCTTTATCCACGCTTTAATTAAACAGACTGGAAGGAACATGTAATGTGTGTGTCTCTCAGTTTGTCTCTGAAGTGCAGTGTTGAAACTTGTGTGTCACCCACCCAAAGAAGGAGGGGAGGAGATGAAATGTGTTGCAGTCTGTCGTTGCTCGCCCATTTGGTGTGGCTGTGACATGGTGTTAGCGATGCTGCTGCATGACTGTTCAACCTCATTACACTTCAAGGAACGCCACAAATGGACCTGATGAAAAATGTCCGTATGGTAAAAGAAACATGGATATTTACTGTTCTTTGGGGAATCCACTGGTGATGGCAGTGGGTGCTCTGTTCGCCCAAAAGGGGACACTCAATTAAGCACAGGTATTGTACTTTTTTTTTTTTTTAAAGAAAAATGTATTCAACTTTTAACAAGTCAATTGAAAGCACATGTACTCTCTGGGTTTTAAATGGGTTGTCAGTGTGAAAATAATGTAAAACCAGACTATTATTGATTGTAAAATGTAGGATGAGACAAAAAAAGGCAATTTTTTTTTTTTAAAAAAAAGGTCACCTGATGTCAGACTGCTAATATGTAAACATCTGTGTTTAAAATGTGTAAATGTTTGCATATGTAAACCGAGGTGACCGAGGTTTACATATGCAACAGCAAATGTGCTCTAAACACGTTTCCTTTTATCACTTTTTTTGCCACTGAAGTGAGACCAAAATAGAATGTTAAGCTTCTGGGAAAAGAAACCAGATAAATCGTCCAAAGTGAAAGAAATTCTAACCATGGACATCATTTGACAAGAATGTAAGAGGCCAGAAGCCCACTGATGTTGCAGTAAAGCCAGTCAAACCCAGAAATTGGATACACATGGGGGGATGTGTTCAACAGATAGGTTGTTTGAGGCCAGGGTATTTTGAAGTTGTTCTTTAATTCAGCGGATTCTGTAAATAGCTTCAGAGGACCATCTTAATCTAATAATACTTCTTAGTTGATCAACAAAGGCTGAATAAATTGGGAAAGATTTGTAGGTTTTCTACATGATCTGCAGTTGGTGGATGACACCATTTTCAAATGACCGTCCACAAAGCATGACCTTCAGCACTCACATGATGAGCTGTGAGTCAAACACACGCTCATTAAGCTGTGCTGGATGAAAGCAGTGTTGTCCACTCGAATATAAAACACTGCAAACAGAAAAACAATCAACCCCTTATTAATGATTAAATCTTACACTTTAATGTCAATAAGCTTGTGCTGGAGTTGGTAGAGATTCTTTTTTTCAGGACTGACAGTTTTATTTTCTCTTGGTCTGTTACCAGCTGCCTGTAGTTTCACACCAATAGCGACAAAATGGTTTTAACTGAAAGTGTTTCCTGTATTTAAATGTTGTCTTTTAGAAGCTTAATGGTTTAAGGGTTGAATCATAAAGTAGTGCATGAAAATGGGATTGTGGGGCACTTTGCTCATGGGTTGATTATTAAAGAAGTGAGCTACTGCTTCTCCAGGTCAAAGGTCTCTTTTGGAGAGCTGTGCAGCAATATCTCACTGTGTGTGCTTCATGGGCGCGCTCAGCTCATGTGTTAATACCACAAGGTACTTTTTCACCATCTCTGTGAAGGAACAGCACTGATACTTATACTGAGAGGTCTGAACTTGTGTAGTAGTGTTGTAGTTGTACGTTTCTGTTGCTTTTATATGAGGTCAAAGAAGTAGAAGGACAGTGAAAACTCTGAATTACACCTTTAGGTCAAGCTAATCTGGAAATACCACAGCTGTTTATAGCAGACTTTACTAAAGGTGGTGAATAAAGCTGTTCTGCAGCATATCTGTGTGTGTGTGTGTGTGTGTGTGTGTGTGAGAGAGAGAGAGAGAGAGAGAGAGAGAGAGCTAAGGCAGGTCGGTGATAGCTCCACCAGACCAGGCAGAGATAAGAGCAGAGTGTAGAGATAAAGTTTGTTCAGCTCATGTGAAAAAAATGGAGATGCAACAGAAAAGCAGCAACATCAATCCATCCATCCATCAACATCATAACCCCCCCCCCACACACACACACACACACACACACTTCTGTGTACTTTGATTCCTGTGAGGACACTCAGCAATGCTTACCCCAAACCCAACCCTAACCTGAACCTAATTTTAACCTTACCCTTAAAACTAAGTCTGAGCCCTTTGAAGGTCTGTCTGAAAGTCAGGAGCAGATGAAAAATCCTCACTCCCATGGTCTGAATCCACTGAAAAAGCAAAATGGTTGTTCAAATTGTAAGAAAAATAGTGTTAGCTGTAAGCTCTTTTGGAAATGCTTCCCTTTTAGAGTGTTCATCTTTAAAGAGATTAGTGCACAGAAGAGCAGCCTGCAAAGGAACCACACTAGTGAGATAAAAGCAGCATATTAAGTTAAAATCTAACATTTCAAAAGTTCAACATTCTCGAGTAGGCCAGAGAATGGCTTCACTGAAGTAAATGTACTTTGACACTTAAAGTTTTTCTTGCATCCACCCAGTCATCCTGTCAGCTCCCAGGAGTCTAAACCTGCTCTTCACTTCCTTAAAACACATTCTATGAAATGATGCACAGGCAGGCCCTTTGTCCCTGATGTAGCTGCTGTTTCTGCTCCATCCTTAATTTCAAAGTTTCATTTCATCCAACCTGAGAGAAGCTCTCCTCTATATTCTTTTATTTGGATTCAGGATCAGGAGCACTGATTTCATCTGAAAGTCCCCCTCTTTCTCTCTGCCTCCCCATCCACTCAAATTTTGGCTCATCAGCTGTTCTGGGGCTCTGGAGGCGGCCTCCTCCCTTTGTCTCGGCCTATAGGCTAGCTGGCTAAGCTAGTCGGCCCCTGCATCACTTTCTGGGCAACTTTAGACTAGTCCACTCCTGCTCCGTTGCTCCTAATTTCCGACTAACCCTCGGGGCTGAGGGGGGGACACAGGGAGGAAACCCGGCTGCGATGGGGATGGACGGCAGCCACAGATGTGCGTGAGTGCATGGACGGAAACAAAAAATAAGTTTATAATAGTAGGAGAGTAGTGGTAGAGGTGGTGGTGGTGGTGGTGGTGGTGGTGTAGGCTGGTACGGGGAGGTCGGGGGAGCTTGCCTTTGATTTATGTGTTTGGGAGAAGCTGTCAGGAGCAGAAACAGAAGCAGTGCGGGCCAGAGATTTTATTCCAGCACTTTAATAATATACAGCAGCCACATACGGACAGCTCCTCATCCTGCCGTCCCGGATCCTATTCTGCACTTATACCATAGACCTTTAAACGGTGTTTCCCGCCGCATGCTGCATGCTGGATGTGTATCTACCGCTGAGAGTGTGTGTGATCGGCCGGGATGAGCTTTCCTGCTCTGGGTGCTCAGCCCACACGAGGACAGCCGGCAGTAACACCGAATGCTGTCCGGGATGTGTGCTTTCTCTCGGAATGATGCTGAAGTTATTTATGGGCTTCGTGGATGTGGAGCCGCTGGGAAACAGCTGTTCGCCTTATGGGGCCGCTTCTCCGCTGCGTTTGCTTCTCTCTCTCTTTTCTCCTTGTCGGCCCGCTTCGAAACACATTTCCAACTTTTTTTTTTTTTCTCTCGATCTTATTCTTATTCTTTAGATTTGTTCACTATTAATGCAAATAGTTAATATGTGTTAAAGTTGAGTTTTCGCACTGGGCTGAAAATAATGTTTTTATGATAATTTCCATTTAGATTAATGGGATCAGGATTTAGACGCACCCCATGTAATTCCCGTCTATTTTAGATATTGACTACTTATGTCAGAGCTCCTTGTGCTTGATGTATTATTATATTAATGTTCCAATTTATGTATTAACGTTCTCAAATGATTTCTCTCATTATTTTTCTCTACTTTGAAACCCGCGAACACAGACGTCTTGTTTTACTATCACTTTTATTGTTCTAAGATCTAGTTCCACATTCTTGTTTCTAATTATTTCTGCAGAATTTCATAACAATTTCGATTCCTTCTGGGAAGGAGCGCCAATTTCCCTCGTTAAATGTCAAAGACTTCTCCAACAGCATGCAACCCCAGATCAGATATTTCCACCGTTTTTAAAACACAGAGAACATGGTAAATATAATAGGATGTGTAATGTGAGAACCAGAATCAATAAGATCTCAGATCACTCCCACCCAGCCTTCATCCTTCTCTCTGCTCTTATTACTTTTATTCCGGGATTTCACCGGAATAATTTAAGGTCAGCAATACCTGTCAGCGGTTGCTCCCGTTCCAGCCGTTCGATTAAACTACAAGAGGTCTGTGCTCTGTATCGGATTTTAGCAAGACCTTTTGATTGCATATCTCTATCTCTTTCTTTCCCATCTTTTCCCCTCCCTCCATCTCCCCCTCTCTCTCCCTTTCTCCTGCAGTTCTTAGGAGCTTTCTGGAAGCCGTTTCCTTCCTCCGTAGCATCGGGAAATAGAAGAAATCTTTCGGTGAGTACCGCTGTTTCACTTGATTCTTTGCGATGCTGTGCACTGCTCGAGGTTTTCAGTCTGTGTATTTGCAGTTCAATCCATGGACCCGTTTTTAGGCCGCAGAGAATGTGGCCATGTCGTTTAAAAAAGCTCCTAACTGCTGCAAGAGCACTTATGTGATTGTATGCTGAATTTTCTAAATACAGACAATTAAATGTGTTCAGTCCGCCTGTAAAATATGTGCGGTCATCAGTTTTTTTTTTTTTTTTTAGAAACGGTTTGTCTTATAATAACAACAATAATTATTATACTATTAGTATTATCATTATCATTGTCTCGCAGGCTACATTTACATTTCGATGACGCTTATTTAACGCAGTTGAATTCATGTGGAAACTGCAGGAAGATGTTGGTGATCTTGTTAAAAACAGTTTACTTAATAACACATCATGTCCTTCATAACTAACTCAAATTTATTGGAATTTTATTTAAAATTTATGTTCCGTGTGTGTGTGTGTGTGTGTGTGTGTGTGTGTGTGTGTGTGTGTGTGTGTGTGTGTGTGTGAACGGTGTATTATAGCTAACGTTATGGCACGTGCTAATGTAATAGCTATAATCCAGAGGTGTGAAGGGCAGTGTGATGGCCGCGGGTTACAGCCGCAGGAAACGCACCAGGGTCGGTTCATCATTTGATGAGACAGTTATTAAAACAGCACTTTGTAACTGCAATAATGACACTAATGCTAACACTAGCAGGGATGAGAGGAGCAATGAAACCAGCACAAACAGCAGCATAACACAGGTCACAGCTCAAGTTATTTTCATTTAGTCCACACAAAGGAGCAAACATTACAAATTATTCTTCATCCTTCATTTCTGACCAGTACTTAATCCTTGACAATAAAACAGTGGGTAAAAAACGATTTTAAATCCCGGAGTCGGAGGAAATTCCTTTGTGTCATCCTCAGTGGCCTACATGTCTGAAGTCCTGGGGGAAAAGGGGGAAAAATGGAGAGAGGATTTCCATGGTTCTGCAGGGCACAGAGTTTCAGTTGTGAAACTCAATATCCGTGACTCAATCCGAAACACGGAGCCGTCGATGCTTGTCTGCCATCCAAGGAAAATAAAGAATAACTGCCATCCTTTACAAGCACCGGCGTGCTTTTACAAGTCAATACATACATGCTCTCCGCGCTGCTTATTTCTCCACATGCAGCTCTCTGCATGCACACTGTTGCTCAGTGGAAAAAGAAAAATCGCTGATTAGTGGTTTGGTTAATGAGTAATGAGCTTTTTCAGCAGCAGCTACATCTTTCAGTCCACACAAAGGCTGGTTTGAAGGAAAACCTGCAGATGGACACATTTCAGGCTCCCACCTTCCACCTACACGGAGCTCATCCTCTCATTCCAGCAGCCCACAGCGAATGCTATCTGTTTTAAAGTTGGGCTGTTTACACACACACACACACACACACACACACACACACACACACACACACACACACACACACACACAGGCGCGTGCGCACACACACGCTGCTGGGTGCGAGAAAACTCATAAATCTTACGTAGCCATAAACGACAGGGGTAGCGTCCTGAATAATAAAAATAGAGAGAAGAGAGAGAGAGCTCTGGAGACACACAGAGAGAGAGGGTGTGTAGGTGTGTGTGAGTGCGGAGGGGGGGCATGAAAACATCGTCACACACCTTCATATTTTCATTTCCATTCTGCTCTGGCCTCTCTGTGTCTCTTTCCTTCTGGGGTTTCTCGTCACTCTTCTGAGCTTTTTTTAGCCACCTTCACCTCTTTCTTTAAATGTTGCTGCACTTCACTCCAGTCTTCCTCCCATGAGTGTTATAATCAAAACACAGGGAAGAACTCAGACTCTCTTGTTTTCTTTCTTTAAAAAGACCTGGAAGTGGACGATTGGAGGCCTGCGCGTCTCTTCCAGCCACACAGCGCTGCTCGAGCTGCTCATATCATTCTTTTTAGCCTTTTCTTCATGTTGTTCCTGTTGTCTGAACCGTGTATGTCAGTCTGCTTCCACCGCGGCTTCCTTTTCTTTTTATTTACCTTTTTCTGTGCATAAGCAGCAGCAGGGGGAGATGAGGTGTTGAAATGGCAACAATACAGAAGTGTCTAGTTTCTACAGGGAGACATGGTATGAGCTGCAGGAGGGGCTCTGTGAAAACAGTGATTTAAAAAAAATCTCACTTCCTGGAAAAAAGTAGGGTGACGGGAAAGAAAGGGAGCAGCAGTTTGCTCATGTTGCTGCAAAATGTCTCCAAATATGAATTCACCAAATTGCCACAGACAGATGAATGATAAGCAACCTGCATTAAAAATGAAGTCATTCCTCCCAAAAGAGCAGCAAACATCTAATCTACATATCTCCACTCACTGAAGTTGGATCTGGCTGTTCAACTGATTATAATCCACTTTCAAATAAGTGCTTTCTTTTCAGTTCTAGTGACAGTTTCACTCTGTGTAAAGATAGAAAACACCATGAAAAATGTAAATATTATCAGCCATGGACGAGATATTTGATGTATAAGCCTTAACATTGCCATTCAACAGAGAAATGTGTGTACAGTGAAGGCATCATGAACTAAGAACTGGATGATGCTATCAGCTGTTTGCTTTAGGCTTTTTTTTTTTTTTTTTTTACTTTTCTTTTTCGGTTATTTGTTGAGTTGCTAACTTCTTTTGACACAAGTACCCAGAATTTTTATTGATATGGTCCCAGCCAAGCGAATAGGCTACTACACTAAACTGATTTACAGCCAAATTCAGCCAATAAGAACAGCTAACCCCTGAGTGGAAAATGGAAGTATGGCTGATATTGTGTCAGGCTGTTATCGCCGTCCTTATCCTGTTCACCCTCCACAATATCATAGCCAACAAGTACACTTAGCCTTCAGCCTTTGAGTCCAATAGAAGATGTTTTGGCCTACTAGCATGACGTGATAAATAGAATAGGAGGAGCAGGGCAAAGATGGATGGACAATTTTAAGGACAAAAAAGAAAAAAATCCCCAAACTAACGCTGAAACATGTCTGTTTTATTTTTGCGTAAAAGTTAGCAATCGCCAAACGGAACCTGGTGAAAATAGCATTTGCTCGCTAGGCTACAGCTGGGTTAGACGGAGGTCCGGAGAGAAGCAGCTTCTCCACCTGGTTGTAGGGTTAACATATCTGCGTGCGCTTCACTTCCAGCCACTTCAATTAGCATAATTTGTGAGTGACGCTGAGGGGTTTGATGGGGGAATCATCGTGTCGGCAAGTCGAGCCCCGTTATTTCCTCCGTTACACCCCCGTGCGCGTTGCTGCTACCCGGTGTTGTAGTCAACAACAGAGTGAGAATACCCTCTAGGATGAGACCACCACAACCGCTGCTGGAGGCTCTTACTGCAGCTGCCAGCCGTGTGGAATAAGAGCAGCACCTACAGCCTCCCGCGACCGAAGCGAGGCGGGAGCACAGACCCAAGACAGAGGAGGACGCGGTGGGAGAGAGGCGGGAGACCCGGGGACAGAGGGACATTAAAAAGAAGGACGAACAACCACCCAAAAATGCGATGGGGTGA
>JBBMOE010000033.1:82419-98712 GCA_037975065.1 Chaetodon trifasciatus
TCACCACATCCCTCTTTCCTCACCTCTCTTATCACCATCCTCTTTCAAGCCCCAGATCCCCAGAGGATTTAAAGGGTTTCTCAGACTATTATAGCAAAACAGGTTTCCTCAGGCGTTGGTTCAGACAGGAAAATGACCGCAGGCAACTAGTCGAGCTAGCTATTATTTATCTGTAGCTGCTGAGTAAGTCTAGTCCCATCTGTGGAACTTTAACATCCCTAAATATGGTAAGCTGTGAATTGTAAGACATCAGAGGTCAGACACATGGTCATGGGACCAATATCCCTGCAAAGTGCACAAACAAGTAAGAAGCAGGACGAAATTTTTTATTATTAACAGCAAATCAAATCCATATTCTAACTTGTAGGAAAAGGAAAGTCAGTCATCTATACTAAAACCTGTGCGTATCTGGCAGCCACCACTTTAGCTAGAGGTGCTGCACAGAAGGACTGAGTGGATTGATACAGTATTGTTCAACACAAAACTCCCCCTCAGGCCACCTGAGGGGGGAAAGCATACAAACAGAAAGGCAAAAATGGGAGAAAAGTTAGATCTTGAATATTGTTGAAACATTGACCGGATCAGTTCAGTGCCAGCAGAGGAGAAAAGTAGAACAGAGAGGTATTTGGTGTTTGATAGGTATTTATAGGTCAAATATTAAGGAAAAGGACCTGAAAAAGTTGGACTCCATAGAGAAACTTCTATTTGTCTTTAAGCAGACTCTCTTATCAATGACAGCTGAGTAGTCATGGGTTCAATATAGTAACAGAACAGTGTAGCCAACCAGCTGCCACAAACCTGCAGCCAATAGCTGCACACCTTCCAGCCTTCACTCACTTTCTCCTCTCTCCTGCCACCTCCTCCCCCTCTCCTCACTCTCCACCCTGTGGTTATTATTTGCCCTCCGACTGCTCTCCTTCCTCCCCTCTCTTGCCTCCTCTCTCCTCCTCCTCTCCCTTTTGCATCTCCTTTGAAAGTCACTGCAAGAAGGAAGATATTAACAGGCTGAATTTAAATGTCATGTACGATAACAGATGAATAGAAATTCAGAGAGCGGGAGAATGACAAGCAGACATTTGAAATGGAAGACATTAGTAAGTGGGGAAAAAATCCAACAGGATGATAAATTTCAATATGATCTGCATGTGTGATAACAGACAGGCAGATATGTTATTTGAATTGGTAGTTATCAATGAGAGAAAATATGTTCTGGCATAATGAATATGAGTCTGATATTCATATTCAAAAAGCTTTCAGTTGACTGGGCAAAGAGTTGAGAAGAGATTAGACTGTTTATTGATGAGGATTTGAAACAATCATTTCCAGAGTGTCACCGCTCTGTGAGACAGATGATGTGATGGTTACCTCTCTCGTCTTTCTGTCGCCGTAGAAATAAACACCAGAGTCAACTGTTTATACTGTTGAGAGAGATACAATTATGGAGAGATAGGATCTCGGTTCTTGCTGTGAACTGTACAGCATCAGCAATTATTTGTGTGAGCACATGGCAAGCGTGCACATAGACACATTTGAAGATTTTC
Source organism: Chaetodon trifasciatus (assembly GCA_037975065.1). Classification (NCBI taxonomy): domain Eukaryota; kingdom Metazoa; phylum Chordata; class Actinopteri; order Chaetodontiformes; family Chaetodontidae; genus Chaetodon; species Chaetodon trifasciatus. The sequence continues at coordinate 83,961 of JBBMOE010000033.1, forward strand.
ATAACAGAGGTATATTTGGCATATACTCAGAGAGAGAGATGAAAGAGGCACTGTAGTTCAGCACTGCTCTTTAGTATGGTATAAACATTAAGATGGGGAAAAAAACACTGGCCCAGAGCTGGCAAAGTATCATCTGTTGCTGGAATAAGTTAGCTATCTAGCAGCCATTTACCTCAGCAGCAAACCAACCGTTGTGGACTGAAGTTGTCATAGCTTTTGACTTTAATGCTCACAGTAAACATCTCAGTCCTTAAGAAAAGCTTATGAATATACTAGGATAATTTTTTATAGCCGCTGGCTGTCATTATAATAACACAGTATGCACCAAATTAACTGCCCACATCTGGAAATGTAGCAAGAAGCACCACAGGGGTCAGACAATGAGACAAACTCCCATATTAGTCAAGTTTATGAGGAAAAGAGAACTTCAGCTCACCTGCTGTACTTCTGTAGCTGTGCACACTCATACAACCTCCTTCTATTTCCTGTGAAAAGAAGATTATTACCAACATTACAAACTTTGGGTTTGGCCTTTACATATACACTAAGTTAGCAGTTTATTAGGAACAGCTAGATCTAATACACCCCACCATCATGAAGGTTCTAATATTCAGATTTTATTGAAACTGGTTCAGACGAGCATTGATGGAACTCTATGGTCATTTTACAGGATGTCTGTGATAGTCTGTGCTGCTGTTTAACTGCATTGCATTACTCTGACAGGTGTGTCTGTTATTTACTCTACCCTCATTGATTTAAGTCTAGTTGGACATTAGAAACAGCCCTTAGTGCAAAGCAACATAGTTTCACAGCATCCACCATAGCCATGCAGTTGAATCAACACCTCTCTCAAACGGTTTCAACAAGCTGGACATTAGAACTGTCATGAAGGGAGGCTGTGACCATGATGTTATCATACTCAAAAGAACTCATGGCCTTAGCTAAAAAAAATACAGCTGAAGTTGTGATACATTGTAGTCTAACCTTTAAGTCCTTCTCACAGTGGTGGCAGCACTGCTAAGAATAGCAGTGACTTGGAAAATGAGGAAGAAGAGATTTTCATTTCCAACACAAGCTGCCTAACTCGAGAATTTTAAAACTCAGTAGTCATTATTTCTTCTTTCCTCTGTGTTATAGTAAAGGCCCATATGTGAAGTGGGCTTGGGGCTCCTCTTCTGGACAGCCAGGCTGTTTTTGTCTAACCATGCATTCAACCCATATAGAAATGACAGAAGCTGATTCGTGGTTTACCAGCTAATGGTTTCTAAATAAATGATGTGAAGCCTCTTGCAGACATTTGTTTTAACAGTTTTAGGCAGAACTGATTGAAAGGATGGAGGACAATTATGCTAGTTACCTGTGGCTGCTATATTAGATTATTTGTGCCCTTTTGAATAAGATTACCAACTATCATCTAGAGTCACTTCAACATCTTTTATAAAGCAGGCTCTACGGCCTTGAGTCACAATGATTAGTTTCTTGCTGACAGTAACATAGCCATTACAAAATGAATAAATAAAATAAAATGTAATAAAAATGTACAGGTATCGCCTACAGTCACTAAGACTGACTAACAATGCACCAGGTAGCAGGCTTCCACAGGTGTAGAGCGAGTCTCTGAATACCTTTCAGCTCTGTTAGCAGCCAGTCTAACTATCAAGTAAATGTGGTAAGAAGTTTGACTTTTGCTGGTGAGCTGATTGAAGGGAGTACAGATCAACCTCAGTTCCTGCTGTAATCGTTGTGCTGCAGTTGCTGTTGCTGTGGGGGGTTTGTCTTTGCAGTCAAGATGCAATTTAGCTGCCCTCGGCCAGCGCCGGGGCCTCCGTCTCTTAATAACTGCCACTGTTATGAAGTGTTGACAACTAATATCAAGGGATAATTCAGCCAGCATGCCCGGACCCCCCTCTGCTTTATTAAGAACCTGAATGCTTTCAATTTCCACCAGCATGCAGCTTGATTGTGTTTTATTCTCTCTTCGTCTCTGGCTCTCTCAATTTTCATTTCATCTTTTTACCTCTTTCACACTATGTTCTCCTTTTTTTTCATTGCCACTGTTTTTTCTTTTTTAATTTTTCTCCCTCTTTCACCCTCTTCTTTTTCCAGCGTTTTTTTCTTCTCCATTCCTTCATTTCAGTTTCCCTCTATTTTTCTCACTTGGCCTTTCTCTGTGTAATGTTTCCTCTTCTCTCCTCAGCGTCAGGAGGAGCAGAGAGTGGCAGCAGCGGGGAGAAGAGTCCTACCAGTGGGTCGTCAGCGTCATCTAAGCGGGCTCGTACGGCGTACACCAGCGCACAGCTAGTTGAGCTGGAGAAGGAGTTCCACTTCAACCGGTACCTGTGCCGGCCACGCCGCGTGGAGATGGCCAACCTGCTCAACCTGTCCGAACGCCAGATCAAGATCTGGTTCCAGAACCGACGCATGAAGTACAAGAAGGACCAGAAGTCCAAGGGCCTGAGCTCCAGCTCTGGAGGGCCCTCACCAACTGGCTCCCCACCCCTGACCATGCAGTCCTCCTCCAGCTTCCTCAACTCAATGCACCCCATGGGAGGGGGAGGGGGGTCGGGTTATGACGTCCCATCTCCGCCATCCTTCGGCAAGCCCCATCAGGGAGTGTCTTACTCCATGTCCACTGCCTACTCCAATGTCCCAATGAAGGGCTGCCCCCCCCAGCAGAAGTATGGCGCCCCAGACCCGGACTACGGTGACCCCCATCCCCACCACAGTCTAGTGCAGGCTAACAGCGCTGGCTACGGGACTCCCACCAACATGCAGGCCAGTCCGGTTTACGTGGGGGGTGGCAGCTATGTGGAACCCATGCCTGGCTCGGGGCCCTCCATGTATGGGCTAAACCACCTCGGCCCCACGCCACCCCACCACCAAACCATGGACTACAATGGCACGGGGCCCATGTCGGCCGCCAACCAGCACCATGTGGGTGGAGGGGGCCCTCCAGGTCCCTGTGACCCACCCACACACCCAACGTACACCGAGCTGTCAGCGCACCACACCTCGACTCAGGGCAGAATCCAGGAAGCACCCAAGCTCACTCACCTGTAGCAGGTTTGGAACAAAATGACAACGTAGGAAATAGTGAATATGACAGAACAACAAGACGTGACTCACTAACAGACTTACTAACACGTGGGGACTCTACTGCTGCAACGGGGCGGCACCAAAGACAGAAGGAGACAGACAGAAGCCATCCAGTGGTTTGTCCTGTGCTCTGTAGCCACAAGGGGGAACATCAGTGTTTGGTGATGCCCAGCCCCACCCTGTTTCCACTGCCTTAATCAATAGCTCCATCAAGTCTGATTAGGGCTCTAGCTTTCACTGTTACCTTGAAAATGCAGTTAATTTGATTTTAAAAAGGCAAAGCTGATGCCTATTATCAAGTTGCAGTGGTGGACTCAGACCATTCATGTTGCCAAAAGAGTCAATAAAAGGCACATTGCTGCCCTGTTAAAGTACTGACATCTGTGGTAATTGCCAAAAAATATCCAAGGATTTTTTAAGCTAGGACCAAACTTACTGACTCTACCACTGAAAGCTTCCACCCTCATACAGGAAGAAAAGGAAACCAAAATGTTTAAATCACTTAACAGTGCATTATCAGTTTGTTAACTTTCAAAACAGCTTTATGTTGTAAAACACATTATCAGTGATTTATTTTTCATTTTAGAACTCTTGGTTCCTTTTATCCATGCTTACACATGTTACGCGAACCTTTTAAAGCAACTTACACTCTACCCTGAGTGTATTTCTTGGTCCCAGGGCAGTGAAGCATAATGTAGGCGTGGGAGACGAGGTGTACAGTCAATTGTCTCCCACGTCCCCCCAGGGACAGTGAAGCTCATCTCGTGGCACTGGTGCAGAGACATATTGGCAGCTGTATGGCATAACAGGATCTATGGTGAGCACCACTGTTTAGTCAGTATTCAGTGGACTGATAATCTGCACAGTCAATCTGAAAACTGGAATATGGACTATTGTGTTCAAACAGCAGATGGCAGAAGGCAAGATGTCAGTTTTTCATTAAACATTTTCATCAAAAACCAAAAGAGAAAGTCTAAAATGAAAGGAAAATCTCTGTATAATGTGTTAAATAATCAAAATAATTGCAGAATTATTATTTCCTCGTCATAAAAGGATTCTTAATGCATTACTGGACTTTTCCCAGCAGTTTTTGAGTGGGCGGAGCAAATTGCAGCAGTAGCTCGACTAGCATGTTGTAAAACAGCCTGTAATGGCTCTGTTAGAGCTAGTATGTGGTTTAAAATTGTACTTTGATAATAAAATCTCCCCCCTAAGACACGCACATATACAAACAGCTCTCCCGCCTGGTAAATGAAATAGTTGAGATTTTAATGGGCAGTTAACGAGGTGGTTAGATTTATGACACTGAGCTCTCTCCCCCTCCAGGCAACACATGTTGTTGTCAGCCGAGCTGAGCTATGTGGAGGGCTCTGCCTTTACAGCAGCCGGAGAGAGAGAGAACAGAAATATATGGCTGGAGCCGGCAGCACTAGTCTTCCTCTGTTCCCTCCCTTCCATGAAGCACATAAAAACCACTGGACAGTCTTCCTCTTCACTGTCTCTTTTTGCCTTGTGCCGTTCCCGTCTCTGTCCGTCCAGACTGAATCACTACTAACCCTCTGTCTCCTGTCTGTGGCAGCAGCACATGGCTTCTGAAGGAGGCAAAATTTCTCACAATCCGCCACAGACCACCCCCCACCCAACACTCACACACACACACACACACACACACACACACACACACACACACACACAGGCACATCCATCACCACACTTGCTCTCACCACCCCTCCCATCACTCTAACAGGGTTTAAGAAGCCACGAGCTCAAAGGCTGTGCTAAGCTATGTTAGCTAGTCACTCCCTCATACTCACATGCACAGCAATGCTAAGCTAGCTTCCTTTCGTTGACATGCATCCACAGCTAGGTTAGCCCAGCTGTTGACATCTTCAAACAAACACATGAGAGGACATGGAAGAGAAATTTTTAATGTTCTTATTTTAGCACATCATCGACACAGGGTAATAATAAGAGTGGAGAACACTATTTATTTATGTTTGGGTGAGTCATTGCCCTCCTCTCTCCCTCACTTTGCAAGGGTTCACTTACATTAGCGGACACCAATGTGTTAACGTCCACATTTTGCATTGTTTTGTTTTGTTCTCACATATCTTGACTTTTAACGTGGATACAGGGTATATATTTGAACAAAAATGCATGTCCCAGAAATCTGAGCTGATGTGTATCACACATTTTGAAAACAGCTGGGTTTATTTGTTTGAACTGTCATTGAAGGGAGTTTGGGTTAACACACACGAGACCGTTGCAGCCTGGTTCAGCCAGCGTTCAGAACTGAAGACAAGCTGTGTGTGTGGTTGACCCCCGCTACACTCTGGACTGTTCTGGAAATAAACCTGTTGTATGGTTTTTAAAAGTGCAGATTTACACTCACGCTTTTCACACCTGGGCATCATTGTTGCACTTAGAGTTTACATTTTGATGGTTAAAGGTAAAAAATAATAATAAAATCTTATTTTGAAGACGGAAGGCCCTCCAATCAAAGCGTCTTTCGCCAATGTGTGTTCAAGTGAACATTCATATATAAATATTTATTTGTTATAGCCAGTTTAAAAAGACTTTCTGTTTTGTATTATTATTATTTATCCTTCATGTATTTATATCGAGAAAAAATACTGTACTTTTTTAGTATTTACCTGCTATGAAAGAAAAAAAAAAACAACATTGTGTTTCTTCTTGTCCATTGTACTGAAGTTACATTTTTTAGTTCTTGTATTTTAGAAGAAAATAAGTAGTTTTTATGTTCCTATAATGACCCTTGTACATAAATGTCTTGGCTTGTACAGGGAAAAAGGCAAGGATGGGGATTGGTGACCCATCCATGCATAGTCAGAAAATTTAGACAAACTATTAGCTGGAAAAAAGAACGAGTCTTTTTGGAGAAACGACTTCTTTCTTTGTCCTTTGTAGCTCCTTTTTCTTTCATTGTTGAGAGAGTTGTCTGTCAAACAATTCTTTAATAAAATGTTATGTTATTCAGAGCTATCTTCGTCAGTCAGTGATTCTCAGGAGAGAGGAGGACTTGTGGAGTTTTGGTAGATAATTATTAACACCTCATCATCACAAAACCCCAGTAAGTTGAATCTGAAAGGGCAGTGACACTTAGTCAGGCACTGTTACAGTCAGGTGGAAACCTGCCAACAACAATTGCTTTGACTCTCATGGCAACATGCAAACAACCCTTTGCACTGCTTGGTTCCTCTTGGGTACCAGCTGTGGCAAAATTCAGGAAAATATGCAAATAATTGCTCTCTAGGATTAGAACTCAACAAACTTTTAAAAGAAGTCACGTTCTGAGGTGGTGTACATTTATGCTGATTATCAGCTGTGAAGGATGACATGTCCCTGTCAAATAACTCAAGCTGCTATATCCTTCAGAACCAGCTGACCTCGATGAGGCCCAAAGCATGACTGGATACTGAAAGTTAACATTTTAAAGATTCAAGACATCTCCATTATTTTACCTAAATCCTGTCAAAGTAAAAACAACACTTTAAATCTTGCACAAATCATTTTGCACAGATGTAATAGGATTTGTGAACAGAGCATCTGGTCTGATGTGATGTGATGGTGGAGGGCACAAAACGTTGGTGTTGGTGTGATTTCTTTCAGACAGCATGCCTCTGGTTGAGGGATGGCATGACACTGATGCCAGGACTGAATAAAGGGTCAGTACCTCAGGCTAAAGCTTGGCATCACTTGCATCAAAACTTTCCCAATAATTCAATCCAAAGCTCAGAGCCATGTGTAACATGTCAGAAAAAAAAAGAAAAAACATATTTGAGCTTTAGGAAAACCTCAAACCTCCTTCCACTCTGCTATGCTTGACAAACTAGACAGGAGGAAGGTGGTTACTTGTTATTTTGCTGTTGACTGGCATTCATTTACCACCAAAGACCAGCTCCACTGATCCACTGTGCTAACGTCAGATCCCGGGCTGCATCCCAGTGAAAGTCTACAGTGAGATCCAAGAACTATTCCTCTTCTAAAACCTGATACCTGTTGCAGCTTGATTTGTTATTGTCTTGGAGACATCTCTCTGAGGAGGAAGCATCGACTTCAGCGCTGTTGTTTCTGTCTGACAGCTCTATACTGTTAGTCAATGTCTGCAGTAACAGTGAAAGCTCAAACTCGAGCAAGGCAGCTTGGGTACAACCCCTCAAACATGCAAGCCATGCTGCTCCAGTGTCCTTGAGCGAGACACTGATGCCCTACCTGACCTGTAAACTTTTCACGTGAGAAAAATCTGCTCCTCTGAATCAACATTGCTCACTTAATTCCAAGAATCACAGTTAAGTTCAGGGTGTTTTGCAGCCAGTCTGACTTCTACAGCTGCTCTGCTGCTCTGAAAATAGTGAGCAAGACTTTGAGGTGTGATTGAAAGCTCTGGAAAAACATAGCGAGTGGACTTGACTTAAGATTTTTAGTATGAGTTCACTTCGTGTGACCACGGCATGGTCCCATGCTAAGGGCAGAAAGATGGGCAGTCCAGCAGATGGTTGGAGTTATGTATGAGTCTGTAGGCTACTGTTTCCTAACAGATGTCTGGTGTTTCTTACTCTGAAACTCGCAGGGCATTTTTGCTCTTCAACTTCCGTTTGACTAAAATTTCACAATATCAGTGATTTTAATTACTGCCTGTTGTTGATTGTCTGGTTCTGAACCAGAGTAGAAAGTGGGAACCAAAAGCAGAGACCACAGCCACACATTTGCTCTTTCCGTCATTGTTTTTCTCTTGCTTGCTCTCTTTTTCACTCATACAAAAGCATGCTGATTCTCTTGCTCTCTGTGTGTCCTGTGTTGATGTTTATGACTAAAAGAAAGCCCGGAGGCCTGCGCCTAGGACCGGTCACGTGGTCTCTAACCCCCACCTCCCCCTCCCCCTTTCTCTCTCTCTCTCTCTCTCTCTCTCTCTCTCTCTCTCTCTCTCTCTGTCTTGCACGCGCTTGTGCTCAGAGGCCTGAGAGCAGCATAAAACTTGGGACATAAATCAGGCTCCCATAAATAATGGCCGTACTTCCCTTTACATCTCCGTTGGACTAACAGACAATAAAAACACCAATAAGCAGAGATTGGATCTAATTTATTGCCTCATAAAAACAGACGGAGAGCTCGGCTCGGCTTCAGCAACGCAGGCACTGCTGAAAACAGTACAGTTATACTGTAGAACACGCGCACTGCCAGGCGCACAGACTGAACTGTGGCAAAGTCCAAAAATTATAACTGCCATTCAGCAAGGTTAGGATTTTTAGATAGCATATATTATTAGAAGTTAGCTATCAGATATGAATAGATGTTTTGTTTTATCATGCAGTAGCTATCCATATGATTAAAACAACAACAACAACAATTATCACAATAACAAACCTACTGTTGATAGAAAAATTCTGGTCATTTTTCCTCACTACACTGTGAACAGAATGAGGAACAATAATTCATGAATTGTTGCTTCTGAAGCTTTTCTTTTCTTTTTCTTTTGTCTTTTTTTAAAGGAAACAGTCTAGGACCAATCAAACCTCAGATCTCAATCATTAGTCATTACGTGTTAAATTTGACAAAAATCAAGACGTAGTAACTGGAAGAGAAAATGAATGGTTTACCGTACCATTAACAGTAACCCCAAAACAAAAGAACGGACTGCTGAATAAAATAAGACAAAATAAAATAAAAAGTCCTCATCTTCAGTCGACCAATCCACGCCTCCCACGTAATGACGAGCATGAAAAAATAGCTTCTGCTCTCCACCAAAACCCCAATAAATTGTCTGAATTCCCCACCAAAATAAATAAATAGATAAAACATATAAATTAAAAATTAAAAACGGTGACAAAATGAGTGGAAGAAGAGCAGCCGGTATACTATGATCAGTCAGCAGTTAGTGTCTGCAGTGTTCGGGCTTGTGTGTGTTCATCGGCCTACTCACTGCCTGCGCTTTCTACTGCGCTCAATGGCGCTCACTCCCACACACATTTCTGCTTTTTCTGCCTCTTTTTCAGAGTCAAATGGCATGGGAAAGAGTGGGAGACGGGGGTGCGTGCTAAATATTTTATGTCCATTTGTCCCAAAGATCTGAATGGTTTATTTATTTATTTTCTTAACAGATAACATTTTTCCACGACACGCGCGTATTTGTCGAGCGTAAATAAGTGGGAAAAAATATATATATAAATAAAATAAAGCATGAGAATAATGACGTTAAAAGGAGAGAGACATAGAGAGGAAGACTGCAGATTTCCTTGTTATTTAGGGAGACAGAGGGGCTGCTGTCAGGCTCTTTGCAGGGAGAGAAAGATTGATCACCGCACTTCTGTTTTTTCCACTCGGGGCTCCTCTGGCCCTCCCCAAAATATCCTCTGCTAAACTCCCCAGTTCCCGATCTTTATAAAAATCTACATGTGCGTCCTGTTGAGTATGAAGGCCACTCAGCACACTCTCACTTACTATTATCATCCATATTACTGCTGCTGTATTATTATTTTTAGTATTAGGAGGAGCGGGAGGCCCGCGCTCTCCCCTCCTGTTTCCAGTTGCACGGCGCGACCTCCCTGTGAACTCTCTCTCTGCGTAAACACACCGAACATTTTAACACACATCACGCTGGAGAGAGGGGCTGAGAGAACCATGGCAGCTTGCAAGAACAATTTTGGAGCCTGCAGTGTGCAGAGACAATTTTAGTTATAATCAGACAGTATTTAGGAATCTCGCTCCCTCTCGCAAACGCACACACTGTCCAACACACAACTATTTTCAAAGCAGCATGATCCCAAATACACCAATAAGTCTGTTCAAAGTTTAAAAAAATGCGCACTTACACACCAACAGGCTCCCTCTCTCTGTCTCTCTTCACAGTTAAATCTAAGTTTCTGTCTCTGCTCTGTTAGAAGCCAATCTGCTTCATCTGCACTACCGCTGAGTAGAAATCTTCATCATCCTCTCCTCCTGAGCTGCTGCGCCATCTAAAACCCTCTCCAAGTTTTCTAAGTTGGGGATTTTCAGCCTCTGTCACCCTTTAAAAGATTAATGACCTGAGTGCTGTAAACAGTAGCTTTTTTTTTTCTAAAGGAGCCATATTGTAAACGGCGCTGGCCAGCTCCGTTCACCTAATGTTAACCGTCATTACATCACCCAGAGGACCGAAAAAATGTCCGAGAGATGCTCTATTGTTTGTGCGTAACACCGGGCCGGGATGCGCCGACCCGCCGCCCACACGGCGCACATGGCGACCGGCCGCCTTCCCGATTTTCCTCCCTAGAATTTACCCCCTGTTAAGACAACACAATAGAAGCCGCCCTGTGATAAAGCCCCTCTTTGCCACAGCATTTGGTGGAAAAATAATAATGCTGCTTCCCACAGCCATCGCCGCCGCCAGGCCCGGTCCTCCAATTGGCTGGTTTGGATCACATGACCAGGAATTGGCTGCAATTTCGCCCCATAGTTCTTCAGTTTAGCCTACCCAGGTCCCCATACGCTAGTAATATCACCAATATACACAATTATTATATAGCCACCGCATTACGCCATCGCGGTCGGGAGCCTATATGCTCGTGCGTTTTTTTTCGTTTTGTTTTATTTTTTTTAGAAGTCATATTGTGTTGTGTGCGTGTGTGAGCGTGCGTGTGTGCATGTGTTGTTTTTTTTTTATTTTGGGGAAGGGATTGTTCGGGGGTCTCGCCGTTTGAGGGTGAAACCGGTTTGAGGAGCTATGAATTTTGAATTTGAGAGGGAGATCGGTTTTATAAACAGCCAGCCGTCCCTAGCAGAGTGCCTGACGTCCTTCCCCGCCGTCCTGGAGTCATTTCAAACTTCATCAATCAAGGAGTCGACAGTAATTCCGCCTCCCTTCGAGCACACCATCCCCAGCCTCAGCCCTTGCACAGCCAGCCAGCCGAGACCGACTGCTAGGAGCCAGCAGAACCGGAGAACCTCCGCCACTAATGGCCTCCAGACGCACCACCGAGCCGCCCAGCAGCCCTGTCCGCCCGGTCAGGCCCCTGCCACGGCCACGGCAACCCCGGCCGGTCCGCTGGCCCACGAGTTCCCCTGGATGAAGGAGAAGAAGTCATCAAAGAAGTGCCCGAAGCCTGGGAGCAGCTCCAGCGGTGGTGGATCCATCATCCCCCCTGCCTCGTCCTCCCCGTCGCCGACCGCCTCCGGGTACGCTTCGGCGGGCATGGATTCGCCCACAGGTCGGTATGCCTGGGATGCGGGTCGGGAGCCAGTATGTGTGTGTGTTTGTGTGTGTATGTGTGTGTGTGTATGTGTGTGCGTGTATGTGCGATGGGAGTGTGAGGGGTGTGCAGCCTGTGCTTTAATTTTCTGTCTGCATCTTCATTTCATTTCCACTTCAGAAATAACTTACCATTCATTACACACAGCATAGATGACATTGTCTTTTTCTTACTCAGTGTGTGTGCGTGTGTGTCTGTGTCTGTGTCTGTGTGTGTGTGTATCTTGTGCAGTGCTGTGATGCTGTGTCAACAGGGAAGCCATATCTAGACCACTGCATTATGCTGCAGTGCTTTGCACACTCTCTCATCATGCATTTAAATATGCATCCATTAACGTCTTACACACATTATCTCTGTCAGTTTTATGGTGGGGACGTAGGATTGTGCTAAACGCTGAGTGCAAAGCTTTCACGCCAGCATCCCGTTAGTTCTGGATCACCTATAGCCCAAATTTTCAAAATGCATCCTGTCCATAAAGAATTATTTATCGCGCATAAAGACGGACAGAGGGGGATTTTTTTTTTTTTTTTTTGTCTCTATCCATCCTGCAGATGATCGCAGCTGTATCATTCTGTTCATTTGGGTGCTGTGATTTGGTGTCAGCAGCAGCAGCAGCAGCAGCAGCAGCAGCATCACCCTGGTATTATATATTCATAACACAACTGAGATGGTAGCCATATTGGATGGAGGTTGGAAATATCATGGCGAGCAAAGCGACCGAACAAAATACGTTGGGGTGGGGGTTGGGGTGGACACAAGCTACACACGCACAGGATCCAGACTGTACACAATCTCATTTTCTCGGGTTTAGGTCATTTCTATCTGCTACACTGACCTCCATAACGATCTCTCCATTTTAAAGTCTTTTTTCTCCCCTCACTCATATTTCTCGTTTCTCCAAACACGCATATTCCCACTCCATTCATTTTGAATGGACATTCTTGTTTTCTCGTCTTTCTCGCCCAGTTTCCTGCCTTTTCTGTTCTCATTCATAAAGCCATTCTGACTTTTAGTTATGCTTTTGACAGACACCGCCACATTCGTTTCACATCGACATTCCCACATTTCCCTGCACATTTCCTCCCAATCCCGTGACATATTTATTTTCCTCTCTTTGCATCTCTCTGATCACATGCTGCAGCCTCTCACAGCAGGCTCTCTGCACTCCAGGCTTACAGAAGAGTGAAATCCACTTTGACATTATGATCATCTGTCTTTATCTGCGTTTTATTATTATTATTATTATTATTATTTATTTTATTTTTTTTACCACCACCAAATTGCTCCGCTCTTACAGTTATGGCTTTGGCTGCTACTGTAATTGGAAGGAGTATTTTTTTACACACTTTTTGTGTTTTATTACTGCTTTATTACAGACGGAAGAGCCGTGGGGACTTCCGCTCGATGCTGAAGCAGCTCATTTCTTGGCTGGAAATCTTGCGCGCAATAAAACTGTAGAGTTTTACAGGGCTCTCATGAAGAAGATTACAATTTCAAGTCTAAACGAAATATAAAATTAAAATAAAAAATGAGAACAGCTTCAAATGATTTTGCACTGTAAATCCTCCTCATAATTTCTGTGGGTCCTTTATTTGTCTTTGTCTCCGTAAAGATCCGAGCCAGGCGAGTCTGGATGGTGGAGGAGCCGGGTCCCGCCGGCTGCGCACCGCCTACACCAACACACAGCTGCTGGAGCTGGAGAAGGAGTTCCATTTCAACAAATACCTCTGTCGGCCCCGGAGGGTTGAGATCGCCGCGCTTTTGGATCTGACCGAGCGGCAGGTCAAAGTCTGGTTCCAGAACCGGCGGATGAAACACAAGCGCCAGACTACGCACCACCGGGACGGCGGTGGTGGAGGCGGCCACGAATCCAGCGACCCCGGCGGGTTCGAGCCGCTCGAAGGCGCCGATGCCTCCTCCCCGTACTCAAGCCAGCCGCTGGAAGCCTCTGGCACCGGGGAGGCTACATCGGAGAGCGAGCCGGCTAACGGCAATCCATCTTCAGCTCCCGCTCCCACCGCCTACGCTAATGACAGCGGGGACAATGCACAGCCCACGCCGGAGGAGGGAGGCCGTTTGAGCCGCCCTGATCGCCCACCGCTGCCAGAGGCATCTGGTTCCTCCGACGCGGCTGCGACTCACCACTCCCCGCCGGCGTTCAACGCCACGAACTCCGCTGACAACCCGGGCCTGATGCAGCTCAGCGAGGCACCAACGTCCGATGCGGCATTCTCTGAGCAGCGGGACTCCTCCATCACCACCACCTCCTCATCTGCTCCTCCTGTCGGCTCCTCCTCATCGTCCACACTGCCCGACCTGACCTTCTTTGCCGGGGACGCCTGCCTGTCACCCAGCCTGCAGAGCTCTCTGGACAGTCCGGTGGATTTCTCTGAGGAGGACTTCGACCTGTTCACAAGCACACTGTGCACCATCGACCTGCAGCACCTCAACTTCTGAGAGCCGGAGCGGGGAAATAAAGCCTGGAGGAGAAGCAGACTCACGGCCCGTGTGTGTGTGTTTGTGTGTGTGTGGATGAACAATCGAGCGGAGCAGGCAGCACTCGGCGAGGACTCTTTAAAAAGCATTAAAGCTTCTCGGCAACATTCCTGAAACATTTCGAAATGAAAATTCTGTTCCTTTTTAAAAATATTTTTTCGTCTTCTTGCTGGTTTTACTTTGCGGCTATAATGTAGTTAAAGAGAGATGCAGTTCATTTTCTTTTTTTAATTTTAAACATCGAAGGGAATTTTTTTTTTTTTCACGATGGAAACATTGTGGATTTTTTCTCCCCCTTTGTCCAAATTTCAGGTATTTATTGCTTTCTTGTTTCTGCTCCTTTTGGTTCACATTGATAACTCTGATCAGTATGCGTGCATTTGTGTCCTCTCGTCCATTCTGGTGCAGCTTCATGGATCCTTAATAACTTCTCAGGAACTGTTCGCGGAGTCCAGGCGCAGATCGCTGGACTGCTCTTAGAAAATCTAAACGGAAGAATGAGTTCATTCTCTCTCTGAACGTGACAAGACGAGAGAGGAGCCCTGCTGATGACCCGAGTTTTAGAACCTAGTTTATTTATTCAGATTCTTTAATAGTGAAAATCCAAATTATTTATTGTACATATATTTTCATAGTGGAATAATAATAATAAAAACACACAAACATTTACACTGTGGCCCATGTCGTTTTATTTTGTGGCCTAGGCTGTATGAATGATATGAATATGAATTATATTAAAAGATATGGCTGCACTGAGGACTTTTTAATGCTCTTAAAATTAATAAATTTACAACAGCCTAAATGTAACACAAAGAGCTTATTAGTAGACATTTTATAATTTTTGTAATTTTATGGTTTGCTGTCACTTGAAATAATTAACAGTATATATATATATATATATATATATATATATA
>JBBMOE010000033.1:103687-148687 GCA_037975065.1 Chaetodon trifasciatus
TAATAATAATAATAATAATAATAATTTAAATATGTATTTTCACTTCAGATTTTTAGACTGTATACTCAGAAACTGATTTTTCCAAACATAATGATTCAGAGAAAATCGAATATTGTGAGGACCAGTTAGCAGCAGAGGAATATTTCAGTTAGCATATTGCAGTATAAAGTCAATATGTAAAGGACTATTCCTAATGCATGTCTATTATGAAAAACTAAATAAAAATACTCTCCTGACCTTTTACACACACAATAGGAAGTCATTTCAGGGTCCTGAACCATAGTTTAATAAACCCTGCTCAATTTTCAAGATAAAGAAAAAAACATTCAAATTTGGATCTGACTTTTGCATGTATTACACATTTATGGTGCAACAAAATGACATGCAATAAAAAATGTGTTCATTCGAGAATGATGTGTAAGTTATAAGCTGAAAACAACACAACCTTCAGAGCAAATCCAGGCTCAGAGAGAAGAGCTGAACTCCCAGTGGTGCTCTCTGATTTCTTTTTATCATGAACAGAAGGGAATCCTCACTTCTCCATCTCGGTCTCATTTTAACATTACATAGCTCAGTATTTTTATGAGATCCTTAAAATGAGGCAAAGCATCTGATAGATTCATTCAGAGACCCACTGATGTTCACTGTCCCTCTGACTGCTGATTACTAATGTTTGATCAGTGCAGTGCAGGAAAGTGAAGTGAATGTTGATATGACAAACAAAACTATACTGAGACAAACCCAACTGAGGTCTATGCATGTGAGCACACGTTTTAAACTGCAGATGTAGTTCCCATGGGAACCAACAGACACAAGACAGGACAACAACTTGGTGTTCTCCAACAAGAAACAACACCAGAAAATACATCTCTGTATGTTTTGGGACTCCATCTCACCATGGTTCTGCAGCAGGATGTTTTGCATCATTTAATCTAAACAGGTTATTATTGACATCATCCAAACTGTTCATGAAATGCTGTTGAATCACGTCCCACTGAGAGGCACAGGCGATTTCAGTTCTCACATAGTCTCTAGTCTTTTATCCCAAAACAATGACGACCACGTGTTGAAACGACACTGAAAGTATCACATCATATGCAACAGAGAAACACATGTGTACAAGACAAAGCTGAACGATTCCACTACTGCTAAAAGTAATAAGAAGCCATTGCAAAATGTCTACAAGTAACAAATACAGTAAAAAACAAACACATTCAAAACAAAATAAAAGCAAAATCTTTCACAATAAAAAATATATTTAAGGTGTCAAAAAAAGAGAAAATGCTCAAAAGAAGATCGGGTTGACTCAATTTCCTGAGGCAGGTCTACTCAGGGGTCCTACAGCAAGTGTGTGATAACCTTTAATCTTCAATGCCGTCCTTCAGATCTCAAAATGCCAAAGTCTGAAATGTATTCAGGGGCCAGTCCCAGGCATGCTTTAAAAGTGGTCAGTAAACATTTAAAAAGGTATAGAAATGATTGCATTTAAGTTGTTTTCCCTCATTGTGGACCAGTAGTAGGGTTGAGTAGGCACAAACTGAAGTCTGTAGTTGTGGTTGGCTCGTGCACATAATATGACAAGATGGGCCAAATTCACATGAAACAGTTTGCAGGTTCCTGAAAGTTTTGATCTTTGTAGACTGTTTATGCAAATGAACAGGTCTTTGAAACTGTAGTCATGTGCTCTGTCATATTTCTCTCTCAGGAGTCACGTTGCAGGATGTTAAAATCATCAAAAGAAAAAGTTACATCTGCATAGTAATGAGAGTCAATGCTGTGTCTTCATCTAACGTGAACCAGCGGTGGTCCCAGTATAGAATCATGGAGAACTCCCCCTGATCTAAGGCACCGTTGATAGATTTCAGTCCCCATAAGATCAAAATGCCATTTCAAACAGGAGAATTCGACGCTGATCCTAGAATTAATCACCCACTGATTAAGACCTTCAGTTAAATTGGAAAAATAAGCAGAGGAATGTAAAACCTGAGGAACGAGTATCAGCATATCGCTTCAAAGGAGATCAAGAGTGTGACTTTTTATATGTGTGGTTCTGGAAGTGTTTAAACATATTCAGACACACTGCAGCCTTTCTGCTAAGAGAACCAGCTGCAGCCTCAAACTCCATATTTACTGTACATACATGAGAGAGGCACTGACCTTCTGACTCTCGGTAAGAAAGCAAATGAATGTATTTCTGAAAACTATTCCTTTAAAGAAAGATGAAGACATCTGTTAGACTTTCACTGTCAAGCTCAACAGAAATGCAGATTAACCACTGTGGAAATATAGAAAAAGACAAACAAACATTTGAACACCCCCTGGGACAAATCAAGTGCTTTTGCTTATTAGACTCATCTGGAGTTTAAAACGCATCTCTGCACAGAGCGAAGACTGTGGATCTCTCATATCTTCCAGTTTAATCTCCTCACTGACAGGCAGCATAGAGAGGATATATGATGACAAAATCCAGTAACTCAATGTCACTTCAATACACACACGGCAGGTGAGTACTGTATTAATAAAGACTTTGAAGAAATCCCAACTATCCTTTGAAAAGATTAAAACCTGCAAACATAGAACTAAACTGGCATATTAATGATATATTAATCCCATACGGAAAGTGTTCGTAACGTCTTTCAGCCTGAAGACTGGGATGTGCGGCATACACTGCAACTCTCTCTCTCTCTCTGTGTCCTGTAACCATCCATCTAAGTGTATCTTGTAGACAAAGAGATTACAGCAGAGTACATCTCTATGCTGGGAGACATATCTCACCTTCTGAGTGCCTGTATGTGTGTGTAAGGAAGAGATTGTGTGTGTGTGTGTGTGTGTGTGTGTGTGTGTGTGTGTGTGTGTTCCAATAATCTCTCTCTCCTGGCTGTCACCGCCTGTCGACCTGCTGCCATGCTGTAATACACAGACTGCTCCTTTATCTCTTGCATCATCGTCACCATCACTGTTATGATTTCTGTGTGTGTGTGAGTGTGTGTGTGTGTGTGTGTGTGTGTGTGTGTGTGTGTGTGTGTGTGATATTGCATAACTCAGGCGTGATAGATCACCCACTTAGCAGCACTGGTGAAATATGTGAGCAGTGGATTTTTATCATCCTGGGCGTCAAGAGGAAACTTTACCCTCAGACACAGTCCTACTGCTGACACAAGTTGCACCCTGCAAGTCAAAGTGGAGGGATTAAATAGAAAATGAAGAGCTGTCACTTCATGGTAGGTCTCATATTGTATCAGCCTGCTACTGTGGGCTCAACGTAGTTTCCAAAAGTTGATGAAAAGGCAAACCATGGCCCCACCTTCTATTAAGGCACCTTTCAAAAGAGGATGATTAGTTATGAGCCATATTTAGAACAACTTTTGTATTACAAATTTACGACAAACTTGTTGAATTATTCAGTAAACTTTATTATTGACTTACTGACATTTATAGATGAGCACAGTACTTAATGTCTTATAAGAAAGTGAGTATTGATACATATCAATGCATTAGCAACATCTGTAACTGCATTATTATCATCCATCCATCCAGCGCACAAGCACTGAGGGCGGACTTTTAGGGAAAGAGACGTTTTGTGTCCAGGAGTTAAACTTTTGAAATAAACAATATTTGCATAGTCACACATTCGCATTGCAGCATATATAGTAGTTTTAAAACATGGCCCTTTGCACACATATCAACCATGAATAAAGCCATTAGCAGCTTATAAACCCTTCATCAAGGGTTTGATTAATTATGCCGGCTGTGTGTTCATGTTTTCATCCAGGGGGATGTACAGCTCTGCCTCATTATGCAGATTAAATTAGATGTCACAGACCCTTGTGGCTGGCCTACAGGACTATATGTTGGATGTTGCTGGATCATCTAATGGTGTCTGGAACCTGGAGCCTCCAACACAGCCTGACATTTTTGGTAACTTTTCAAGTCATGGTGACTGGGATGGACTCACAAGAGACTACAGAAGCACCAAAGACACAGGGCTCAATGTGAACATTTAGAATAGGTCTAAACTCTTTTTAAGTGGTACAATGTGGTTTGTTTTCAAGTATAATGAACCCTTAACTCTATGTGTAAACATGGGCAGCTGACAGCCACCACAAATTTGGGAGTCAACCGTCAGTGGCTCCCATTTGAAATAAAGAGAAGTTGCTTAATGTGCAGTTTTGCCATTCGAAGCTCAGCTGTTTTGACTTACACTCCTGCTTGTGGCTGGAAGATAGCACTGTGTCCTGTTTTTTCTCTTCTCTCTTGTGTTGCAGTGATGTGACTGGCCAATCAGAGGCCACCCCGACACAAAGCAGAGTGCAGTTCTTAAAATTCAAGCAGAATTCAGTGAGGATCGAAGGCTTTAACTTGTGGTTTTAGATGTGTTTCAATATCTGCAAGAAGGCCACTCTGCTGCTACTATTGCTGCTGTTCTAGCTCCATCAGTATGGCATCTTATTTAGCAGCTTTCAGTATTCCAAATCTTCAAGTTTCATTTGCTAATATAAATAATAATAATCAAATCAAATCAGCAAATCAGTTTTTTTTTATGAAAATACGGATTTCAGCTGAACTGTACCTATTGTGCTGCTAGTGTTCCTATTGGCCAGATATAAGACAGCATTTAGATATTCACGACATCAGATATGGAGACAACACCAGAATAATAATGACTCCAACTGTTGCTGAATGTCATGATGAGGAGCTGAAAGAAGATAAGATGAAAAACACTAACTGCCAGAGACAATCATTCTGACTGAGAGTCAGTATGTGACTAGACAAGCTACACAAACGAGGGTTTTATATTGTACTTTCATGACATTTTTTCATGTTTCACTTTCACACCAGAGGGCTTCTGAGCACTCTGTTGGATCACAGGGGAACTTTTCCTGCAGGACTAGTCTGTCCAAAATAGCTGTTGGCAAAGGAGGGTTGTCCTTGAATTAGCTACAAGGTATCTGACATCATCTTCCATTTTTCTAATGCCCTGACCTTTGACCTCATGTTGCCTATGATGTTGATTCTGCAGTGTACTGTTTGATATACTGACTAAGAGTCTCACTCACAGCATCAGATAAAAGCATTCCGAACAATAAGAGTGTACAATTATTTTATGTTACTATATCTATTTTCCATTTTTTTTTGCCTCATGTGACCTTTGACACTTCCAACTATAACTTTTACAGGAATATTGTGCCTGTGCCCTCTGACCTTTGACCTCTAAGTTATTGTTTGTCTAAATCTACAGGATTAACTGTAAATCTCTCAGGTAAATTAATCTGCTTCATTATCTACACATGTAATTTGTTTCAGATGTTTTGGTACTTGGACAATTTGTCAAGGCGCCTGCACTGACTCCCTGTCCTTTGAACCAAAATGGCTGCCCACTGTGAGAGAGATCAGGTTTTAAGAAAGGATGCTGAAGATCAAGGCAGGGTCATGGTGAAAAAACAGTCGGCCATGGTTCACTAGTGTACATGCTGTGTGTGTGTATGTGTGTGTGCTAAGAAGCACACCATTCACACACATGGAACAAACAGAGAGACATGGAAATGATTGCCTCTGCGTGCATATGAGTGCAAATGGTGTGTTTATTAGCATCCACTTAGCTGAGTTCCCATCCACTCTTTGGGTGAGCCAAAGGCAGATGATCAATGCCTCTGCCTCTGAGGGCCACATCAATACACAGCTTTGGTGTGTGTGTGTGTGTGTGTGTGTGTGTGTGTGTGTGTGTTTGTGTGTGTGTTTAGCCTTCTCTCCCATACACACAACTGTATATTGAGTTGTCAGGTAGGAGCCTTGGAGGATACACACCAAACACAAATCACTGTGTGTATGTGTGTGTTGAAGCACCAAAGTCCCCACTGCTGTCTCTGTCTGATAGGTCAATAAAGAGCCATTCCACAGGATTTACTGGTATTTACCAAGGGACCAACACGGACAATTGTCATTCAATCCAAATGCACCAATTAACAGCCAGTAAATAGAATGCTGAGTTGTCCACTCAGACTGCTAACCAGCAACCATTTTTCTAGGATAACTACTGTCTGAGAAAAAAATAAAATGATTAGGTAAAAACTAAATTATGAAATGTGCTGAAAATGAGAAGTGTTTTGTTCAATAATATTCATGTAAGTGGCTCTGCAGGTGTCAGTCGCGCAGGATGAGAGCTCTTAGGTGATGCAACATCCTCTGGCGTCCATGCAGAAGGCCCTCAGTGCAGTCTGGAACAATTATTGTTACAACAATATGAGTAATCTAATTGCTGGCAAGAAATACATTATGAAAGAAAGAAAGAAAGAAAGAAAGAAAGAAAGAAAGAAAGAAAGAAAGAAAGAAAGAAAGAAAGAAAGAAAGAAATAGGAGCATAAGTATAATCTGGAGGGTGCAACAACACAAAGGAGTAAGAAACTGATGATAACTGATTAGACACTGATAAACACAGCCTTTATGACGCTGCATGACATCACCAAACCTGTCCAATGAAGTTACAGTTCACATACATGAGTTACACGTCAGTCCATGTGACTTCATGTTGACTCCCTCTGCTTCATTTCTAATATTTCAGTGTATACATAAACCAGACAGGAGCTAGAGAGAGTCATATCATTTTTCCACTTGGTTGACCAAATGAACCAAACCACAGCTGTGACAGGACCCTGAAACACTTGACAAGATGTGAACTTGGGTCTCTTGCAAAAGAGACATGCTATGTTCCAACCTCCACGTCTACCCAGTTACAGAAAGGACACGCAACATCCTGATCTGTGCTGACCGTTGACAGAGCATTGTAAATCTTGAGGTGCTGAATCGTCAAATATGAATGTATGAATGGCGCTGCTGTGCTGGATGATGTGAAGCAGCAGCAGAGGGAAACACTGATCTGTTGCCAGCATGTGTTAAACAGGGAGTATTGGAGGGCAAAGTGCACTGAAGCTGCCTTTCAAAGCCCAGATTGCTTCTGAAGGTGGACCAGAAGCATCAAGCAGCTTCAAACCATGTGGCAGCTTCGACTGCTTCCAGCAAAGTGGCTGTTTGTCATTCAGCTTGTGCTGACGTGTTTGCAGAGGAAACGGCCCACTGTATTGGCCTACTGCTACATGTGCAGGCAAGGAATCTGAGAGTACATATTTAGACAAAAGGACTAAATATGAACCCACTGATCTCCAAATTGGTGAAGAAATGAGCTGTGATGAAATGTAACTGCGTACTTGTACTCAAGTACTGCACTTCAGTACAAATTTAAGGTACTTGTACTTTACTTAAGCATTTCTATTATCTGCAACATTATACTTGTACTCCACCACATCTCTTGTATATCTTGTTTATACTCCACTATCTTTGTCTGACAGTTTTGGTTACTAGTTACTTTTAAGATTACAATTTTTATACCCCTCTTGTCCAGTGGAAACCATGTATCTCCACATTTGTTGATTTTGAATGTTTGTGATGAGAGATTAAGTGTTTCTTTATGGGTTGAGAAAATTCTCCTGCTTCTTACACTAATTCCATTATTAAAAACCCTCTTGGATTAGCAGGTAAATGCACTGCCACAGAGCTGAAAACTTTTTTTCTAAGCTAATGAAAAGTTGACTTTTTAGATATACGTGGTTCTCACAGGACAGCAGCACTCCCAATATATGATAATCTTATAGAATATGATGCATTGCTGTAGATTAAAGTACCCAACTGTACATAAAGTTGTTAAAATGAGCTCAACCATAAACATCTACAGCATCTGCAATGCATTAATGCAGCAGTAATATTAATCTAAAAACAGATATGATAATAAAATGCTGACAAGGACCATTTCACTGCACCGTCAGTACTTTTCCTTTGATACTAATAGCTAGAAATACATCCTTGATTCCAAAAGAATTGCATGTGTACACCATATAAAACATAAATAAAACAGAATGTGATAATTTGCTAATCCTTTTTGACATATACTCAATTGAAAACAGCACAAAGACAATATTTATGTGATTATTCTGAATTTGATGCAGCAACATGTTTCAAACAAGTTGGGACAAGAGCAGCTAAAGACTGGGAAAGTAGTGGAATGCTCCAAAAACATTTGGAATCAGGACTGTATTGTGTTCAGAGGTCAGTGAAGTGTTTCTACCACATGTTGTTCTCCAAATACTGGATTGTTCAAACAATTCATCAGTGGATTAATCCACATTCCATCGTCTAATGTGCATTTCTGGCAGCAGCATAGTGTATGTGAGTTAGACTAAAAAGAAAGTACAGTATATGAGGTCATAACATGCCAGTCAGTGCAACAGTGGCTCACTGATGACACACAATAGTTGCTAGTAGGATACATTCATTGCTGGTTTGGATCATGTGATCTGCTAATATCAATACAAACATACCAGCCTTATCTTTAAGAGTTCAGTTCTCACAATATTTCTCTTTTAACAAAATGAAATCCATTTATACTGAGAGCCGTATGCACAAAAATGAGGGGCTTTTGGCTGGAGGCAGCTGCTGTCCTTTGTGACCCGTCTCCTCTGCCGTAGCATGGGTGTAAATGTGTTGTGTAGATAAGACTGTCCGGGCTGACAGTGTCTTATCAGAGGTGGCTGATAAGCCGCAAGCAGCAGGAAAATCCTCTCCAGCTCTGAATTCTCCTCCTCTTTTCTCTCATATCATCATTGTGTGGACACAGGAATATTGCATAGCTACTTTGACCTCCAACGTTTGACCTCTGTTGGAACATTTTATGTTTATTTAACAAGTAATAATTATTCTTCCAAACAGTGACTACAACATGGTGATGCCAAGCCTGTCTTCAGCTGCAGTTCTTCTAACGACCACTAGAGGCTGCCTTCAAGGAGACTGAGTGTGTTGAAATCAACAGAATAATTTTTTTCGAATTGCAAAGGGTCCATTCCAATACCCACACTTCCAGGTTTTGCGAGTAGTAGCTACATGTGTTTTGTATGTCTGGTAACTGCCACAGGGTGACTGTTGTGACTGCAGTGAGTGGAGATTCATCAGAGCTCACTAGGCCTGCTGGGCTACAGCAATGTGGCTCATGCCAATGCAAATGCATAGTTTGATTCAGCTCAGATACTTTGTTGGTTTTTTTAATTTTCCAAAAATAAGCAAATAAGCAGGATCAACTGTAGACAACAGAATTAAGCAAAAATGGAGTTTGCATGGAGGTCTATGGTACGTAAAGGAGACTTAACACTATTTCAATTTTTTTTTCATCAAAAAGGTAAAGAACATACTCATTTTTACATTTTCTGATATTCAATATCATTATCAGTCTCATCAAGAACAGATTTTTGATATTAAGTGATGACCATCTGTGGAGTTTCTGTCTTACCTGTGTAGTGTCTTAATTAATTAATGATAATATTCACCATGACTCCAGCATGTCATGATCTTCAGCTTCTTCATGTCTGTTGATCATTGTCAGTCCTAAAACCAGCTCATAAGTGCATTACTGCCAACTGCTGGAGTGGTGTGGAGCTCCAGCTGACGATGAATTGTGGGGCACACTGATGTTAGAGGTGTACGGTGAAGTGTGTGTAGGGACTTTCCAGACAAAGGAAACACCTGCTTACTACCTGGAGGTGTGTGAGCTATATGTATGTTGAGATTACCAGCACTTCCTCAAGCAGTTGGCAGACTTAATGAGGGTTCAGACTGAAAACAGGTCTGTGTTAAACAATGCATGGGTTGCAGTGGTGGCGGCATGTTGCTTCAGGTACCACTGAGACAATGTAATCTAATGCAGGAAATCCAGCTAGGGTAACAGATGAATGTGTTTAAGGCCTTATCAAATGCCAAAACACTGCACTGCAGTTTATGATACTCAGGAGCAGGATTTTACATGTTAGTGATAATCAAGTTATCTTTTATCAGTTTATTGGCCACAAGATAAACAGCAGAACCACTGTGTTCACGTTACAGAGAAACCTAGCAGGAAAGTGCATGTCCACATATCTGAATGCCAGCGCAACACATTGCCAGCTACCTGCATTGTGGAGCCTTCAGCATTGGCAACCCTGATATTTCACCAATTATTTTGTTGATTACAGTGTTATCATAACTGATAAAACCAATGAACAGAAGTTAAAATATAACCTTTTATGACAAAGTGTAGCCATTTTTCCCAGATATTTTGTCATCTGATATTCTGTATTATCTATTGTACATAGTGTTCTTTGGATACTTTTTTCTTTAAAAAAAAAAAAAAAATTCTAGTGATTTCTTAATTGTATTTTACATTTTAATTTTCTATGCTTTGTTTTTCTTTTACTGTACAGATGACAATAAACACTTGGACCTGAAGAATGCAGGAACACGCTGTAATAACACTGCATGAACAGGGACTTTTTATTTCTCTTCCGTGACACTGAGCACAATACACATTATGGCTGACTAAAGTAACTTAATGACTCCTTTTAGCATGTGCTCTTCTGTGACTGCACTGGGAGGGATTCATTTCCCACAGCAAAGCCATCAGACTATGTCACATACACAGGTTACCCACGAAGCCATCTACCTTAAAGGTGGAGGCTCAGTAAGTAACCCATAGGTGCACTGAGACTGGGGGAGTGTTAACCTAGCACATAGCAATTATATAAATTCATATATCTACTAAGTATGTTTACCTCGATAGACAGAGAGGCTGGAGGAAGTATTCAGACCCTTTATTAAAATGCCAAAACCCAAGTGTAAAAAACAACTAAGTAAAAGTCTAGCCTTGAAATTAAAAAAAAAGTATAGTATAATCAGGAAAGTGTACTTTAAGTATTAAAAGTAAAAGTACTCAGTGCACAAAAAGGCCTCCTTCTCGACTGTTATATTCTTATTTAGATTATTATAACTCATGCATTCATGTAAAAGCAGGAATCCATTGCTGTAGTTGTTTGAGATGGAGCTCATATTGAACTATTTTGAACAGGACTGCAACTAATAGTTATTTTCATTATGGATACATTGAACTTATGTGCTGATTATTTTCTCCATCAATTGATAGATTGTTTGGTTTGTAAAAAATCTGAAAATAGTGAGAAATGCTGTCACAGCTACCTCAAAGTGACACCATCCAACCAATCCCCAAAATTATTAAGATTACACTAAAGTAATTAAAATGAAATGTAGCAAATCCTTACATTTACATACATACATGTCTGGGCTACCTGTTACCCTGGTAGCGCAGACACTGCTGCATCAGTAAACCATTCTTAAGGAAATGCTGTATCCTATCTTATGCAGTTTCATAATTTGGTGGATAATTTTTTTTTTCTTCACCAACCATTGACAGAGAGACCAAAAAAATCATTTTGGACCCCGAGTGGGGCTTTACTTTTATGGACCTATCTACATTGTCGACTCTCTCAATAACATTCTGAGCTGTGGTCCTCACAGCTCAGTTTGGAGGTGATGGGAATTCTTCCCAAAAACAGCTTTTATGTTTCCCACTGAGAGATAAGACACAGAAGAATATAGGAAAATACGAAAAGATTATAAGTCATAAAAACACTTGTGAATGGGATAAATAACCGTGTGACTCCACTGAAGCTGAATGAAATGAAACTCAAAACTAAGAGAACCAATTGGAAGACCTAGTTATCATCACATACTGTCTCAAAACTGGTAAAATGGTGAGAAAAGTACAGATCAATATGGGCGACTCTGCTGTCTGCCTGCAGTTAAATTTTATTATCAGATTTATTACATTTAAACTGACAGCATCAAAAACACCATGAAGGAAAAAATCTCTCTTTCTCTCTTTGTCCATCACCCGAGATATGTGTGTGTGTGTGTGTGTGTGTGTGTGTGTGTGTGTGTGTGTCTAAATGTTATTAATAACGGTTAATAAATGCTGTTATGTGTCTGCATCAGTGGTTCAGGTTTCAGAGATAATGCAACGACATCAGCGGCCTGGATGCACGACTCCTCTCTTCCTTCCACTCTGTCAGTGCCTCTCTTTCACTTTCTCTCCTATATCATCTTTCAGGATTTCCAAAAAGCCCCTCATATCACACACAAACACTCACATACACACATCCCCACTCTTTTCCAGGAATACTGGAGCATAACTTCCTGGTTCTGGAGTCATTTGACCTGTCTGATAGGACTGTTAGAGACAGAGAAAGCGAAAAGACAGACAACTTATGTGTCCAATCAGATTGCTACGTTTCTTGTAC
This sequence comes from Chaetodon trifasciatus, assembly GCA_037975065.1. Lineage (NCBI taxonomy): Eukaryota > Metazoa > Chordata > Actinopteri > Chaetodontiformes > Chaetodontidae > Chaetodon > Chaetodon trifasciatus. Next base: position 115,855 of record JBBMOE010000033.1, read on the forward strand.
TCCTTCATTATCCAAGACTGTGGTACATCCAGGACGGACATCCCAAAAACACAGAGGGAGCAGGCTGAAACACTAGCAGAAACAGATAGTGTGAGGTGTAGCTGATTCTCAGATTCCACTCGTGACCTGAGACTAGACAGAAACCATGACCCACAGGAGGTATGAAGGTCAGCCTGTCAAGAAGCAGCTTGAGTTCCAAGCTTGCAGTCCTTGTTTTTGTTCAGTGGCACACAGTAACACAAGCTTGTGATCAAGAGCTAACTGCTGCACATACACAATACATGAGTACTGAAAATCCACCATTGACAAACACAGGCCAGCTGTACATCCATGGCAGAGAGTCACTAGCCAAGGCTCACGAGCACGGTGAGCAAGCGTCCTCATAACCACAATGCAACACTCTCTGAAAGCAACGGACCACTAAAACGCTCCCTGACATCTACTGTGTATCAAATACAACAGCATTCTGTCAGTCAGTATATCATGATATATTTAAAGTTTTCTCTGAATGAAAGTACCACATTGTTTGGCTCTCTTGGCTATTTTTAAGGTGACATATTGAAGTTGGATGGTCCCTTGCTGTAAAAATTATTTAATACATATGGGTAATTTAAAAAGTACTTACGGTGTAATTTGTTGCTTGGTTCCTCCTAACGGCAGATTTCTAAAATTCTTATTTCCTGTATGTCTTCCATCCACAGAGACAAAGTTGCTGACTACTTGGTGCACATAGTGCAGCATTTAACAGCAACACAAAAATATATACATTTTTTCATTCAGGAGTGGGTAGAGACTAAAAACAGAGCTAATAGAGAGTGAAAATTGGATTTCGATTTATCAGGTGGACACAAACGTGTCTCTAAATGAATGACAATGTTGCTCTGTGTCAACAGGATGTGTAAATAGCCAATTGTTTGCTAAAATGTAAGCCATATAAACTTAATATAGCAAAAAGTACCCTTGAACGTTTGTATGAGACACACGTGGCTTTTCAGCTAACTCCAGTGTAAACCCATCTGCGGCAGCATTAGATGCTCAGAGCACCTGCTCCAGTTGCTCAACACATTCTCATTCCAGTGACACGCAAAGCCTTCCTACAGAAAGCCTTTCTAATGCGGGGTTAATGTTGTAAAATGGTCATGGTTTAGTTATATTTCGGCATCAAAAGTGCTTGGTTAAGTTTAGGACAAGATCATTTACTTTGGGACACAAATCCTGGCCTCTTGGGCGAAAGGTGTGTGTCTCTTTGACCCATCCATGTACTCCACCTTTTCCATTTCTGCTTTCTTCCTCTTTGTACTTCATCACCTTGCTCTGACCGTCTTAATTTGCTGTGCATGGGCTTACATTGGAGTTAGTTGAAAGCTTGGTGTGTGGTACACATACACATCATCATACATTAAAACTTCTAAATGCTTTTCAAAGGCAGCTGGACTTGCTTGAAGTACCATGACCTTGATGAATGAGAATCTTCACACACCTTAATTAAATCATGAGCATGAGCTCTCTGATGTAGAGTTTAGCCTCATTCGTAAGAGAAAGATCAGCCCAACATGTTGAAAGGTCACCTGACTGCTCCCCTGCTATCTCAAGCTGCCCATCAAAAAACTACAGATGAGCCCACACTGTGCAGAGGAAAAATGAGCAGATAAAATAAATCAACCAATCATAACAAAAATGATCAGCAACCACTGTGACAACTGGTCGTTTGAGTCCTTTTTTTTCCATTTCAAGCAACACCATTCCCTTCTTCCAGTTTCTCATTAGGAGGATTTGTTTCTTTCTTGTGTCTTATTCAGCATTAACCGAAGCCTTTATTTTAGATTCTGAAAAACAATCTTTGATGACATCCCCCTTCAGGAAACTGTGCTGTTCAGGGTTAGTGCTGTGCTGTGTTTACTACTTACGTACTCTAAACAAAGAAAGAATAAATAAAAGTGCGACTGAATTAGTATGAATCAAAACAACTTAAATAATATCACATAATAACAATTGCATACATAAGCTGACTTTTTGACCTGGCTCTCTTTCTCTCTCTCCTGTAGTCTCCTCACTGCTCAGACAGCCGCGTGGGCGTCATTTAATCTTCGTCTTCTTGTCCCGGTCTGTTCCTGCAGACTTCCTGCCCACTCGCTCTGCGTCTCTCTCTCCTTTCAGCCCCTCACTGATCATTAACCTCCCTCCTTGTTGCACGCCCACGCTGCTCGTCCTGATATCGTCCTGGTGGCGGGACGGCGGTGCGTCTGCTGTCAGGCCCTTCACAGAGGCTCTGGAGAGGAGAAATGGATGACAGGTTCATTGGAGTCAGTTATAATAGGGGGGTTAATCAGTAATGAGAAGGTGTCCAAACTCCAAAGCTGACATATCATGAGCAAATATTTGATAAACACAGGACATGAGGATTTTTTGCCTTTTGCCATTTTTGCACTAAAAGCAGAATGAGTGAGACAAGAAAGAAAGAAACACCAAAACAAACAGTGATAAAGGATAGAAATTCCTTCCAAAGCATACAATATAACAACAACCCTGTGTAAAAAGTATATGCACAGTTGCCTTTGTTTCACACAGACAGAACATTGTGTTGATGTCAAAGATATCCCTTCTTCCCGTCCTGCTGGAGCAGCAGGGTTTGGCCAACCAGAAGGCCTCCTGTCTGCCTTAACCTCATTTCTATAACAGATCAGCTCATTCATTCAATTAGCAAACAAACACACTCTCCCACATGCACTCGCACACGCACGTCCAGCCATCAGAAATCTATGGCTTCACAATCCAATTGTTGAAAAGTAAACTGATTCCCAAAAGTCTGTGCCATCGGGCTCTCTGATCAATAGAAACCTTTTAATCCATTAAAAGATATCCTCTATCTTGTAAGGAAAATGTGCAAAGAAGAGATAAAGTCAAATCAATAATCTTTGAAGTGATGATCAGTGTTAGTGAACTGGGCTGGGGGGGGGGGGCAGAGGAAAGGGAAAAGATGATCAGAGCTGATGGGAAAATGACTGCAAAGCACAAACAGAGAGGACACATGAAGCTGCAGTGTTTCATGGAGCCATTCTGGCAGTGCTGGATGTTACAGTGGAGGTCAGTGAGTCAGTCAATCAGCCACAGTCTGACAGATTTAAATGTCAGAGCTGAGCAGCTGGCACTCAGCACAGTGTTAGACTCACTGTAGCAGCAAGACGTTCCCAGCAGATTTACAGTCTAACTTGATAAATCATTTCTCTGGCAGTGTTGGTTTGAATAATGTAAAGATTTTCACTCTTGTATTTCCTGGATGGTGGTGAACCAAACTAAACCAACCAACCAAGTAAACAAACAAACAAACAAACACAAAAAAGCTTTTTAAGCTGTTTTTATTCTTTTTATTAACCTAACCCGGGCTTTCCATGTGCCAAGGCTACAATCTTCAGAACACACTGTACATGACTTGATTCCAGCTCTGTGGTCAATGAACACACTGCTTTGGTTCTAAGCTCTTTTCACATTATCTATCTTAAAAAGGCTGGAGAAACCCTGACGTGGGTTTAGTTAGCCCTGGGCTGAGATCCAAAACTACACTTCTAAGCCCAGAGCTGAGTGTAAGAACACCTCGGCTTTTATTTTTCTAGGTTTGTCAGTGGTTTCTATCTGTGATGTTAACACCGGTCTCACCAAATTGCTGAGGTGCAAAATTAGCGATATTGCTGCTAAGAAGTATGATGTAGAATACACAAAACACATCAGGTCCAGATCCAAGTCCTTTTCCCAGGCTACGTCCTTCAGACCAGAAATCATTCTTTGAGGCTTCTCAGCGCCTGTGTAGTCCCAGTGAGGAGCCCAGATCTTATAAATCAAGACATGTTTGACTGTAGAGCTGATGGTGGCTTTCCGTGTGTGGTGCAAGACAACATGCGGAACAGTTGTTCCTCAAAAATGTTGTGGTTACAGTGTTCTCTGCTGAGATCTCAGCAATTACTTTGGTGAGTCAAATGTTATCATAAGTTAGAGATGATGGACAAAGTTATGAAAGCTTAGAATAAGCTTGAATTAAACTTCATTTTTTAAAGCTTGATTTGTGTTGCCGTTGGCTTTACTTCCTCGCCATTTGGAGTCCCACAGACCTCACAGCTCTGTGTGGAAAATTATTATAATAACTGCAGAATCAACTTTTTTTCTTTTCAGGTATACTTTTGCTTTTGTTATGACCTTAGTTAAACTGGTATGTAGGAAAGTAATGAAGTAACACTTCACGTTGGACTTACACATTTGAAGAAAGTCACAAAATATAGAAATTAACTTAAATCATTAAATATAGCAACTGAGGAAATATGTCATGCTTTATATGTTACATGAGCTACACATGAGCAAACAGCATACAGTCTTTTTGTTTGGTGAGTGATTGTGTCTGGGCTCAGTTAGACCCCAGAGATGCTGAACTGCCTCTCAGATCTCTTTTGGGCAAATGTTATGAAACTCCACTGACAGAAATTCTATATTGGTGTTTTAGGAGCTGCATAAAAACTCCTGTCAATACCAATCTCAGATAAAAGCATACAAAATGAATTGTAGCCTGCATGTATTACAGCTGGGGGCCCAAAGAGGAGTAATGTGACAATGTGACAAATCACGCTGTCCAATCAGGGAAAGTCATGAATTATCAAGCTGAAAAAACAATGCTGAGTTTGTTTTTTGAGCTGTTAAAGAGCTGAGGCTCTCCAGGACCCCAACATGAGGGCTAACTGACACTAACAGTGTCACTGTGTAGTGGCAGTCACAGTCGTAGTGAACGTAATAGCTGCAGGATCTGGAGAAGTGTCTGCTGAATACTGGCTTTGGCCTGTGGCAGCAGCGTGCAGCAGCTCTGGGCTGTGCAGACAGAGAAGCAGCGTTTGAAGCAGAGTACTGTAAGTTTGGTTCGGAGCTTTTGCTGTGAGGCGGTCTGGAAGCAGCAGGCTGGCTCACAGCTCCTCTTTTATTCTCTGCCTCTCTCTTTGCTCTGACAGATCCGTGCTGATATCAGATTGATGGGCCGATTTGATTGAAGTCTCTTTGTCGTGCTAATGTCACGGCGAGTGATGGATGAGGCGCGTGCGTCGGCGCAAACGTACGCGCGCGCAAACTCCACTTCTAAACCGAACCCTCCCCTACACACACACACACACACACACACACACACACACACACACACACACACACACACACACACACACAGGCTGGTTCCCCCGCTCCTGAGACCGGCTGACAATCTTCTGGCCTCTGGTCACCATTGGCGACATGACGACGGACCACGTGACCCGTGGCAGAGGTAAGAAAAGAAGGGACACCGAAAAGGGAGAGAAAAAGAGAGAGAGAGACGGCAAAGAGGAGAAAGCAGAGGAAGTAAGGAAAGCAGAGAATGGAGGGGGACGGAGTGGAACCTGTGTGGGGGTGATGAGGTGACTGGACTCTCCCTGTCTTCTCGCGGTGTTTCCCCGTGTCACTGATGAGCGTTTGGAAATCACAGGTTGAGCTGAGCCATTGACAGCGTCAGGCCTTCCGCTTACGCGCACCATCACACAGAGGAGCACATTATTCATGTGTGTTTCGGGTTGGGGACGTGCAGACTCCACGTTTTTCCTTCACGTTGGAACTTTCTGACGTTTTGATTTTCGTTTTTCTCTTTTTTTGCTGAACACTTTTTCGAGTTTATGCATTTTTTTCAAAAAAAAAAAAAAAACCTTCTTTTTCTCGTGTTTGTTTCTCGCGGTTTGTGTTCTCTCAGCACAGGGATTTCACATCAAACTGTTTAGTGCCTACTTTTGACAACTTTTTAAATGGAATTGTTCGATTTGTGACTTTTTCCCCTAACTAAGTTCTATTAACTTCATCTGTGGGCTCCTGCTTCCTGCTGATCATTTGAATTTGTATTCAGCCTCACGGTGCCTCCAGTCTGCATGGACAACATGAACTCGTTTGTGGAATACTCCATTTGTAACCGACCGGGCACGGGCGCTTATTCTGCGCCTAAGTCTGGATATCACCACCATCATCATCACCTGCATCACCACCACCACCCTCTGGATCAGCATCAGGGCTTCCCGGTGACCTCCGGCGCCTTCCACACAGGACCAGCCGGCTGTCCATCTGCCGTTAACGGGACAAGAAGTGACAACAGCGCCGGGGGAACGGGTTACACCGGGGACGGGCGGCTGTACGGGCGCACTGGAGGTGAAGGAGCGCACGGGACCACAGGGGCGACCCAGCATCATCAGCAACATCCTCATCATCATCATGAGCAACAACAGCATCAGCAGACGCACAACGGCTACCATCCTCACCTTCACCAAACCCAAAGCTTACAAAGCGGAACACTGTCTCATTATAATAACGGGAACAGCGGCAACCCCGGGGCCTATGCGGGTCAGGCGTGCGCCCGAAACACGGAGTATGCTGCTGCGACGGGCCCTCCCAACACCATTCACTCCCAGTATTTCATGGAGGAGCCTGTGGCCTCCACCTACTATCATCAATCAACCTTCTCCAGCTCTGCTAGCACCGTCGGCCCAAGTTATGGGGCCCTGGCCGGGGCCTACTGCGGGCCTCAAGGCGCTCTGGCCGGGTCACAGTACCCACAGCAGCTTGGTGGGGGTCTGGACGCAGCGGGCTACCTGGGGCTCCCACACGGGGGAGGTTACGGGGAGCTACCGGTCTCTCAGGACCGAGAGAGGGGGGATGAGGAGAACCAGCAGGCCGGCCAGGGGCAGACCTTCGACTGGATGAAGGTGAAGAGGAACCCGCCTAAAACAGGTAAGGGAGGGCGGGTGATTTTTCTGCCGTTAATTTTGTTAATTAAGGTTATTGTCAAAGCATTATTAAAGGGTCGAGCCTGCAGGTAGTCAAATGTTGAGATTACGTATCCATCAGTGGTGTGTGTGTCTGAGGATGCGGAGCAGAGGCCTCCTCTGCATTTATCACAGTGGCTCATTCGAAACGTTGCAGCCAAAAGATTTAAAAGAGGTAGCTTTTTGTGAGAATGCTCCATCGGTTAATAACAGCCAGAAAAAAGAAAGATGCCCGGGACAAGCTTGAAAACATTTTACTATGATCTAAAGGCTTTGATAAAGCGACCTTCTGCATCAGCTGTCGAGATTCACTGATAAATAACGAAATTTACATTTTTCTTTATTTATTTTTATTTTGTAAATAACAGGCTGTTAGCTTATAAAGTGTTTCATTTCCCTGCAGGCCTCACACGTCACACTTTTCTAATGTAAATGCTACTTTCCATCTGTTTCTCTCTTCAGTTGTCTCAGTCACTCGAGCCTGAATTCGTTTCACTGTAAACTCCGAAGAAGAGAGAAATTATATATATATATATATAGTCTCTTATACACANACCATCCTTAAAAACATAAATGGACTCAACATTCAAAAAAGAAAAAAATATTCTTTTAAAATCATGTAGACACCAACTGACTGCTGAATCTCTTTTAAATGAATAATAAATACATAAATAAAAATTATAATAATAAGAAGAACAAGATTTGAAGTGAACAAAGAGAATTTAAAATGAAAACACGAACTTTTTAAATGCATTGCTCGTGTTCTTGGTTATTAACACATAATATCGGTTCAACTTTCAACATTTTATCGTTTAAAAGCAAAATAAAAATGGGCGTTTGTGTGTTTTCAGGATTTTCTCATTCACTGTAGTATCTTTAGACTGATAGCGGGTCTGGCTTGGGTCCAGTATGGCCCCAGACGGCTGATATACCCCCCTACACACACACACACACACACACACACACACACACACACACACACACACACACACACGCAGTCTTAATGGATATAGCAGACGGGTTATTTCTCCCTGGGAAGTCTGTCCTGCTCTGTTATCTTTTAAAGCACCCCCCACCCCCAGTCCCGCTTCTCCATCCCTCCACCCGTTCACCAGCCTTTGCCTCCTCCCTCCTCTCTTGCATTTGCCTTTTCTCTTCTGATAACTTGTGTTTTCTTTCGGCCTTTTACCATTGTGACATTGCCTGCATGTTGTGATAGTTTAAAAATGTCAACAAATACAAAAAAAAGAAGAAGAAGAAGAAGAAAAGAAAGAGAGAGAGAGAGAGAGAGAGAGAGAGAGAGAGAGAGAGAGAGAAACAGTTTCGCTCCTGATTCACAAACACATTTCAGCCTTACAGGCCAGACTCTTTGCATGAGTATATTAGCATATGAGATATTTGGACTGTGTGGTGTTATTTCTCACTCATATGACCAAAATAAGTTCCTGTTGCATATTTAAGCTCTAACAGCTTCTCCATCTTCCCGCTTCATTCAGTCAAAGTATCGGACTTCGGCCTCGCGGGCGCACACAACAACGCCATGCGCACCAACTTCAGCACGCGGCAGCTGACGGAGCTGGAGAAGGAGTTCCACTTCAGCAAGTACCTGACGCGAGCGCGGCGCGTGGAGATCGCCGCCACGCTCGAGCTCAACGAGACGCAGGTGAAGATCTGGTTCCAGAACAGGCGCATGAAGCAGAAGAAGCGCGAGCGGGAGGGAGCCTCCGCCACGACGCGCTCCTCCTCCTCCGGTACCGACTGCGGGTTCCAAAAGGAGCTGGAGGACACCGACCACTCCTCCGCGTCCACGTCTCCGGGCGCGTCCCCGAGCTCCGAGACGTCTTCAGAGCGAGCGACGTGATTGGCTCTGCAGACCGTGGACTGTGCACCGTTGTAGAGAACAGGTGGCCTACTGTCTTGTCCTACTGAGTGATGGACTCTTGAAAGCATTCATTGTTATGTATTACATGTTAAAGGAAAATGGCCCCTCTCGTCATCAGCCTGCTTCCTCCACTTCTGCTTTGGTTTCTGAGTTCCTACATGTCCCAGAATTCCTCAGGAAGATAGTAGACTTTCTGATCCAGGAAAACTGTCCCATCTTAAATCCTTGTTTTGGTTTATTTGAGGCTTCTGCATTGATTGTTCAGTTGCTTGTGATACAGACTGAAAAGAAGGTTGCCTTCAAATATATGAACTATGGTGACCTGTTTGGACACCAAAGGCACAACAGCTGGATACTACAGGGTTAGCAAGAGGTGCACTGATGTAATGACAAATAAAGGGCACCTGCCATGAGGCAACCAGTGTGAGCAAAAATATACATTTGTTGCAGCCCAGTCACCAGAATAAACATTTGTAAACATTGTACATTTCTATGAAACACTGATATGATATTTCATATCATATCAGTGTTTCCACAACTGGGATCAAAGTCACAGGTTCTGCTTACTGGTAACATATGAGCTGAGTGTTTCTCACCTGGAGGACGAGGGGTTGATGTTGGGATGACAGCTAGGTGAGACGACTGCCAAACGGCTGACCTCCGTTTAAGGTACGTCTGTGACCACAAACCTGGGAATTTCAAGCCAGAACATGATCTTCTCCAGACCCCCCCAAGTGGTTTTTGTCTGGTTAGGTTTAGGCACAAAATGGAACATGAAATTGAAATTTGTGATGTGAAATTTGAACGTAAAAAATAACATGAAGTTTCAGCATATCCATGGTTTGCAGAAATATATAATGTCAACATTTGTTTTTGGTGGCTGGGTCGGGTTGGTAATGGCTGCTAATGCAAAGTTGCAAAACAAGGGAAGTTTTAGAAATAACAATAATGAAAAACCTTAGATAAACCTCCCATCACTAATCTGGGATGTAAAGTTGGTGGGTCTCAATGTCCAGTCAAACTCTGCAGAGTTTGCAAGTCCTGTCACAACAATGTTCTTTCTTTGGTGCAGAAAGCAGCAAGTTGCAGGAACCTTAGCAAAGATGTTCCCAACCGAATCAACTGTGAGGATCACAATGTAATTAAAGAGATAAGACAAAAAAAATCCTTCTGTTACACAAAATTCTATTTCTCATTTTTTTAAAAAGCACTGGACATTTGTAACTCCTCAGGCCTCTGAAAATCTTTAAAAAGCAACAATCTGAGAAGGAACAATTACTTATTGGTTAAACAGATCACAATTCATGTCCTCGCCAAGCCCATAACCTACGCTGAGGTTAACTCTGTGGTAAACTTTCCTCTTAAGGGGTCAAAACCAAATAATGGACCTTTGAAGCAGTAACATTTTGGCAAATAACAGCATGGACCACACGTCTCAGCTCTGTCCAAACGGTCCAAAGCCATGCCACTTTGAAGTCTGAGAAAGACAGTGTGGCTTTACCGGCTTTATTCTCACAAATGTATTTTTTCACTGACTAAGAAGCTGCTTGTGGTGCTAAAACCTCTGGTGAGCTGTTGCTGGACAAAACCCAGTTGAGAGTCCCAGATTTTACACCGACACAGCTTATTTAGGAGGTGCTTTTCACTGTAAGATGACTGGTGTCGTACAGGGGAATGATAGATCCTTCCAGTGTGGTGATGATGATGATGGGATGCACTTTGCCATCTTTATTTGATGTCAGATTTACAGGGTATAACTGGTATGGGGTTATCTGAGGTGGATGTTACGTAGTTTAGCTTTGTTTTTGTAAATGTTCTGTTTTTAGTTATTTTGCTACAGTTTTTGCATTCAGTGACATGACATAGATTTAGATGATTATGGGACAGTGAAACTCCACTGAAAGCCTTCATAATTGATGTCAGTGGTCCATCCTTAACCCACATACCAGTCTAATCCCAGCCTAATGAAATTAGCCTTATGATCAGGAATACAGGGAGCCTCTCGTGGCAAAACACATTGTTGTCTTATCTGGTTGTAGCTATTTTTGTTCCTCTTTTAAAACCTTTGATATTTTTTCTATTTTTGAATGTTCTGGGTGTTTGTTTCCCTCCACACAGCTCTGGCTTTTGCACTATGTGACTACAGGGTAACACTTTCAGACAAAGTGCTCAAAGACATTAAGCTTGTACATGTTAGTTAGACTCAGGGGTTAATATATGTGTGTTTGTGTGTGTGTGTGTGTGTGTGTGTGTGTGTGTGTGTGTGTGTGTGTGTGTGTGCGCGTGCATGGATTAAAGAAAACTACTGAAAAAGAGGCTGAAGCCTGTTAGACTTACGTTTCCTTGCTGACTGGGAAAAGTGGGGAATTATATTTTACTGCCTGTCTCTTCCCCCATGAGAGTAAATTATTGATTGCATTTTATGTTATTGATTACAGTTTATGTGACAGTGTGTATGCGAAGGGGGTGTTTTCCCCAGGAGCATCTTCTCTTGTTACTGCTGAAGGTCACGTTACCTGATAACATTACAAATATGAATAGTTTTATTCATATCACAGGCGTTTGCTAATTAAATACATAGACAAGTTGACAAGTCAGCCAAAGTTTCAGTTCAGATACACATTTTTCTCCACAGATTAGTTATTGAACATCATTCAGGAGTAAATCTCTTCATGTGTGTAATGTTGTCAGGTTAAAGGTCTGCCAGTACTGTGAACTGATGTGACTGTATGTTTTTACAATGATGTCTGTTGTTTTTAAATGAGAGCAGACTGACTGAGTTTTATTAGTTCTGCTGCCTTAGAAACACTCCCAATCATGTTCCTATCTGTCTTTTTCTACTTTAAGCTACCTCAATTAAAGATTCTTCTGCCCATTCACTGCTGAGATGATTTTTGTACTCTTTGCGCTCTGTACATTATATGAATTCACTGATTCGTAAATTAGAGATAGAGATTTGCTGCAGCATCCAAGCTGTGCTACTTTACAAACATGTGTAATCCCAGGCCTGTTCCAGGGACACTGTGGAGCCACAGAAAGGATTTTGGTGCTCTACCATGGCCCAGCAGGACCATAACTTCCTGAAATATTACAGCTATTTCAGGGTAACCAAAAGGAAGGAAACTGAGGGAAGTGTTAGGGAAAACAATCTTGTTTCTGTGGTAGGTTGCATTGTCTACTGTACCATGCAGGCAAAGCAGACAACTATGTGTCCAATGGTTTGTGGTTATTGGATTCATTTAGAAATTTTTGGGAATAGACACCACTATACAAATAAATATAAACATGTCTCACAGAAGTTCTGTTTGAATAAGGCAAATTTTTAAGGAAACAGTGCCACCTGGATAACATTTTCAATCAACAAAATGAGGAAAATGTATAAAAAATATCTGGCAAAATGTTGATAGTGAACATATCAGTAAAATGCTGACTGACGATACACAAAGCTAAAAAAGCTAAAGCTAACCACAGACAGGCCTCAGGATGTGACCCCTCTCTGTGTCAGAGTCCATGGGTTTTGCACACCAAGCATCCCCTGACCACCCCTGTGACTGCGGTGCAGTGAATGCAGTCAGCACTTCATTCACTCAACATGTTTTACATCTGAACATAATACAACCAGTAATTACGGCTGTCACCACAATGTGATTGGGAAACAATTTAATAATATATAACTGTAATTTCTAGCTGACAGGGTTGCAACATCAACATGATGATGGTCCTTCTTAATTACTGATATTGAGGCCCCCATAAAGAAGGACCCTGTGTGAAAATACAGTTTTGAGACTTTTATTATTTCAGATTTGTGCTCCCATGTAATTTGGAGCCCCTTGTTGAAATATTCAACATGGGTAAATTTTGCCCTGAGAGACCGTAACAGCTTAAACTGGATGTGATAGTGTGACTATAGGACAGGAGATGCTGGACTGCACTAATGTTTAAGAGTAAGTGTAGCTGTCAACAGCTCACATGAAAAGACCAAAACCAACACTGAAGGTATCCTACCAGCAAGCCTGAGCTTATTTCTCTGTGCTATATTGTTATTAAAATAGTAATGAAACACAACAGTGAGTCACACTGCAGCCCTGAGTCATGTGCTCCTTCATGACCATGAACACAGACTATAGTTTATTTTGACTTGTCCCACAGACACTGTCCCGCATAACACCAAAATGTCGATTCATCTTCTACTGAAAATATTACCCAATAATTTTTCTCTTGTTTGAGTAATATTTATTAAAAAACTGCAGTGACCAGCGGCAGTCACTTCAACACTACAAAAATGTGCACTCCAGTCCTGCAGGAGTTTGAGGCAGGAGAAGAAAGTGAAGGAGGGAAAGAGGAAATGATTAAGGAGGAAGCAAAGCTGGTTGTCTTCGTCCTCGTGGATTAAAGGACTACAACGTTTGACACAACACTACATACAGACAGCATACAGAAAGATTCATGCATTTCAATAGCAGTCAGGCCTCTCACATGGCTGCATGGCCTCCGGTTGACCCCACACACACACACATGCAGGGCTACAGTGAGGAATGTAGCGGGGGCTTTCCGGGTGGCTCGCCGACCTGTTGACCTTTGGAGAGCCTCTGGGATATCTAAACATGTAAACACACTCCTCCTCCTCCTCCTCCTCCTCCTCATCTTCATCTCTCTCTCCTCTCTGCTGGTCTATAGATGCATGTCCTGGAGCCTGGGTGGCAAGCTCAGTCATCACCTCATCACACACACACATACACGCACACACACACACACACACACACACACACACACACACACACACACACACACACACACACACACACACACACACCGGACACAAAACTCTCTCAGATCCTCTTCCACACTCACACCTCATCCTGTTTCTGATGCTACTTTAAAGTAGCCTCATCTTCTTCTGCTGCAGTTAGGTAGTTTCTACGTTTCCCTATACCCAACCGCAGCTGTTTGCAGCTGTGACTGAAACTCTTTAAACTTACTTCCCACCTCACTTCATAACAAACACAGAGCCTCCTGCATTGGCACCGGATGTTGGCACTGGATGTAAGTTGTCAGGCATGGTATCGTCCAACTTATATGTACTTCCTGACAATACTGGGCTGGAATTTTTAAATAGCTCCAACTTCTTGTTCAAAAATCCTACACGTCGGTCCATGTTTTTGATCTTTTCTTTTTCACTTTGTATGATTATGGAATATAGCTGTAAAATAGTGGCTCTAGGAGGACGCCCTCACTCTGACAGACTGACACCAAAATGAGCAAGTAAAGTTCACTTTACTTGTCACAAGAACACTACAACTCAGCCTGTTTTTGCCAAGTGTGACACAAAATGCCTGATGATGTCATAAAATGACCTTGGTGATGTCATTAGGGTTTTCTCAGATTGAACGTGTCGACCTCAGATATTTGACTGAAAGCCAATCGTACAAACTTGGGGTGTGGGGTTTGAAAACCATGTCTATTTATCAGGAAGCGCCCAATGAAAGATGTGATTTATTGCATTGCATTATGGGAATTGGGGGATCCAGGGTTTTTGGAGCTTGAGTCATAGTAAGGACTAAAATTCAGGATATCTCATCCTCTGTTGCCTCTATTTTGACCATTCTTTTGAAAATCTGTCTATTGCAGGTTTCCAAACTTGTACTATTTCTAACATACTAATTTGCTTGAGTGGCCTTTAAGGCTTTCTACATCCATTCTGAAGGCAATGCTCCACTACTACTCTCTGAATGGGCCAAGAGACAATATTTTAGGCTTAAATTATAACTCAAGGGTGACCAGTAGCAGAGATATTACCAGCATGTTGGATGCTGTACATGTAAGTGCCAATGTAGGAAGTACTGTGCCTCATATGAAGCAAGATGGAAAGGTGTGGAGGTCACATCTGCTTTTAAGTGAGTGACCGTATCTGAGATCTGCAATTAACACGACCCTTTTATTAACTGTAACCACGATCTTTGCCGAACATTAACAGAGTGTAGCTGCCTAACTGTAACCATAAAGTCATAAGTCTGCACAGATATTGTAGATGGAAAAAAAAATGAACAAACTGTCATTAAACTTCCAATTGTGAGTTTCTTGTCGGTTTAGTTAATAGCAGATATCAATAACATCTGTCAACTTTCAGATTGTTGACATCAGCCACTCAGAGCGCACTTCATATAAACAACACTACATCAGTGAATATGAATTTCCACTAAGATTTTTAACTCATGAATCTCTCTCTCACACACACACACACACACACACACACACACACACACACACACACATATACACACACAATCAATGAGAGGAACTGATTTCATTTTGATTAGGTAAGACTCAAAGTTAAGAGTAAATTAAGAACGTGGTGTTCAGTTAGATGACAAAGGAGGATGAGGAGGAGGAAGAGGAAGAAGGGGGAAGGAATGGAGGAGGAGAAAATCATGAAATGCTGTGGATGGTTACATTGGGGGAAGCAGAAAACAGAAAATAATCATGCTTTTTGAGGACTAGATGGCAGATACACACACAGACACACACACTGAGAGAGAGAGAGAGAGAGAGAGAGAGAGAGAGAGAGCTTGAGAAAGAGTGGAGATTCTTTAAGGGTGACCTCATATGGTCTGACCCCCAACTTCTGTTTTCCTTTCCATAACTCATCTCAAGTTCAACACAGAGCTTTCTGTGAGTGTGTGTGTGTGTGTGTGTGTGTGTGTGTGTGACATAGACAGAGAGTGTGTGTGTGTGCGTGCCTGTAAGTGTGTGTGTTCATGCCCTCACAATGAGCAGTGAAAGATAAAGTGGTGTGGCTGCAGTTCAACAGTTCAGAGTCTCAATCAAATAGATGAGTGCGCACACACCCAACCCCCCCCCCCCCCCCACACACACACACAAACACACACACAGGCGTGGCAACAGGATTTGAATTTTACATTGTCTCCTCACTGAAGCATTTCTGTTCTATGATTTCAAAAGTCAGCGAAATTTCTGATCTGAGATCAGAGCAAAGCTGGTAAGGGGCAGAGAAACCTTATCAAAGCCTACCCCATGTGGGTGTGTGTATGTGTGTGTGACTGATTGGAGCCAGATGGTGCTGGTGTGTACTTTTATCAGATGACAGTCACATTTCTGCTATTGAAAAAATAATTTTTGAAAATTGTGAATCAAACTTCCCTGAAATCTCTCTCTGCCTCCTCATGGAAAACTCTTTTACATTGCAAAAGCAGAAACAATCTTTTGCAAATTTCTTTTGCGTTACTCAGGTAATTTAAAGTCCTCCAAGTGTGAAGAATGAATTTGATGCTGATATTTATTTATCATGTTTGGTACTCTGTCACAGACTATCTACTGTATCTCAACTCAGACTGTGGTGTTATGGTGCATGTTTTTCAAACCCGCTGTTAGAGCCTAACCTATAGCAATCATTTTACATGTAGTTCTTTAGATTTTGGTGATTTTGCAGTTCAACTTTGTCAGCATGTAAAACCAAGTCTCTCTCCAACACAGAACTACAACAGGGACTTTTTCTATGTATTAGAAAAAGTAAAGTTTTGTTTCCCTCTTGCTGGTCAGTCATTTCTTATGCTAAATGTATGATATTGGTTCATATGAATTATTTTCACTTGCGTTTCCTGTATTAATTATGCTGTCAGGACCCGAATTTATCAAACTGCTAAAAACTATATTTTATTTATTTTAATTGTCAGTGTAAAGTAGATTTATCAGTAAAATCTGTTGATCAAATTTCTTATAATTTAAAAATGCTCTTAAATTCAAGAGGGCTCCAAACGTCTCCTACACTACAGAAGAGGTGAGCACACGCTGGAGTGACCTCGAAGTATCACTGGTGATGATGAATAACAGCTTATCTGAAACAGTGTGTATAATTATAAAGTATGGCATATTATGGTATATTTGTATATTACAATTTTATAAGCATATTAGATTCATAATTTCACGTGTTAATTGCTGCCAGTTAAGGACTTCACTTAAATAATTTACATTAAGAAAACAAATTGTGTATGGTTTTGCAGAAAAGCAGGGAAGGATTTATTGAGAGACTGAACAACAGATTGGATGTAGGCTAAATGTTTGTCTCTGGTTAGATGTTCCTGTTGAGTATACATGTGATCAATCACAGAAATGCTCCTCTTACACTGTACTGCAGGAAGCAGGGAGTCACTTGACAAATGTGTACTTGAGCTCACTCTCAGTGAAGAAGAGTAATTCTTAACCGTTTGATAAATACAGGCCCAGAAAGCCAAATATCTCCATATCTGCTCTCATGAACACAGGATGGATGACAATGTTGATTTTGTAAAAAAAACAAAATACATAATTTGAATGTTTTTGAATGGTGTGACAACTATTTGTCATGTATTTATGTTCTGTGTGCTGTGAAAATGACATTCTCTTCCTTTTAGCGTTGATTATAACATCATTCATCACAGTAATTTTATTTCAGTCATGTGTTAATACAAATTGTATCAAAATACCAGATTTCAGTAAGTTTAATTTAGTCTCACAACAACATTAATTGATTAAAATAATTCATCATATTATACATTTTTCAAATTAAATTGCTATTATCGTTAATTTATTATTCATTTATTTTAGGAATTCATTGTCTCTCCATGATTTTTACAACATTAGCAACAATAACAATATCATTGCAAAGTTGAAGTGCAGTTGTGCTTTATGTTCTTGGTACTTTTTGTTCCTTATTATCAGTTTAATGCATCACCTCTGCTCCTCACATGCTTTAGAAATTAGTTACTTCGTAATGTATTTATCACTTAATATACCATTCTGATAGTATATATCACTGCTTCATTAACACTAATTTAATGTGTCTAAGCAGCAGGCTTTGTATTATTTCAGTTCTTTAAGGTTAATTATTTCTCTCTTGCTGAAAAACATGAATGATGATTGAAAAATGTATCTGTTTTATTTTACATGACATGAAACAATACAGGATATTCATGTTCATATTAATGAATGGACTGCAATTAGATTCTATTCATGAATTGTCATGAAACATAAAAAAGGAAACAATAATGCTCACAGTTCAATGGAAAGGCAACATTTAAAATAGATTTAAGATGACTAATAAAATAAAGACGAGCTGAGCTCCCCAGCAAACACTTGAGTGTATTTCTTTGATGTATTCAGTTCAGTTGTGTGTGTGAGCAGTGCTTTTTGTCTGTTGGGGTCATCCAGAGTGCAGCAGCTCTCCTCCTCCTCTCTGCCCACAGAGTCGCTCTGCAGCCCTGCTGAGCAGCCGCCACGCCCCGCTGACCCAGGCCTGCTGCTCACATCTGCATGGACCTCATCTCTCAGCTCTCTCAAGCATCTGAGGGCTAAGACCATCCTCAAATGCATCTGAGAAACCATCTTAAGCCAAAGAGGTGTTTCCCAAGAGTATCTTAGCTTCAGACTCTTTTAGAAATTAGTGTACATTGATGTGTACATCCTCGCCACTGTAGGAGGCTGAGAACATCTGAAGAAGCTGTGGAACAACATGTTTCAAACAAGCCTTTCATGATTTTGTTCATTTCTGAGTATTCTTATATCATGGCCATTGAACACACTGATCACATTCAGGCAAAAAATAAATGAGCATTTGAATTCTGTAACTGGGTGTAGAAATGTTTAAAACACTGCTTAAGACTGATTGTGATGAGGAAACTGGCACTGCTTTAGACCAGAAGTAGTCTGACTGATCCACGTTAGCCTGATCCAGAAGTAAATGATCCACACTAAATATTTAATGCTCTTTATGTTCTATTTTTTATATGGACTATACATAAACCAAGATATATTTCTTTTGTTTGTTAGAACTCATTCAGCGAAAGTTATCCTCCAGAGAGATGTTACTAAAGATAGGATCATACATCTCTACAGCTGGAGACTCTGAGACCCCAAACAGAAGCAATGTGTTATTGGCTGAAACATCAGTTTAAAATCAAGGTCATAATTAATTCTCTTGCATTTTATCATGAAGTTACAAGCTGCAAAAACTTTTTTGGAGCCGTTAAAGAGGGCACAGGGTCTTCAGGAATGCCCCTGGTCCACATTCATCCATACAGGCTCCCTGGAATCATATCAGCTATTCCTGTGGGTCCTAAAGGACAACAATGCACCTGCTCCTCTTATTGTGAGAGTTTTCAGTATCAACCCTGAAAAGAGAAATGACTTTTGAAAGCAACAAATGTCTTTTGATCAAGTTGAAAGAATTCACCACAATGTGGCAGAGTCAGGTGATGTCCTTCACATGTCGGGTCTTAACAAGAAGAGGGAAGACAAAAGGTCATGAACCAGTTGCCTGCAGATGAACCTAAAATTATTATTTTTTTGCTTGGAGAGTGTGTTTGTCAGCAGGCTGTACTGGGGTCAGAGGTCAGCGGGAGTACAGGGAGCAGGAGGTTATCAGGCCAGACATTCCTGTCTGTCCAGTGCTGAGAAAGGCCAGGAGAGAAGAAGAATTTCAGCATTTAGAATTGACTGTTTTCATTCCTTAAAACTGACAGAATTCTAAGCATATTGCATTTAAACACATCACTTAAGAGCTGTCAAATCCCACAAAGGAGAAGACAAATACTTAATGAAAAGTATTTCAAATAAAAACATATAAAGTGCAAAAATGTGTCCCTAAAACTCACAATATAAGTTTCTTTTAACAGGATATCTTGATGGTGTTTTTCCGCAGTATAAACGGTGTCTTTTATGTGTTTATGTGGCAGGCAGGCCTGAACACCTATGACTGTTTGCCTTAGCTAACACTGTGTACCCTGTGACCCTGTGTCCTTAACACACACACACACACGCACACCTAACACACACACACCGGAGTGTGCATGCTGTGTTGGCCTGAGATAAACAAGCTATTGTGCCATGTTCTTTCAGCACCCTCTGTGTGTGAGTGTGTGTGTTTGTGTGTGTGTTTGAGGGAGAGACAGGGGGAAACAGGAACAGCTAAAGTGCATCAGCTATCCCCAACGCTGGGGCTAAAGCAAGGGCACATCCATCACACAGTGACAAAACACACACACACACAAGCACACACACACACACACACACACACACACACACACACACACACACACACACACACAACCCTAGGAAATGACAATGGGCCCAACGATATTTAATGAACAAACATGTTTGACATGAAATCAATCAGTAATGGGGTAATAATAATAATCAAAGTCAAACCCTATTGTTGACCAAGAACCTGAGCATACACACACACACACACACACACACACACAAAGAGAGATTAGTCAGTTGAGTGGGCTGAAGCCTGGGTGGGTCTGATGCAGGGCAAGCAAGCATCATTTACTGTGACTGACTGTGAAAGGTTGACTTACAATGTTTTACTGTCTTCTTAAATTTAGCAAAATATGTACTGAAAGAATGAAATGATGTGGAAAGTTCAGTACAGCCAGAGTTTCCTTGCTGGAATAGCATCTAGTGGCCGTTAGTGGAAGTGCATTTTATGACACAGTTCAACAGTCATGGTGAGAGTTTCTAGGTGAGAGAGAGAGAGAGAGAGAGAGAGAGAGAGAGAGAGAGAGAGAAACAGCAGTTCACACATGGCACCAGAATGTGAGTTAAATTTGCTCCAAGTGACCACTTTTTTTTTAACTGGAGAGACTGCAGGACGCTGTGGCACCAGAAACAGTGCAACAAATCCTTATTATGAGGGGTGTTATACCCCACCTTCTGCACATGGAGGAAGGTGGGGTAGATGAATGTGTCAAACAAACACATGGCTTTCACTCAGGAGACCAGGGTTTGTGTCCCATGAGAAACCAAAAGTCAGAAGTGCACTTTTTCCTACTCTTTTCATAAACCTGACTGAGTTTTGATGGCGAAGTGAACCAAACTGCAACAGTTTTACAACAATAATCACATCTGAGGAAGACTTTGGAAAGGAAAGCAGGAAAGCTTTTAAGATAAGATGAGATAAGATAGACTTTATTTATCCTACAATGGGGGAAATTCACGTGTTACAGCAGCTTTTTTGCATTGCAGGGATAAGAACATGTCAACAGCTGGAGCAGTTGCTCTGGGTGTTTTATATTGCCATAGAGGGTTTACACTGGAGTTGACTGAGAGGCCCGTGCATCTCATACAGATGGAAAAGGGTACCTTGTACATCTGTATGAGAAGCAGACGGGCATGACACAGTATCGGTATTTGATGTTCTAGGAATGGGAACAGGTTGGGATACAGCATGTGTGTTTGTAGGCCACTGTATCTGACTTTGCATAATCATGACTCATCCTCAACTGGATGCAAATGAATCCGCCCAGTGTGACGCACCAGGCTCAAGAAGATCAGATCAAACTGTCGGGCAGTGCTGATAAAATATGAATGATGATGAAGATTCTGTAACCACAGTGACTATTTCTCATCCAAAATGAATTCAGAAACAGAAAATTTGCACAAGTAAAAACCAAGCCCATCTTACACCCTCCAGTCGGAGGTCCACTGAGTTCAAATGCGTCCTTACTGGATTCTGTGTGTCTGTATCATTAGTCAGGACTGAAATCGTTCCTCATGATGAAAAACAGTAACATGACAGGTAGAACAGAGAAGTATTCTGCAATATGGAATTGCATCCACATTGGGTAGGGTGATGGGTGCTGGACTGGCAAGTATAATGTGTGGGTTCTATGCGGTCGACTGGAATTTGAACCCTGTCATTAGCATGCAACTAAACTTTGCCTTTTTATTAACTATAACCAGGATCATTCCCTGACCTCAACCTAACCCTAACCTCATCATAGTTGCCATACCGTCCTATTATAGTTTTAAGTTAGAACTGCTAAATTACACAGCACACTTAGTTGTTTTGGGAAATTCCCTGCTGCACATATAAGTTACCATGATTACCATGATCCTACAGAAATGTTTATGTTGTCTGTTAAGATCAGTACATTACTGTCATGTCACTTTAGTATCAGTGGGTGTTTTTTTTAATAATTTTTCTTTTTTTAAGTTCATGTTAAAATCACATCTCTACATTCACAGAATCTATGGATGGTCTGCTTTTCTTTCTCACTGCAAACAAACTGTGCCAGAGTCTAACTGGAACCAGACAAAGACCACATCAAACGGATGAAACTGGTCAGTTTTTTAGATCCAAACCAGATTTCAACTGACAGCTTTCACACCAGCTTAAATGAACAGACAAAGTCACCACAGGTCATCTAAACTGCACCAAACAGTGCATTAGACGACAAATGCAATGTGCTGAGCAACATTCATCTCCTGTGTTTATTAGCTATTGTTGACAAAAATAAATTGTCAGTATATTTTGCCTACAGTACAGTATCAGCTACAGTCAAACAGTTCCATTAAAATTTCATTAAAAATGAATCAAAAGAAAATCCCAAGGAGGACCAATCTGCTGCCAATGTTAATGATGATTTGTTGCTGCTATGGTATTGCTCTGAGACCAAAAAAAAAAAAAAAAACTCCACCTCAATGGATGTTTAGATAGATCAGGCCTATGTTTAGTGCTGTCCATCTGTGATTGGCTCACTTAAGTTGCATTTAGTGCCACTGTGTGAAGGAGGGCCTGTTTGTCTCTGGTCTGCACCACTTCCTGGAGGCCAGACGATGAGGTCATGACCACAAGTTACCATCGATCAGCAACACTTTGACCACACAAACACCTCAGAGACTTGCCCAGAGGAACACACACCATTATAAGACCTGAGGTTGCCAGGTGAGAAGACTTTATCCTCCTTTAATGGCTCCAGCGCAGGCATGATTGAGATCTTTCTTGTGCTTGCTACATTTTTTTTTGTTGGATGAGTCGCAGGGTTGCCAGGTGTGGAGCTGTTCATTCCAATTTTATGGCTCCAATCAACACATGACTGAGGCCTTTTTTCATCTTTACATGTATCCTTATTGTTGCCAGGTCAGTTTTAAGGTTGCCAGTTTACAATCCACCCCCAACCCTTGTTTGTGACTCACCACTGAGCTCCTCCTTTTGTCTTCTTACCCTGTCAGCTTCAACCTTAAAGTTCCCAGTGTTGGACTCTTTAATCTCAGTATTTGTCGCCACTTACTGCATGACTTCCCGTTTGTCTCCCTGTAGCTGCTGGGTCATTGGTTAATTGCCAGGTTTGCAATAGTCTATCCTCCTTTTATGGCTCCCTGTGAGTTGTGACTGAGCTCTGTCCGTAGTTTGTTTCTCTCCTCACTGTTAGGACTGACATGGGTGACATTTATGTCACTGTTTCTTAAAGTATAGTTCAGGGACATAAGCAGGGTCACGGCTGTTGATTCAGCCTCGTCTCCTTTTCCGTAGAGCTGTGAGGAGAGCTGCTTGGATCCAGGTCCAACATGTGTCAGCCCCTGGAGAGGCAGATATAGCCTCATACACTTCTGTCAGAAATTCAACTAATTGCATTCTTGTTTTCCCTAAGCTCTCTGTAGAGAAACAAGGTCTTATCTTAGCATCTGAAGCTACTGCTAATGAGTCAGTAGAGCTAAGTAATTCATCCAATACATGCAGCAAGTGCAGCTTTGGTAGGGATGACTAGCTGACAGCATTACACATTAAACATGGTGACAACTTCCACTTTCAGTCAGAAAATGAATGATGGGATGTTGAGGAATAAAAGAAATGGTAAAGACAGAAATGGTAGACAGAGAGAACAGTTGGTCACACATCGTCCCAGTCATTCATTTTTATCAGCTATTTTTCCTCTTTGCTCTTCTTTCATCTATCGTTCATCCCCGTTTGTAATCTCTCCTTTGAAAACACTTGCTTTAATTCTGGGAATCTCCAGAGATGCAGTAGCTGGTTTTGGTTGGGTTCAAATATATTTATTTTCCCCTTCTTTATTGATTTATTAAATAATAAAGTGAGTGAAAATCCAAACCACACGTAAAGAAGACAAAATGCTCAGATATAAAAATGGAACAGTTCCAAACGTGTGACACATGCTTTTCTCAGCCTGCCTGTCCTCTTTCACAGGTTGACCTGACACCCTGTCCTGACAGTGTCACCACCACCCTCCATCTGTGTGTGTGTGTGTGTGTGTGTGTGTGTGTGTGTGTGTGTGTGTGTGTTTGCAGAGATAGTCAAGCTACTCAGAGTCAGGTTTCCTTGACCTCTGTTGACCTTTGCTGGGGTCACAGTGAGGTTGGGCCAAGAGATGCTTGACATTTCTCTCTTTAACACCTGACCAAGCACATAACCAGGAGTGTGTGCGCATGCACGTGCATTCATGTGTGTCTAGCAGCACCACCAGTCTTTATTTCTGCTGACAGCAGAGACAGTTTTAAATGTATGACTTCACAGAGCTAACATTATGACAAGTTGACAAATACGCTCACTAGTGCAGGATTTAATTCAGATGTTAATCAACAAACAGACTGAAACTTTAATGAACTTTTTTTAATACTAAAACAGAAAGCTGTCATTGTTCAAACTTGATCATTAATATGAAAAGAACAAAGAGTCCACTCAGTGTGGGAATAAGAATATGAAAGCAAATGATTAATTGCAACTTTTGCAATAACAGTGTATTATTAACATATCATAAAAGATAATAGATTTCAAAAAATGCTGCAGAAGACATGAAATGTCATGAAAGGCGAGGGAAATTTTTAGCATAATGTTAATGTGAGTGTAGTGCATACACACGATTGCTGTTGAGGTAACTTAATGCAAAAATAAATACAATTTTAAAGAGGAAGTTCAGATTTTTTCAGTCTTAATACAATAGCTGCATGTTGTCATGGGCTGATGTAACTCTTGAATGTATCATGCTGAGTGGGTGTGTGTAAACTTTGCAGTGTTTGATATTACAGACCCTGATATCAAAATCTTGAGAACAGTTAAATTATTGCCATGATTCCAGATTCTGTGTTATTTTTACATCAGAATGTTTGACGTGTAGGCTGATGTGAGGTAAAGAGGGATGCACACATGCACACAGCCTCAGACAAACTCTCTACCTGTGGAATGAGCGGGGGTCCGGCATGTGGGCCTTCAGAGTGTGTGTGTGTGTGTGTGTGTGTGTGTGTGTGTGTGTGTGTGTGTGTGTGTGTGTGTGTGTGTGTGCGCAGGGGTCAGAGTGTTAGAGGTTGCAGGGAGGACAGGCAGAGGTGACGCCTCATCTTGTCTGCAGCACGGCATGGTGGGAAATCTGAGAACGGAGGAAGAGAGAGAGAGAGGTCAGCTTGTCATCACCATCATGTGGTTATCTGAGATGGGAGGAGAAGGGAGAAGTGTATATATGGGGGGGTCAGCGAAGGAGGTGGCAAGACAGAGAGAGAATGACAGTGAGAGGAGAGAGGTGAAGACTTATGCATCTCATTAGATTCTGAAAAAGTCTGAGCAGTTTTCCAAAACAGCTGGTCACTGTAGTTTTTAGCAAACGTAACTCCAGCATGAGGAAAGAGTGAATTTGTTGGGGAATATTTTCAGCAGCAGATTCATCCACATTTGGTGCTCTGAATGTTAGGGGCAGCTGGGTGGTGTGTGTGACTTTGGGTCAAAATAAGCAACAGTGAGTGTGTTCATGCTAATGAAGGAGTGAGGCTCATTGATGTGTTTTCAATAGTTTATGGACAGCAATGGAGCGCTATCTCTCAGAGGAGTGACATATTTTTGTTTTCATTAGCTAACAAAACAGCTGAAATCCTCAGTGAATAGAAAGTAAACTTCATAAATGTATACGTTTGCTAGGTTCAGTTCCACCTGCAGCCTGTTTCCTTTGTTTGCTATCACCTCAGCTCCCTGAATTGTGTCACTTGGTGTTTGTTATCAACTGTACAAAAATCTAATGAAGATGATGATCTTCTAAACAATAAATTATGCTAATCGCCTGATTGCAACATCGTTATACTGCTTCCCTTAACTTTTATTGTTGTAACATAGACATTCCCAAGATGGAACATGGGGAGTAATTTCATGATTATTTGGGGATGTTGCTAATTTACACATTCTTTATCAGAGAATTGTAGCTAGTTGGTTCAACTGATTTGGTAGCTGGTTTATTACATCCGTAATTCTAAAATCAGGCTAAAGTGCTGAAAAGTGGGCAGCCATGTTTCAGCTCAGAGATTCAGATGTGAGGGTTGAATAGCTGCACAGCAGCTGCTAGAGCAGAATAACACTGACAAATATGAGCCAAGGCTAGCCTGCTGCTTTTCACAGTGATCCATTCAGCACTGCATGCTGGATGCCAGAAGAAACATTAGCCTTCTGCAGCGCTGCAGCATCCGTCCTCCTCGTTAAAGCCAAGCAGCCCTGGCGGCAGGACACGAACCTCACGCAGGAGTTTGAATTTGCCCAGAGGCAGGTGAGCCCTGCGGTGCAGGTGAGTCCCACAGTGCAGCTCGTCCACCAGGCTCTGCGGCCTCAGCTTCATTCATCACAGGGCTGACACATTCCTGCTGTCTGCCTGAGGCTCACACTCACACACATACACTCAGCAGGCTGTTGTACTCCCACACAGTGCCATGTGGTCAAACTGACAACCCTGCTCACCCCAAACACTGAATCCATTCTGTTTGTTACCCGGAGGTGAACAACGCAGGGTTTCAATGTCAGTTGTTTTTCAGGAGAGAGATGGTTGAACAATTAAAAAACTTACTTCTACAGATGTCCAACTGAAAAATTAGCAGCATGATCAATTAAACCTCACATGTGACACAAACACTGCCAGGGTCTAGCATTCAATATCTTATCCATAGCAATTGACAGTAAATTCATATATACATTTATGCTCACTGTGCATCTTCAGTGAGTTTGTCCCTCATGATGCAAATGATGCAAATTGGCAGCATTAAAAATAAGCTAATGCTTTTTAATCTGAACTGACTCATCAACCCAACCATGAACTGATTTTTGAGTGAAATTGCAAAAAAAAACTATGTAATCTAAGGAGAGTTTATATTGAACATTTGCATACTACAGTAACAATATTGTTGGGAAACACTACCTAATGCTAATGCTGGCTAGCCAGAAAGCAGAGGCCATGCTTC
The DNA here is from genome assembly GCA_037975065.1 of Chaetodon trifasciatus. Lineage (NCBI taxonomy): Eukaryota > Metazoa > Chordata > Actinopteri > Chaetodontiformes > Chaetodontidae > Chaetodon > Chaetodon trifasciatus. The sequence continues at coordinate 142,543 of JBBMOE010000033.1, forward strand.
CACTTGGTTCCTGTAGTAACTGAAACCCGACAATGGCCTGAGTGCGTTCCAAATGCATTTTAGTGTAACTGTGTCTGATCTGGATGCCGTAGGTCTAAGGTCTGTGTGTGAATATGCAATTATGCCTGAGTGAACTTGTGAGTTTGAAGTGAGGAATACAGTGAAAGTGGCATTTACTGCTGCTCTTTGTGACTGCGGTTGTTTGTTAATTGGAGTCTGCATTTTAATTCAGTCTGATTGCCCTTGGCTGTACTTCAGATTGGATCTGAGCCATAGCAAAGCTACAGAGGAGAGATACCTTAAGATGTGATGTAAATCACTGTATTTTGACATCCAGAGATTCTTGAGTTGGAAATCTGTGAAATAAGTGCTCATAAGTGCTACAATGGTGACGATGATGATGATGATGATGATGATGATGATGATGATGATGATGATAACAATGGTAAAGGTGTGCATCTAAAGGTGTAAAAAGCACAGAGATCCTCAGGAGTATGGTAACACAAGGCTTCAAGATAGCATTAGGACTCATTAGATGTGTGCTATCTTTGCTGCTTAAGCATCAAGGGCCCCAACAGTAAGAAGTGTGACACCATACTGAACTTAACTAAAGTTCAAAGTGACCACAGTGAAAAGTCTGGGTTCAACACCACTACATGTAAATGTTTCTCTTCCTCTAAATTTAAAAAATGATCAGGACTGTTTCAGTGATTATTCTGATAAATCTGTATTTGTTTGATTGACTAATCTGTAAAATGTTACATAACAGTGAAAATGCCATCCAAAAATGGATTATCAGGGATTCAAGTGATTAGCAAAATTGTGGTGCTTCACTGACTGATCACGTTTTGTTGTTTCTGCTCTAAAACGATGTACATGAACACAATGAAGATGATCTCTCTTTATGTCTGCTCAGCAGGGTGGATGGGATGCTCACACCAATTTACATGAGTTCTGTCTCAGAGCTGGTACCTTTGTCATCCACTTTGCAGGCCTGGTTTTACTGTTCTCACTGTACTCACTGCTGCCAGCAATGAATCTGCAGTCTGAACACCCTCTCATACATAGAAGTGTCAGTAAAGTCCACAACCTTATCATTGGGTGTCTTGTTCCAGGACACTCCTGTCATAATTTGGTCCTTTATCTGTGCTCTACATGCAACTTCAACTTTACTGTAAACTCTAACAGTGTCAGATTCCAGCTGTCTTGACAAATTGAGCAACTCAGAATATGAGAAAGCACCTCATCTTCACTATTAAAAAGGTCAGTTAACATAACAAAAATGTTCAGTTCTCATTCAAACACCAGTGATTATTCTTTTAATTATCCAGTGTTTTTCATTAACATTTCTAAAGGTGTACAACTTGGATGTCATAGAAATAACAAAACTAAGCTGTGTACTGAGTTTTATAGAGTAAACAAAAATCCACCTAAATGATCAGCTCCATTCTGGTTCAGCAGTTTGGCATTGATAAACGAATTCCACTCTGCTGACCAATGAGCAGTGAGGAAGCTAGTGCTACTTCCTGGTTTCAGGTTATTGGCTTGTAAAGGCAGATGCTTTTGCACATGTTCTACCAGCAGAATGTAGAAACAGTGCATGTGTCTGTGTGTGAAAGACACTTGACTCGGTGTGTATGGGGTGTGTGTGACAGCAGTGTGTGTGCGTGTGTGAGCAGTGTGGAAGACGGATGAGTGTGTGAATTCATCTGACTTCCTGTGTACCAGTCAGCTGGAAGCTTTTGACTTGATTAAAGCCTTTGTGTGTGTGTGTGTGTGTGTGTGTGTGTGTGTGTGTGTGTGTGTGTGCGCGCGTGCGCACGCGTGTGTGTTTCTGTGAGAGAGAGAGCGAGAGACAATGAAAGATACAGAGTAGAAAGAACAGTGTAGAGAGTCAGTTTGTGTGGCCATGTATTACTCACGTTGTCGGGACATAAATCAGTTTACACAGTCACATTGTGGGGACTTGCATTACTTGTGGGGACAAAATGCAGGTCCCCATAATGTAAATCATTACATTTTAGGGCGAAGACTTGAGTTAAGGTTTGGGTAAGGTTAGTTTTAGGCTAAGGTTTGGTTTAGGGTTAGCCAAGTAGTGGTTATGGTTACAGTCAGTCTCTGTGAAATGAATGTAAGTCTATGTAATGTCCCCATAAATTATGGAAATACAACTGTCTCTATGTGTGTCTGTGTGTGTGTGTGTGTGTGTGTGTGTGTGTGTGTGTGTGTGTGTGTCTGTGTTGCAAACCAGATGCTGCTTGCTGGGAGAGACAAGATTGTCTGGCACAAAGCTATGAACACCACCTGGACAAGAGAGAGAGAGAGAGACGGAGTGTCATAAGTATTTTTCATAGAATCACGACATCCTGGAATGCAAAAACAAACTGTGTTCGGGAAGTAGTTTGACTTTGAAGGAAAAATAGCCTTCGCATGGTGTAATAACAGCAATCTTTCTGTGGAGATCTGCAGAGCGCAGAGGGCTGTGCTCCGGTATTTGGCCCTCAACTTTCTGTATACCTAATCGGTTGTGTTCTCCCTGTTGTGCTCAGGTGCTACATCCACATTTGCTTCGTCTGTTGTCAAAGAAATATGTGTCAAACACATGCTCTGGTATAGAATTTTTTACAGACTGTCTTCGGTCACCAAAGCTGTAGATTAGCTATCGATGGAGCTGTCCCACATCATAATCTAGGGACACTGTTTTGGTCTTATGGCCAAAGAGTCTACCATGATTGACAGCTTTCCTTTCGTATGTGGAGGTTGGAAGTGTTGATGGGCAGATACATTAAGTCCGTTTGCTTAGTTCTTCAACCATGCTGGTGGTGTGGCTCTCGGGATGAAATTTTACACACTGGAGAAAAAAAGGGTGCATATCCAAAAAAGTCTTGAACAGGCTGGGTTTAACAGGAGACATCACGGCAAAAAAAGATTAAACTAGGACGCTGTACATTCCAAATGTTACAATTTAGACATCTGCATGTTGGCATTGTCATTGTGAATTTGTGAACATGTTAATATGTCAATGTTAAAGAGTTTAGCTCAAAGCACCACTGGACCCAGCATGGCCACAGACTGCTTCGATGAAAAAATACTGTCTGGCCACAAATGAAAACAGTATGGTCAGAACAAGACAGTAAGTAATTTAATTTCTAGTTCAACACCCAGTAATTTGGTTTTAGTGATCTGCTCAGCAGATTTCCCAATAAACCAGTTGAGTGCAGTGGTGTTGGCAAGAACTTTCCTACTAACAAATACAATACATTTAGTTTGCAACATGACATGTAGAGTCTCTCTCAGCTGTTGGTGATGCACAGAATAAAGTTGAATCATCAGTATCCATAACTATATGCAGTAAATGAAAGGGGCCCCAAGTAACTCCCTTATGGAACACCACAAGCTACAACATTTGATTTTGGAAATGATACTGTAATCAGTAACATCAAAAGCTGCAGTAAAATCTAAGAGCACAGCCAGAACTATTTTTCTGTTATCCATAAGTCTTAGGCATTTATCAGTCATGTGTACTAAAGCAGTGCTAGTAGAGTGCCCTGGTCTATAATCCTGATGTGCTGATGCAAGTAATCTATTTCTGTTAAAATGATTAATGTTTTATTAGAAACCATCTTTTCAAGTAGCTTACTCAGCACAGGGAGTATACTAATAGGTCTGCAGTTCAAGCCACTGAACCCCATTTTTCCATCTTTCATCATCTAACTATTGTACACTACTGCCCTTGACAGACCTCTCTCTGAGTAGAGCATGTGTGCCCACCAACTTTATTAATTTGTCGATTAAATTCTTAAAAGCAGTGTAAAGAAGGTGACATAAGGCAGGTCATGTGAACAATCTTAACAACTCTAGACCATGATCCAAACTGCCTTGACTTGCAAAGGTTATGGAATCTTAAATAATCTATTAGTTAAACGATCAACACTGTCTGAAGTATCTGATACTGTAAAACATTCCCTGCTATTACAGAAGCTACATAATATTGGATTTGATATCAGTGTGTGTAATTGATTCAGGAACGACCTATGAGAGACAAGTATATACTACATAAGCTTTGTCTGCCATGCCCCTCTGTATGCAGATGACATCGTTATCACAGTGTCCGTGACTATGCTGATCTTAACATTTCTATTACGAACAAATTTACTATTGAAAGAGTTCCAGAATCTAACTCGCAGCATCTTGATTGCTGAAAAACACACACTCAGATTTCCCATAGACAATCTTGTGTGCTGACTCAGGCAAAAGATTGGCTTTTGCTACAGAAAGAAAACCATCTTTCCCTCATTTTGCAGGGAAAAGGTCATTGAGACAGCTTTGTATTAGCCTTGGTCTTATTAGAAATTTACCATTTCACGTTGTGTTGTCATATTCCACGAGCTGAGGTCTGAACTTGGAAAAACTGCTTTAAATTTCAATGCAGCTTACTTCTCCACATATTTTTCTTTTATTTTAAATTTCATTTTTTTAAATTAATCTAGCATGTTATCTATCCTAATTACAAAGTTTTGGGAGCTTATCACATAACAGTATTTCATTTCACATCATTGTCCTTATTTGTCAAACTAATTATTTTCCCCAATCACAAGGTTTTAATGGCTTTTTAAAATTACTTTTTTGCAATTCAAAAATAAGTATTATAATACTTCAGCGTTTGTCACCTTTTTCCTGGCCCAAGTCACAGCCACACAACTGATTTAGACGTTGGTAACCCTTCTGCACTCACCTTGGTTTTACACTTAATATCAACAAACGAATGATGATACGTAACTTTTGTTTCATACAACATACTCTTGTTTATTTAGCATAGTTGGCAGTAGTTTCCATTTGTAACATGAACATTTAGTTATCTTCTCAGCTACACTTCAATTTTCTTCTAGTTCAGTTTGTCATAGGTGGTGCTAATTTCTGTTTCTTGTGTTACCAGTGTGGAGGGTGCTGCTGCTGGAGGGACATCTTTGTCTTTAAACACTTTGTATTTAAAGCACAAACATTTTACAGCAATCGTTCCGGACTTCTCTCCCCACCTGGTGCTAAACAATTCTCTGAGCATGTTCACTGTCAATGTTTGTGCCATCTAATCACAGACTGTTTGAGAGCATTTGTCGAACCGTCTTTTCCGATTTACCCCAGTTGGCTCCCTTCTCATCTGCAATCCCATCAATTAAAATGTCTGTCCTCCTCTACTGATTTTCAATGTAGTACAGCTTGGAAAACATTCCATCAATTTCCTGCTTTAAGTTCATTATGTTATTTTCAAATGACTTTATCTCGGTTTCAGTCTCCTTATATCGCATTGTCATCTCTTCAAACTTATCTGGTGTGAAGTCCACGCTGGTCTTCAGTTCCTGTAAATCTCTAATAACGCCATCTAGTCTTTTGTTAATTCTATCCATGATCAGCTGAATAAAACATTTGAAGTTGTGCTGCTGCTGAAGTGACATCTCTTTGTAGAATTCTCACTGCTGTTCCAGTAACTGGAAGAATGCACTCAAGGGGATGTTTTCACATGTTTAAGAGGCAAGATCTGTCCACCAGGCACAGCTGCGTTGTGTTCCGGCTGTGACACTGCCACTGGAGCTGATTGCAGCCATGCCAGACAACACTTGTGATTCTACCAGAAGTGCCACAGTGCGTTTCAGAAGACTCCCAAGGAGCGGCTCTCTGCTCTACATGGCGGAAAATACACGCCTAGTCTATATTTGACAGAAGCTGTGCCAAGCTGCAAAGAGCAGATCCAGTCAGACAGGAAGTCAGACAGGAACAGCATGAATCCAGTCAGTTTTCAAGATAAGATAAGATCCCTGTGTGGACTCTCAATCATATATCAACAATCAAACACATTTCAAACAGTCAAATAACTACCTTTTATCCAGCTAGTTAGTCTACTTACCCATCACAGAAGCACAAACATGAAGGAAAAATCTAATCAAAATCAGTCAAATGGCTATGCTTCTGAAAACGCTCTCGTAGGGTATGAGGCCATGTGGAGGATAGAAGAAAATGTCCAAAAAGCGATGCAGTCATTTGCAGTGGAATCTCCACCACTAAATGATCTGTGAAAATAATCTGTTGATAGTCACACCCACATCATACTAGTCTTTCACTATAGCTCCAGTGTCATTATCTGTAGAAT
>JBBMOE010000033.1:151187-156187 GCA_037975065.1 Chaetodon trifasciatus
CCAGAATGCTTGACCAGTGGCCTCAACAGACCCTAATCAATAATCAATGGTTTATTCTTGTGTTATTGGTATTGTGGGCATGTGTTAGGCTTTCCACTGGCCTGTTGTGTGTGCCATAAAGGTGTTAAATAAGGTGAAGAAACAGTTGTCAAAAAAATAGAAAGAAAGAAAGAAATTAGCCACCATTGTTTTTTTCATTCACCCCAACGTCTTCTCTGCTTGGACTTTTTCACTTTTGATATTACGTCATCTTGCTCTGTGTGTCTTAAATAGCTGAAGATGGATTTACCTTGCAATTGGCTGAAGGCCCGGTACGTCTCATACAGACGCTAAAGGGTACCTTGCATGTCCGTATGAGACGCTGAAGGGTGTGATTAAACATCAATATTTGATGACCTGGGAATGACAATGGTCCGGTATTCGATGCATCATTTATGTAGAATTTATTGTCATCTACAGGCCCAGCATGTTTGTCTGATCATTTGGAATTGTGTTCTTATGTGTTCCGACACATAAACATAGATATATAAAAAAAATCCATATACCTGTAGACAAGAGGCTCTCTACTCACTACAATCTGGTATACTCAGCATAACGCACAGGCAATGTGTAACATTATTTTACTGGAGCAAGATATGCTCTGTGATAGTGGAGAGACAGAACAGTCCAGCAAAAGTCCTCCAAGAATTATGTGTTTGAGCTGAACACTAAAGAAAACAGTCCTGCTATCCTTCACAGAAGAAGTCACGTCAGATCATGAAGGGTCTGGTCCTTTTCACCCATCATTGGCCACTTTCAGGTCATGAGATGGACATTGTGTGTCACAAAGGAAAAGGATACATTTATCTTTAATTATCTTAAAAAGATATCATAGCACATTGCTGAGATTCTATTTTTCTGTTTTGAGTAACTAAATGCTTGAAACTAGACTTTCCAAAATTGTGAAACGCTTTGCTCAACACTGACTATTATTTTTTGGATGTTATGTTCTGTAACTGAGGAATACATACATATGGACAAATGCTTTATTTTAAAATACAAACAATCTGTTTCACTCTCTCTTACAGTTGGAGGGAGGAGAAGTGAGGGGATCAGGATGGGGAGAGAAAATGGGGAAAGATGATGTAATGTATATACATTCATACACGCAATTAACGCTGAGCCTGAGAGGCCATCACATGTTGGCTTATGTGCGTGTGTGTGTGTGTGTGGACCTGTGGATTGATGTGTGGTCAAATGAAAGAAGAAGGCTGGTGGATCGTGCTTGAATGGAGCTTAATTTACATGCTAATGTGTGTGTGTGTGTGTGTGTGTGTGTGTGTGTGTGTGTGTGTGTGTTACAGTGCTGTGGATGATTACTTTAGTCTGGATCAATGGTGAGATGCGCTGACACTGCCTCAAAGTGATGTCATTCACTGACACACAGTTGACAGGTTTGGAAAAAGGAAGGTTATTTTTTACAATACACCCCTTGAGACGCTGACGTCTGGCTTAAAACCTACAGCCTCCCTACTCCAACAACAGCCATCACTCCATATCTCACAGCCTCTCTCAAACTTCAGCAGTGTGCCATCTTTTGACTTTTGACCTATCAGCACAGACACAATTATTATATTAATGATGGCTGCTTTCTATTTAAGTATGCCAGTTCCAGCTCACTGTCATGACTTATTGAGATGTATAGTAAATGGAAAAGAGCTATCATTAATGTTACTTAGTAACACTTATGATTCTCTGGTGTGACCTGTGTCCCATACTCATACTCATTCTAAGCAGGTTTGTACATTGTGTTCCCACTGGGGAAAAAAAAAAAATGTTTTAGGGGCAGTGGGAATGTTTTTGATACTCTTCCAATTCTGAATTGGTTCCCAGATTCCAAAAATGAAATATTATAAGCTGCTAAGCTGTTATGTGGACAGAATGGAGGCAGAAATGTAACCCACTGTATGAGAAATTAAGTTTAGACAATACCTATTTACATTGCTAAAGACATTAAAAAAAAAAAAACTAGCATGCAGCATTATGACAGTATCGTTTCCAAGGAATGAAGTGCAATGGTCACTGATGCCATTCTTAAATCATAGAGACATGGATAGGGTGGATGGAGGGCTCAAAATGTGCAGAATTTCAACACCAGAGACTGAGGTTTGCATCCTGAGTGATGTGTGTGGTTGGCTTTAGGCAGCAAAAACAGTTTGGTTAAAGTTAGGGAAATACTGTGGTTTTGATTAAATGTTAATTGAGTAAGCACAATGCATCTCATACATCAAGTCACTGACTTCTTCAGAACCAAGGCCACCATCTCTCCCTAGCTTTAACTTAGTGTTGTGGGTTGTGTCTAAACACAACCACAAAAAAGATGAAACCTGCTTTGATGGCTGGATATTGTAGGAAAACAAATTAAATGCATTGTCAGAGAAAAAGATGTGTTCAGTGCTGTGTAACTTGCCAGATACATTAATGAAAAGTTTCCCCATTAGGTTGATAAAGCAACTTGTATCCTGCCAAATGCATTTGCTGTTTCAGGGTAGGCAAGGGCACAGTGCACCCCGATGCTTTTAGTTCATTTTTAATCAAGTGTTTTGTCAGTAGATATGATATGCCATCACCACAAGACCAACTTCTGTTGATCATCTGTGAATAAAATTTTATTTCATTATTCTCTCATTTCAAAAACTAAAAGGTAGCTTACTTCCCCAGGCAGCTGTGACTCAGGAGGTAGATGGTTACTCACCGATCAGAAGGTCGGTGGATCGATCCCTGGCCTCGGCAGTCCACGGCCGAAACATCCTTGGGTAAGATACTGAACCTAAAACTGCCCCCGATGCTGCGCCATTGGTGTGTGAGTGGATAACGCTCGTAATGAGCAGGTGGCTTAGCTACCGTATGACTGTGTTTGGAACGGGTGAATGCAGACTTGATTTGTAAAAGCACTTTGAGTGGTCTTCAGACTAGAAAAGCACTATCCAAGTACAGTCCATTAACCATTCTTCGCTCTTAAAGCCTGAAAAGCCTGTGAATAGTGCCCTCTTTTCTGTTCATGGAATTGAGAATCAATGCTGAATCAATGCCCTGTAAAGTTGTTTTATTTGAAAATGCAATATTAAAAGAGCGACCATCCCTTACTGTAATTCTTCATCATTGAAACACAATGTTAAGATGTGGACTAGAGCTTGGGAAGTCTGACTGACCAAACTAATAGGAGCTGTGTGTTAGCATGCTTCTACGTAGTACACACAGTTACAGAGCAGCAATACTGACCTCCTCCTCTGTCATGGACTCACTTGATCATCTGCATTGTCATCCATCAGTCAATCAGTCCATCATTCAGCCAGTGTTTCCTCCCTGTGCGTTCGTGTGTTGAGGAAGACACACAGTACATAAACTGCTACTACATGGACTATGAACATCAAATCAATCAGCTGGTAAGATTGATCATATTGACTCAACTAACAGAATCTACATATTAGACAGAGACATCTTTCTTCATTCCTCCTTTAAAGACTGAGAGGGTGGAGGGACTAAAGAGGAGATTCTGGTTTAAAAGAAGACAGACAGAGACAGAGAGAGAGGAGGGATGGCACAGAATCTGCTGTTACCACAGCAACCAACAACCCCTCACCCATTCTCATCAAGGCCCCCCACCCCTCATTTACAGTCGGATCCCGTCAGGTCCTGACCCCAGCAAACGCTCTAACCATGGCAACCAGGCAGAGAGAGGCAAATGGCAAGCAGATAGATAGATAGATAGATAGATAGATAGATAGATAGATAGATAGATAGATAGATGTTTTGTATATTTTCCACTTTCTTTCTCACAGATGGTATCAAATGCAATGAGAATACATTTATTTCAAAAAGAAGTGTATGATGCCCTTCTTACATGAAGACCTGAGTACAGGGTCTTCATGTGAGGGGGGTGTACTGAGATACTAGCTGTGGTTTTGGGGATGGACCACAGAGAATGCCCACATGCCTGTACAGGGTCCAGAATTTTCTGCTACACCTCTCATCATAAGCCACCCAAATTCAATAGAGAGCAGCCCATTTGGGTGGAAAAGCCCCAATGTGACAGTGCTGCAGCCAATAATCTGTCAGTTCAGGGTTCATCACTTCACTGATAAAGCACAGAATAATACGCAGTTACAGTCCATGACATGATTAAAAGAAAGTGTCAGTTTCATGGCTCAGGTCTTCATTTTCTCAGGACTCAATAAGATGTCATCAAACGTTACTCGATTAATACCCTGCAAATTATAGTCAAGAGCCATAACCAAATCACTGCATATCCTATTGTGTAAATGGCTTCTGAGTGTCCTAACCATTTTCACTCCTGACTCATCACATACATACATAGACAGCCTGTCCTTGGTCTCAACATGTCAAATGATCTACAATAAAGAGTGAGAAAAATCCGCCTATGGAGAAGGTTGGGTTTGTTGGATGGGTTAAGCACAGGACCTCTACCCAGGAGATGTCCCATGTGAAACCAAAGTAAATGCATGCATGAGTAAAACTTCTTTCTTGTCTCTTACAGCAAGTTCAATGTTTGACTTTCCTGCAGTACTCTAGTCTTGTAGACTTAGGACTTGACTATACATATACACTTGAGATTTACTTGTGACTACCATTTATTGACTGACTCTTGGTAGTATACCTAATAAAAAGAAGAAGAGGAAGACCATCAAGAACATCAATAATGGATGGTCACGCAAAACCCAGGATTATATTCAACAACACCATTTGTTTCTTCCAATGAAAAGATTTAAAATTCTCAGCCTCTCCAACATCTACATTATCGCCAAGGTTAGGCCATAACTTTTTTTTTTTTTTTTTTTACAGTGACAGTATTATATCACTGTAGTCCAACATAAAAGGGATACTCCACTCAAAACATGATTTTACCTTTTTTCACTCTATTTTCAAAGTAGGGTAACACATCTTAAGAAATGGATGTATTTACTGGGTGCAAATAGGCATAAAAATGAAGTATAGGCCTG
>JBBMOE010000033.1:161187-176187 GCA_037975065.1 Chaetodon trifasciatus
AATGTTACTGGCAGAGACATAATGTTTCTGAAATATAAAGTGCAGCTGATTAACACAGTAAGTCAAGAAGAGATTCTTCTGCTCTGGAAAATACTGTTTTTCTAATCAGGAACTCCAGTGTTCATGGGATTGCAGGTTAAGGAATAAGACCGCTTTATGGTTCCATTGTCCATCTATGATCTGCTCCAGTTATCTAAAGTGTCAACAGATTTTTTTTTACAAGAAGCCTACATTTACATAGGTTGCTTGGCAGCAGTAAAAGCATCTAGAAGTATTATCAGTAACATCTGAGAACACATTACATTCAGCGTTGTACAGTATGAACCTTGCAGGCCAAACAAAGGAATGTTTGTTCACTTTCACAGAAGAGGAAAGTTCTGACCTTTCGGCCTTAAGTATTGGGTCAACAGTTCTATCATGCTTTGCTATGTGAAGTCCATTATTTACATAGCACCTATTCAAAACATGTGAAAGGATTCAATAAAGGGTTCATGATTGTAGAACAAGCAACAAAGATCAAAACTGTTATAGAAAGTGTAAGAGACATCGAGTCGAGTGGGGAGGACTTGTGATCTGGCTTTGACTGCAAAAACAATAATATTCTTATCAGCGTCTTACAACATGACATGTGTGTCCCAGCCATGGCTGTTGTGTTTTTCCAGCCCAATATGGCAATAGGAATTACACCGATTTTGGACAATCAAATGTTATCCCACTGTTCAGTGCAAATGCAAGAAGTAGTGCCCTTTCTGCAGCCAGGCTAAAAGGAATGTGCGGAGGTCAATGTGTAGGTGGATGTAGGACATCAGTGCAGGAGATTGGAGTTTGCATCTGATTACAGACAATTTGCACCTTTTTACTGACCGTAACAGTGATCTTTCCTGAACCTTGGCCAAGTTTTTTAGTTGCCTAACTCTAATCTTAAATAACAATTGGTTGTTAACGGTTTGTCCTTAATGTGAACCATAGCTGTTATGCACAGATATTGTAGATAGTATGAATTTTAAAAATACTGAACATAATTACTGAACGTAACATTGGGTATTGCAACATTGCCAACCTTACTTTTTCACACTCATGATCCGACCATGTGACCAAAGATGTTTTCTCTTGGCTGAAGAATTTGTGTGTGCATATTTTGTCATTAACAAACTTCCATAGGTCTGAGAAAACCCTGAAACTGGCAAAGCATGCAGACAACAAAACTTTCCAAATACATGTGTGCACATGCACACACACACACACACACACACACACACACACACACACACACACACACACACACACACACACACAATGTAGGCATACAATAACTAGAAAGACTGTGGGTGTGCAGGTGAAGACTGACAGGAAGAAAATATCTCTCTATCTCTCTCTCTCTCTCTCTCTCTCTCTCTCACACACACACACACACATACACACACACACACACACACACACACACACACACACAAACAAAACAGGAAGGTTTATTTAACTGCCTCTTGAAAAGAAAAGCAAATGATCACACCCATTTTCTGTCTTTCATTCCCTAACTTTTATTCTCTCTGTGTGTCCATCATCAGTGTGATAACGAGGCTGTAAGAGCTCGTTAACCTCACACACACACCACAGCTCAACCCGAAACCACAACGGCTGCGTGTGTCTTTCTCTCTCTTTTTCTTTCTGTCATCACCTGATTTGAAAATACTTAGGATGAAGTAATATTTGCCTCCAACCATTTGTGTGTGTTTGTGTAGCGAGAGGGAGACATGATTCCATGTTAGAGTGTTTAACTAAGACTAACAGACCTGTGTGTGTGTGTGTGTGCGCGCGCGCGTGTGTGCGTGTGCGTGTGTGCGTGTGTTTTCATTGGAAGCTTACAATGTCAGATTGTTGTCGACCAGGTGTAAAATGATGCTTCCTCAGCAACGCTATAGCCAGGAACAGACAAACACTGAGAACAGCCAATCAGAGAGAAGAATGGCTGGTGACTGTATTGTAGCCTGGGTGTTATTGCAATATCGCATGCTCACACACTCTGACCTGTCATTCATGTGAAGTCATGTCATCTTCTTGGCATACATTGCCAGCTACGCAGAGAGTCTTTCAATGATGTCAAGCTCCTTTGGTGGCCATACTGGAGTTGTGCTACATGCTGTGTTCTGATCCAGTTTTTATTACAATTACAGTTAGTCATTTGGCAGATGCTTTTATCCAAAGTGACGTACATGTGAAAAGTTTCAGGTTTATAAAATACCCAGATTCATTTAAGCCGCACAAATCAATACTTTTAGGTTTAGAACTGATGAAATGATTATGTTTTATGTGATGGGGTCACTCAAATGGATGAACGCACACAGAATTATCACTTCCTCTGCAGTTTTTCCTAAACTCTAAAGAGTGTTTAAGCTCTTTTCGTTACTGCTCATTGTTTTTGTTTTTTCTGGCCTACAGCTTTACTCTCTTTGTTCAGCCTCACCAGTCTCATCATCACCAGCAGCAGCAGCAGCAGCAGCAGCAGTAGCAGGCAGCTGTTTTCAGTGAAAAGGCTCTGAACTCACTGTACACTACCTTCTCAGCACCATACAGCTGGCAGACAACATCAGTGACTAGCTGGTGGTGAACATAGTGAAGCATTTAGCAGCTACAGAACAGATATTTTCTTTGAGGAGTTATGGAGACCAAAACAGAGCTAAAAGCAAAGTGAATACTGGACTTCCCGAATACTGGCAATGCAAAGGGGTCCTAATGTCACTGTGTCTGTTGGAGGTGAAATTAGGAAAGGTTTAAATTCAAGTGTTAATTTGATTATTTTAATATTGCTAATTAATAAAAATAAAAATAAATCATCAACCCATATGTCTGAATTGGCAATGCAAACTGCAGAAGGCCTCAAATGCGATCACAGATCTGAGCCAGCGGTCAGTCATGCTGTCTCACATATGCAGGAAGCCAGAATATGCAAGTCAGCTACTATGTCTAGACGCAGCTGGAGGAAGACTGCTAACTGTTCAATGACTACATTATGTGAGCAAGGAGACCTGAAGCAACATTTTATTTATACTGGATTATCATTTGTATTATTCGAACAGAAAAAGCATCACGATCAGTTTAGTAGTTATGGTTACTCCCACTCGACCTGTAAATCAGGTGTATAATATCTTCTATAGCTGCAAAATAAGCTTTTTAATGTCCACAAAAAATAACCCTGATGATGAGTTACTAGGGTTGGGATTGGGGACAACACATATTAAAGCAAGGCTCTGCTACAAACTGGATGCATGGGGTTCTGATGATGAGAATGATGTTGAATCATGGGAAATGTAGGATCCAACATTTTTGACGCATTATCACATAGGGACTCGCAAATAGGATATTGTGTCCTCCGCTCCACTAATTTTTGCCTTTAAAAGTCCTGCAACTTAATGAAAGTGCAATATTATATTTATGAAGTGTATAATAAAAGAAAACAATAAAATAAAATCTAAATAAACGAACAACTTTAAAAAAAACAGGTTTCATAAGAACTGCTAGAAAGAACTGCAACAACGTGACTGCAATAAGAAGTTAATGTTAAATTGATCAAATATCATCAGTGGTGTGAGCACAGAAATCTCAAAATCTGAACAAATAAATCAAAACGAGATGAAGTGAGAAAATCCTCCTAATTTGGCTGAACCACTATATTTGCAGTGTTTCTCTTTGATGGAGACACAGCTGGCAGAAAGCAGAAACATCTGAACTACATCGGCTTTGTGTTGTTTCTAGTACAGTCCACATGAGTGAGATGGATTTACACTGTCTGCTCTCTATCAGTGTGAGTGCCAGCTCCAGTTAGACTAATGCTAAATATAAATGCATAGCATACTTTCTTATGCTTTTTTTTTCATGAAAGCTTAAAATTAAGTGATGCTTTAACCCCCCTCGGCAAGTTGTATATCAATCAAATAAAGACTGATTTTCTCTTGTAAAGTTATTACATTTGATTAGAAGTTCAGGCCCACAGGCTACAAACTAGACAGTATTTCACAAGGACAATACAAAAAAAGACACTGACATGATAATACTTAGCAGAAATATGATTCTTTCCTGTTCCATGTATCATCTTACAACTGCCACAGGGGTCCTCATCCACAGGTTGAGATCACTGATAACTCTGGACCACACTGCCCCTAGTGTCTGGATGTGTGTGTGTGTGTGTGTGTGTGTGTGTGTGTGTGTGTGTGTGTGTGTGTGTGTGTGTGAGTCCCATAAATTGTATCTTGATCTGTTCTCTCTCACTCTTGAGACAGAAAAATGAGATTGATCGATTCCTCCAAAAATCCCACCAGTGGCTATGGAAGAGTTATGTCTAGTTCCCACATGCACACACACACACACACACACACACACACACACACACACACACACACACACACACACCACCATCTATCACACTGCACTGCCCCCCTCAGTTCACCCAGTGGAACTTCTAGAAAATACAGTACAGCCTCTTCTTATCAGCTCCCACCTGATTGGTCACATTTCTTCCAGGCAGCCAATCAAAAGTCTGAAGACAAATCTGGGATGGGCAGCTGAGGTGTGTGTGTGTGTGTGTGTGTGTGTGTGTGTGTGTGTGTGTGTGTGTGTGTGTGTGTGTGTGTACCTGTGTGCATGTGCATGTGCATGTGTACACAGTGTGTAGTTGCACACATACATGCATATGGTGTGTTTTTACAGTCACCTGCCATCTGCTGCAGGTTTGTTTTGGGGCTGCATTTGTTTATCGCACTTATCCGCTTATTTCCATGTCATGCTTCAGTCTGAGAGGCTGCCGTCACGGTTTCACAAGTTTTACTGGCCATGCAGAAAGTGGCCTGGTTATCCCAAGGTGGACCTTTTTGTGTGCTCATGACTCACAGCTTTGGAATTGGGTGGGGTGCTGGTAACTAAACCATGAAGGAGTGTGTGTATGTGTATGTGTGTGTGTGTGTGTGTGTGTGTGTGTGTGTGTGTGTGTGTGTGTGTGATTGACAGATGAATGGGACCATGAGTTTACCTACTCCTTTGCTTCAGTTTCCCACTCCTTTTCGACCTGACCTGTCACCTGCTCTCCTCTTCCCCTCCTCTCTCTGTCCTTTTCTCTTGCTCGTTAGTTTGCAGTAAAAGTCCAATATATGAGTAAAATAAATGTCATTCAGTGTATGCTTTTATCAGAGTCCAGCAGGTGTCATGGAGAAAATCTTCAGCGGCATCATTTGTCATATCATATCTCTTATATTCTCTACTTTGTTGATATTTTAAATGTTTAACAGATGTCGAAGGGAACACGATGTTGTTCAAAAAGTCAAAATGGGTTATTGCACTTGTAAGGCGTGATTAACAGGATGGATGGATATTAATTATAATCAGATATGATTCTGTGTAACAGGCTCAATCAATCACAAAACACCAGAAAAAATGACAGTAACGTTTGCACAAACTAGTGTTAATTTCGCAAGCTATTCATTTATTTAGTCTAACGCTGCCTCCTAACATAAATCAAGCGAGTGAACTTGCAAAAATATACTATGATTGAGGAGAGGATGATTTGTTTTTGGCGACTCTTTCTCTACAAATGAGTAAGCCAACATTTGCTAAGCTATGTTACTTTTTGTCAGCCTTGTTTATAAGTAGTTGAAGGACACTTTGCCTACTTTGTAACTCCCAACAGGTCTCTGAATTGCTTCCCAACCTCATCCATTTTTAGGACATCCTTATAAAAATGATGCCGTTGAACATGTAATATATGCCGCTTCTCAACCTTGTAATTAATTAGTCTCTTGTCATTCATGTTGATGGCTGTCTGGAGGGAAAACAGACACATCAAGGACATCAGTGTTGATTTTGAATTATTTTGAATAGGTTGGAGGTGGAGCGAGTGCACCAAACATCACTAAAATAGAACCAAGGCGAACACACGCCTGCTCTTTGATGTATGGAGCAGGTATGGACAACTTCATTGGGAAAAACTGAAACAATACAATGTTTGTTCATTCATATTGCTTCCAGTTATGAAGTGAAATATGAAGGAAATTTACTCTCTGTTTACTCTTACAACACTGACCACAGGATCAGGGTACGGTCACACATGCACGAATGCAGACGAATGACCGTCGTCTGCCAAGGTGATCTGAATGTGGGCAGTGTGGGATATGACAATGATAGCCAAGTGGGGTCAACAACACACGCTTCTTTGCTATTGGTTGAGCTTCCACTTCACCTGCCAAAGTTGGCCAAAGTTGAATTCCACATGAAGCAAAGATGTGAGTTTGCTTGCCACCAGTGTGTGTGTGTGTGTGTGTGTGTGTGTGTGTGTGTGTGTGTGTGTGTGTGTGTGTGTGTGTGTGTGTGCCAACCTTTGACAGGTGGACAACTATTATGCATTGTTTTTTAAGTGAATGATGAGAGCTGAATTCCTTTTTCTGCCATGTTTTTGTGAATTAATATTAAGACAGAATAATGGGATGATCCTATAATGCATTTGTTAAATATAAACCGGAAACATCTCACTTAAGGAATGACATTAAGAGCAAAGCAAAGTGAGACTGTTGTATGTTGTCGACTCTACCTCAATATAAATGAAATCTTCAGTACACATGTGTTATTGTGTTTGATATTTTTACGTTAGGCTATATAACATTTTTACACCAAACATGATTATTCTGTAAATTATAAGGTTTAGTAGAATTACATTGAAAAAGTTCAGTGATTTATGTGCACACATACCAATCATAGGTCAAAACAAAGCAAAATGTAGCTGAATTCTAAAAGCCATAAGTGGTACTACACTGAGAGTTGAGCTGAAAGAGCCACATGATCTGGCTCACTAAGAAGAATTCCCATCACTACACTACAATACACAGGAAAAGGCACCTTTACCACAGTCATGAAAGTTTATTGTATGTCATACTGCGGATAACAGATGGGTCTAATAAAAATCTTAGTCGCAAACTGTGTCAGACTGTACAATATTAATTGAGACATATCAGAGTGCAGCGAATGTGTAGTGGGTTGTGGAGCTACAATCTAAACAGGACTTCATCGGTGATGACGTTTCCATGATTCCAAAAAGAATCCCACAAAACATCTTTTTGGTTTCGCCTCCATCGTTTTGGTTTGTGTGTGTGTGTCTGTGTGTGTGTTCTTCTCTAACTCTTATTCAAAAAGACACGTGAAAATTTTGCACAGGTCAGTGAATTCTGACCAAAGCTTTTACCATGTTTTACTCGTTAATGTCATCTTTCATCTCAAACAGCCCAGCCCAGATGGCACGGTGTAAAAGGGCCTCAAGTTTAGGAAAAGATTGCATTTCTATTACAATATTCATTGGCACCAGACACACATAAGAAATGATAGAATCATCCAATGGACCAATCCTGAGGGACTCTGGGCTGCTGTGTATATGAGTAAGTAAAATTGAAGAATATGTTTAAGTGCGAATTTCCATTTTTATGTATGTGAGTGTATTCAAGTTCTGTGTTGACATGTTATTTATCTCCATGTTGCATATGTTTATATATAAAGCCATTATGAAATTGCATCTTTTATTTAGTAGGAGATTGTAAGCAAAGCCCCATGATGGAAAACATTCCTCGGAAGTCAAGCTCAACCAAGCTGTCCTCCTCTCTCTCTTTTTTGTGTTGATCTACTTTTCTATCCTCAACCTCTCCTCTCTCTGTCTCTCACTCTGCAGTTTTTTTGCTCTGATTTTCCCTCTCTCCTGTTCTGCCTATAAAAACACAGCATACTTCAGTCTTGCATAGAGGACTCCATTCATAGAAACTTGGCAGCTCTTGCTCCAGCCTTTCCTCCATACCATTAACTTTTCATATTGGAGTCATCGCTTCCCCTCCTTCCATCCCTCTCTGTCTCTCCTACACTACATTTATTCCTCTTCTGTCCCCTCTTCACGTCCTCGCTCTGTTCCTTCTTTCTCCCTCCTTCACCCCTCATTGCTCCTTGATCACTCTCTATCTTCCTCACTTTTTTGCTTCCTCCATCATCCTTCTCTCTGCTTCTCCGATGTCTCAGTAACTTAGACCTCTGGGTGTGTTTGCTCTCTAAACATGCTGTGTCCCACAGGGGTGGTGCTGCAGTACTAACCACCCGAATGGTATGAACACACATTATAACCACAGTTTTCCGGCCTGTCGCCATGAACAACGCCACCATTTACTGTTGACACCACTCAGTAGTGTTGATGTAGATTAAAACACACACCGAGACATACACACACGCAGTGTTAATGTGTGTGTTGACAGGCTTATGTTGTGTTGGCAGTATGGAGGTGTTAATGCCTTGCCAAATACTGCTCCACTCTCACTGCTGCAGTAGCATGTAGCAAGGCAAATACTGCTCCAGAAGGGAAATCACTCCACATATTGATAATATAAATTCAAATACTCCTGTGTGTGTTTACAGTATTAATGTTGTGTCCTTTGATATACTGTATCATTGGCTGAAACCTCACTGTGAACTCTACAGACCCCTGCCACGACCCCTCAGTGACCTTGCCATGACCTCTCCATGATACCCCACCCACCCCTCTGAGCCTCAGGGAACGATGAGGAGAAAGTTAGCTAATGCAGCTGCTCACCATCACAAAGTAGAATAGAATCAAATGTGTGGGGAAACATCACTTCCACCTCTTCCTTTCTTCCTCTCCTTCTTACCACAGTGCCCTCTTCACTCACTGGGGATGGGCAATAAAGACAATGCGTTAGTAACAGATGCTGTTGTCAACATTTCTGGTGATTTCTATGCTTTTCATGCACATTTGATCAGGTATCCAGGCATGTTTTATGCACTGAAGAGTATACAGCATCAACACATTTATTGTAGGTATGACTGCCGACATCAGCATTGCTAGAAACCAAGACGTATCCAGAGGGGGAATTCCTGCTGCCAGCATATGGTGTGTGTTTGACATACATCACATGTCCACAAGAAACAAGCCTCCATTTTTACAAATGTATGGCTCTACATGGACTTCAAAATCCAGTATTTCACTCACACAAATCTCTGACTATGTATTGAACATGTTGACCAAATGCATAACCAAGGCCTCCATTGTCACAGTGAGCTCTCTGTGTTCACTGTGAGCACATAGAGCTATGGTGACAGGGGAAAATGAAATAAATGAATCTTGTATGCCTCTCTTGGTTTCTACTATTAAACTCTCATCCACTGAATTTCTGGTATCAGTTAGCCTGGTGAAGGCAGTCTTTCCTCCTGCTGTCCGGAGCTGAGGTGTTGACAGCAGAGCTGGTTCTGAGGACAGTGATGCTGTAACGTGGATCGGACCCTGATTGAATGGATTGAAAGATTCGGTTCATTGTCATCTGATTTGTTTTTCAATCTTGCAACCACTAAATAAAAGCTGCCTGACAGTGAACTAAAATACTGGATATTGAAGAGAAGGTTTTAAAGTTGAAAATTGTGTGTCAGAATTACATTCCATCGGACATTTTACACCTTTTAAATAGAGGTTCTCTGTGGTAGGGGGCTATTGACAAATGTTTGAAAATCTCTGTCAGGCATTTTGCTTGTACTTTTGAGATGGCCCCTAACCATCCAAGGCTTCAATATCAGATTATGAAGTTAAGTAAGACTCGTGGAGCAATATTCAGCCCTTGCTCTGCACCGCAGAGGATGAACCTCAGTCAAACTGTAAAAAGCTGTTCGGACTCTGCTTGAATTCAGTGCATCATATGTTCTTATCCAAATTCAGATTCATTTCCATCTACATACGTGCTGTGGGCCTGAACTGGACGTGTGTTTGCATGCAACTAGATGACAAACTTCTTCGTCTGGTTCCATTTCTTTCTCACTCTTCACTCGATTGAAAGGCATTCTGGGAGCTATAATAACTACTGACCAAAGGAAGTAAATGACAGCGCTTTATTCCAGAATAACTGCTGGAATGATGTGAGCCTGTGACTGTGACCTCACCATGACCCTGCACTGACTCCATGGTGACATCACTGTGACCCTGTCGTGACCCCATTGTGACCTCCTTATGACATTAGAGATGAATATCCATCAAAAGCTTCTGCCTGTCACAGTCAGGTCACACCCACTCTGACCCGCAGTCCAATCTGGACGTCCGTTTATCATCTTGTGGGCGGAGTCTTCAGAGAGCAGTGTGATCAGCCCGTGAGCGTGTAACCAGGCTGTCTTTGATCCGAGCCCACATCCTCTCTGCGTTTCCTCCCCAGCCGCTGTTGGTACGGCCTTCCTTGACCTGTGATCTCCACACCTGGCCTGTGAGCTCACAGCTTCCTCAGCCCTTTGATCACATTCTGATGAGTCATGTGACCACACCCTTGCCTCAGGGGCAGGAGTAGTGCCAGCCAGGTGTCCCGGAGACTGACACACACACACTAGGGCTGTGTGTGTGCACGTATGTGTGGTCAGGTGGATCAGTGAGAGAAAGTGACTTTGGCCTTTTCCACTGTGATCAGTTTGGTTCAGGTCATTGCCATGGTGATGAAAAACAAAGTTGTTCCTCATTTACATGTATTTCATGTTTCTTTTGATCCACTGGGAATTGGGGGCAGACCAGTACAAAGAGTCAACTACTGGTCACACACACACACACACACACACACACACACACACACACACAGGGAAATAAACAGTACTCGTGTGCCCATGAAGAGGCAGCCATCGCTTCCGTGTTTGAAGGCTACGACACAGAAAAAATCTCCATTCTCTCGTTCTCTCATCCCCACACACACACACACACACACACACACACACACTCACATCCATACACACACAGCACACAAATGCAAAGTGCACACATATCTCTGAGTGTGTGCTGCTACAGCTGAGTGTATTTGTATAGCTGTATATACCTAAACATGGCAGGAGTGTGTGTACGTGTGTATTAACCAATAGGGCGGTGTCTGTTAGACAGGATTAGGTGTCACCATGGCATCACTATGTATGAATGCATGCGCGCCTTGACGACATCATAATGCGATGCACCTCCCCTCGCCAACCTGTCGCCACGTGACCGCCAAACGAGCTGACCAATGGGATCGCCTGGTGCTTTTTTGTAATCTCTGACTTACGTCATTCTTCAGAGCAGGAGGGGGATTCAAGGCTCCTCCCACTCGCCCCCCCACGTTCTCGTCCCCATCAATGCCCTCTAGCTCGTCCCAACACTGCCCCCTGGTGTTTGGTCTGCACGGCCGACACTTCCTCTCTCCTCCTCTTCCTCCTCTTCCTCCTCTTCGCCTTTGTTCTCCCCCTTTTTTTTTCTGCTTCGCTGTGTTGCTCACCCTCAAAGAAAATAAGATCTGTGAGTTAATGACTGGAGTTGTCATTACCTGTTTCCTTTGCTGTTGTCCTCCTCCAGACCACTGTTCTCTCCCTGTTCTCCTCCTCCTTTTCTTTCCTTTTATTCTCATCATCAGCTTGTTCTTTATCCTCTCTCCTCTCTTTTCCTTTTTCTCATTTCTTGGCTGTTTCTCCTCCAGTGTCTTTGTCTATCATCCCTTCACCTCCTCTTGTGCCTTTTCCTCTCCTCTGAAAGGTCACAGGGGGGTCAGAGTTCAGAGAGAGTTCACCGTCTCTTCCCCTCAGCCAATGACGGATCACTTCCTATTTAGACCAGAGAGACAAATGAACGGCGTGTGCGTGTGAGAGTGTTTGAATGGGTGTGTTGGAAAGAGCAGGCAGGTGTGTGCGAGAGAAAGAGGTTGAATAATATCCAAGCAGAAAAAGAGGAAATGAGTAGAATGAAATAGAATTGAATACAACAGAGCTTATAGATTATTATCAATTTGATCATTATACAATAAACACACATGTTTTGGCAAGGAAATACAGTAAAAAATGGAAACAACACATTTGATGTGTATTTTGAGGATAAATCCATTAATATGAGTGAATGAAGACAGGCAATAACTGTCTGTTAAAGAAATAACATCGAAAGAAACGTTTGTCCATTAAATGAAAGCATGGAAAAAAAAATGTATATTGTTGTGATCAATAAACAGATTATTAAATCAGTAATGTGGCATTAAAGCACCATGAGGAGTAAATAGAATAAAATCAAACACAACATCTGAAAAGGAGGCAGACAAAATAACAGAAACACGTCACTGTCCTATGAAAACCATGTAACTCCAAAAGCTCAACTTTTCTTGAGCTAAGAAAAACGAGCCAAGTTTTCAGCTGATTGAGAGGAACTGTGGCAGCTCATAAAGGAACACTTTCTCTCTCAGTTTTATGGAAAAATTGAAAATCACCAAATCTAGAGATATGTAGTTTTCACTGAACAGTGACAACAAACATCACATGCAGTCTAATGCAGGTCTACACAGCAATCATCTTAATGACATGTACTCTAAAGGAAGCATTGGATGTGATTTTTTTTTTTTTAAGCAGTTTATTTTGATGGTGTTTGGTCTTAGTTTAGCAGAGAATGTAGTTAGACACAGTGTTGCATTAAGTAGTATTCTATGGTGTGTCTGTTCTTTTACTGGACTCCAGACCTCCTCACGTTTTAGAAATACTGAGGTCTGGAGTCTATCATTATTTATTCTTTTTTTTCTTTTCAAATTGCAAGTATTCTTTTCACTGTTCATTTCCTCTATTTATCCTGTACATTTTCTGTCACTGCAATGATCTACATCCTATTTCAAATATTTCTCTGCACGGGAAAAAATAAAAATATATATTGAGTTCTGAGTAATACCAAAATTAGCCCTGAAAAAAGGTTAATCCGCAATTTAAGGCCCTCGTCAGGTTAAGTAATACCCCCAAATTCTGAGAAACAAGCCAACAGTCATAGCTGTGGCCTTCTTACAAAATAATGTGGCAAAGAATTTTCATGGACACGTGTGCTTTAGTAATGAGTGTTACATGAACAGCCACACACAACAATACACACTTGCACAATGTGAAGTAACAGATTGTGTGTGTGTGTGTGTGTGTGTGTGTGTGTGTGTGTGTGTGTGTGCGGCTGACACACACATATACGGGCGCGCAGACCCCTGCTGCACTCTTGATGACCCAGTTGCTGGTTCAAGTTCAGTTCAGGGGTTCACAGCATGTTCACTGTGTGTGCGTGTGTGTGTGTGTGTGTGTGTGTGTGTGTGTGTGTGTGTGTGTGTGTTTGTTTGTGTGTGTGTGTGTGTGTGTGTGTGTGTGTGTGTGTTTGTGTTTGTATGTACTTAAGAAACAATCCCTTGCGGCTTACTTCTCAAATTGCCCTGCACGCACACACACACACACACACACACACACACACACACACACACAAACACTGAACACATAGAATCACGAGTGTGTACGGTGTGATGTTAGAATGATGCTGCTGTGCAGTGGCAGGAGGTTTTATCAGCAAAGTGTAAAAAAATATGATTTCAAAGATGATTGAGTGATTTGGAGAGACAAACTTTTGTTCCACAAAATAACCAAGTCGAGGACAAGATGGTGAGCATTTGATTTCAGCTTCAGACTTAAAATCAACAGACAGAAGCAGATAGTGAGTAAACAAATGTATTCTAGCAAACGCAGCATACAGACAGCGCGCAGGTCAGTGTAAACAGCATTTTAATGGATGTATAAAATGAATCGGATCAAATGAAAACATACAAGAAAATATATGAAATATGATACAAATAAAAATAGAATTTAGAGAAAATTATGGCTGTGATAATATCAATAACAGTAATCACTACTGTGAATAGTGGTCCATAAATAAAATGATTACAAATAATAGTAATAATAGTATGATTTCACTACAGTATTGCACAAATAATAGCATATTTTTACGCGTCACAATACAATGAGTTTCATAATAATGATAATAAAAAGAAATACATTTTACACAATATAATTGTCAAAACGGCAATATCAGATTAATTTTCTTATTATTCTTGTTTCAATATTCATTCAACTTACACATTTACTCTATACAATATGTGATTGTTTCAGATAAAGGCCTGTTTTATATAATTCAATTAAATGATTCATTTTTGTATGCACATAAATCTTTATACAGTTCACGTGCTTTTTTGTGTATGCCATAAGAATCACTGTTTATTATTATTATTATTATTATTATTATTAATTCTGTTGTCTACCAGTAGTTCAAGAGCAGTTAGAATCTGCAGCTGTAATAAAACCACAATGAAAATGATGAATGATTCAGTCAGAGTGAAGTGATGATAAAAGTTCTACTGAAAATGTTAAATTTAGTTCTTTTAGTGAAAATTCATTTTTTGATTATGATTATTTCTTATTGGTGGCTTTAAACCTACACTAGTCACAGTTGTTTATGTCTTCCACTCTATGATCATAATGCCATTGCTATATAATTTCAAATACTTTGTGTTATTGTTCTTTTTCTTATTCTTATTATTGTGTTGTTGCAGCAATATCAGTGTTTTATTTTTTTAGGATTTATATGTATGACTTCACAACACCATTTTTTGTTTCTTATTTCTTATGTTGCTATTGTTGTCTTATGTAACTTCAGAGCAGCTATTTGTTTACATCTCATTTGAATTATTTCTATTGCATAAACATGCAATGCATATTTGCTTTGATATGTTCCCATCAGCACAATACCTATTTATAAGTGTTTTCATATTTCATTGTCATTGTTTTTCTATTAACTTTAATTCAATTGATGTAATGCTGGTACAGCTGGCATTACTTTAATGGAGGTCATAGCTTTTATATTTTAATACTTTATTTCCCTGATATATTCATGGTGAGCAAATATGCCAACACCATGTTGTGTAAGTTGAGAATTCAAATAATCAACAAATAAATAGCATATATGGAACAATAATTAAATATTGTTTTTCCACCAAAAAGCTTTCCATCAATATATCAGTTTAACATTTCGTATTCAGTTTATTCACAAATGACTCGCAAGCAGTCACAAATCTCTAAGTGTGTGTGTGTGTGTGTGTGTGTGTGTGTGTTTTAATGACCTCTATTTTGGAATAACCTTGCACACACACAGCAGTG
>JBBMOE010000033.1:178687-251187 GCA_037975065.1 Chaetodon trifasciatus
TGTGTAAATACATCTACGTCCCCACAAGGTGAGTGACACATGGTGACACACACACATGCACACACGCACACGCACACACACACACACACACACACACACACACACACACTCAATCTCACTTGGTGCAGAACACTCTGACTGTTTGAGTGCCATGCAAACTGGACAATGGGTGCCAGATGCAAACGTGCTGCCTGCTGATTTGACTCTTCAGTCCAAACAGCCAGCAAGCTTTGAAATGCTGAAGAAACACTTATTTGAATGGAGACAAGTTGTCTTTGCCTTCTTGTGCAGCTGCTGGCCACAGTCTCACAAAAACAGGCTCAGTCTGCACAACGTAGTCAATGACAAACTGTGGGAATGTGAGGCGGCAACGTGTGTGTGATCTGTGTTACTGGTGAAGAAAGGGTACAAAGCATTTTATTTAATACTTCTGTCTATCCAAAGGAGGTTGACTAAACAGAACACTTATTCACATTCATATGTATCCACACAGCCAGTCTCTTCTGGTGACCACCCAGCAGCTCCATTGCAGCAACTGCAAAGGGCCAAAGCCACATGATTGACCATGTGTTGTGAGAATTGTTATTTTCTTTTGTTTTTTTGACAGATAATAGAAAATATTATTGGCATACTCTCATCTGTCTTGATGTCTTGAAGCTGAAATGTGAATTAAAAAAAAAAAAAAAGCTTCCGGTGCCACAAGTGGCCAAAATCTCCATTGAGTTACTTCATGTAATAATATTCATGATCATTGCCTGCTAAACTGTAACAGGCAATGATCATGTTCATAGCTGCTCTGTAGGGCCAGACTCAAGAGAAAAACCAGCCATCGTAGAAAGGGGTGGGACGTGATGATTTCTTACATATGGAGATACCAGCACACATTTCCAGACTCACATGAAGGCATTCATTGTTCTGTATTCAGTTGTTCACATGAAAAGTAACAGAAAGAATGAAAAAAGATAACTTGAGAGCAAAGCTAATTCCTCAAACCCTGCTGTCTCACCTCCAGACAGCTGGCCAGCCACTGAGTGAAGTGGGTGTGAATGTCAGGAAGTTGTCAGGTGCAGATGTAGGTCTCAGACAATACTCAACTACAGTGGTGGAAAAAAGTTTTCAGACACCCCATGCATTTGTGAAATGCATTTTTTTTACTGCAGTCAGAGCCAAAATACTAAAAAAATCCTAAAAAAGCTGTTAAAAACTAAAAATTGATTGGTTCCATAAAAATACAAAAGAAATTTTGAGTATTGGGTCATTTTGGTACCAGTGATCCACTAATAAGGGTTGTGCTTTTTATTAAAAGACACAATTTTTGTTGCCGTGCTTCATGTCTATATAAAGCCAGCACATTTGAAAGTTCTTCAGAGACAAAAATGGCTAAAACAAGGAACCTAACGCAGGAAACATGCCTGAAGATACAGATTCTCAGCCAGGAAGGGTACAGCTGCTGCCAGATAGCCAGGAAGTGCAGATGCAGTCCTTCATCAGCTGGATACACTCTGCAGAAATACAGACAAACCAACAGCTTGGAAGACAAACCAAGATCTGGGCGTCCAAGGGTTTCTTCAGCAATAAATGACCGTATCCTGATCTGCATGTGCAGGGAAAACTGCCAAATGACATCACAGGAGCTTCAGCAGCAGTGGTCAAACCAAACTGGTGTCCAGTGTTCCACCCGCACTGTATGTGGCCGACTTTTAGATCATGGCTTAAGGTCCTACAAGGCTGTCAAGAAGCCCCTGATCAATGAGAGACGGAGGTTAGCCCGGCGTCGTTGGGAACAAGCACACAAGAAGTGGACAGCCAGGAACTGGAAGAAGACTCTGCGGTCAGATGAGTCCAGTTTCCAGCTTTATCTTCCTCCTGCTAATGTGAGGATACGCAGAAGGCCAGGCGAAGCATTATCTCCAGCATGTACAGTGCCTACTGTCAAGCATGGTGGAGGCAGCATCATGGTTTGGGGATGCATGAGTGCTGCTGGTGTTGGTCATCTCACTGTCTGTGATGGCACATTGAACTCTGCCAAGTATTGTGCCATTCTCCAAACCCACACGCTCCCTTCTGCACGTGCACTGTTCCGTCGAGGTCAAAACTGGATGTTTCATCAAGATAATGCCCCATGCCACACATCCAGGGCCAGTAGAACTTGGCTGCAGGAGCACAGTATCCAGGTCTTAAAGTGGCCAGCTCAATCCCCGGACATGAGCCCCATTGACAATCTGTGGTGGATTATCAAAAGGTCTGTTTCAAAGCGTAAACCAAAGAATTTAATAGAATTAAATACAGTAATTCAAGAAGAATGGGACAAGTTTACCCCTCAACTGTGTGAAAGGCTCGTGGGGAACATGCCAGCCAGGATTAGAGCTCTACTGCGTGCTAATGGCAAGACTACTAAATAATAATTTGATGATGTGATGGTTTATTTATTTTTTGTTCAGTTTTGAACACATTCTCTGTTAATTGTTGACTTTGATACCGACAATGTTGAGAACTGACATATTGAAACTGTCAAGAATTTAGTTTTGTTAGTTTTTCTTGTAAACAATAAACAAAAAAAAATATCATTTATATTTGTTTGTGTCTGTCTAATGCAGCCACAGCTTTTGAAACACAAAAACGATTTTTCCACAAATATTTCATGATAATATTTGAGATGTGTAAAAGTTTAAGGGTGGCTGAAAACTTTTTTCCACCACTGTATTTGACAAGCACTTTTGTTAGAATATACAGATTCCTTAAGAATCTACAGCCATGCTAGCAGCTCATTGAGGCATCTACTTGTACACAGCAGTGCTCAACAACAGAGTACATCAGTATAACTGCAGTATTGGACAAATTGAAAGTTTGACCTGATGATGGCCTTGGAAGGAAAGGTCAGGTCACCAAAGTAAGCACGATACATCATCTACGAACCATGAATGGTTGTACCAAAGTTTGTGCCCATCCACTGAGGAAAGATGATACAATATTTCATTGGGTAAAAGTAAAAGTAAAAGTTTGACCTAGTGAGCTGGTTAGGGATTACTAAAATCACTCAAAGTAATCCTCTGTAGAACATTATGTCTGCACCAAATTTTGTGACTATCCATCCAATAGTTGTTGAGACATTTCACTCCAAATGAAAAATGTCAACCTCATTGTGGCGCTAGATGAAACGTCAGGGTCACCAAGGTCATTAGAATTCAACCACTGAAGACTACGAATGTGTGCACCAACTTTCATGGAGATTTATCCAATAACTGGGGAGATATTTCACCCTGAATCAAAGCGTGTGTAGTCCTGTCATCAAAGAACTGGAAGGTGTGATAGTGAACCATAATTCACTAAGAGTGTGTCAGACTCTGTTGGAGCTGGTTAAGAAATCCAAAAGCTTTAGTATTAATCAGATGTATTAAATGATGATGTATTAAATGATATATTAGAACTAACACAGATGGATTATCAATGCGGCCTGCTGTCATTGTCTCCCATCTCAGGTTTTAGCTTATTGTTTCCTCTGTGTGAGCCAGTGGACCTCAACACTAACAGCAGTTTGCATTTACAGTTTATATTTAGTCGGCAGTGTGACGCCAGGAGAGTGTATGTTTGTCTCTTGCTTTGAATAGGGGTGTATTCATGGGTCAACTGATGGACCCTGACATGCAAAATAAGGGCTTTGAATATCAACAGCATGTTAACATGGCAAGTGATTGCTAATATCAGCAGTGTGTTGGCATGGCAAGTGACTTTAATGGTGCATAACAGTTTAGCCAAAAAGACCAGGAAAATTTTAATGTACTGTAAACACACAAAGACAAGATTACCATGTGATATTATTGTAGGATGAATATGTAAGGTTTCTGCTGTTGCCTATCACTAACAGTCCTCACCAGAAAAACGGCCATATACGTGACCCATATTTATGTTTATTGTTGGGTGATGATCTCTAGTGGCCAAAGAAATTATAACAGGAGCCGAAGAGAAAGTCAGGTGACAGTATTATGAGCAAGACAGTGTCCATAAGGAGGACGGTGGCATGGACTTTCATCCAGGAGACCACTGTTCGTGTCCCAGGCCGTATGACACCCAAAGTCAATGTTGACCTTTTTCATGCACGGAACAGTAACATACCATGATCTTTCCTCAACCTGACCAAGTTGTTTTGTTGCCTAATCCTAAGTAAACTGAGACTGTTCCACAGCACTAATGATGTGAGGACAAAGGTCAGGTACAGCAAAGATCCACCTTCGTCATACCAGCCTGTTACTGGTACTCTCCCGCTGTGATATGTGTGCTTCTGGGAGTCATTTTTGAATTCAGTGTAGGTATGAGAATGTGTTGGTGAAAGAGCAGAACATAAATGAAGCAATTTAAGTATTAATAAATATCAGTGGCTCTGCTGCTGCTTGTGTTTATGCCATTGACTTCTTGCTGGACCAAAAATGTCATATTCTAACCATGCAAGCTTCCTTACATGGTGCAGTCACCTGAAGCTCAATGTCAGCAGAACCTGTGCTTCATGTGTATGCATGTCAGTGTTTGGGGCTCCCACGTCTCAAACCTGCTTTACTGATCCTGGAAGTGTTCTTGTGTAAATCTAACGTAAAATGTTAATCAGTACTGTCAGAAAATCAGGATCAATATACCAAGAAGTGTTATTACTCTGCACATTTTTTATCAGGAATACACTGGGGAATGACTTGTATATGGACCTATGCTGTCCCAACATACATTTCACATCTACCAGCAGCGATGGCCAAAACCATCACCTGCATAAATTTTGGTACGTTGTTGTTTCTGATAATCTTAGAATAACATATAATAAAAATGACTATAAAAATAGGAGTGTGGTGAGATGAGTCATACAGCAGATATTTGGGTCACAAAGGGACATAGCATAGAGAGCGATGTGATGGATGAATGGATCAAACATAGAACCTTTACCTCAGAGACCAGGATTTGAGTCCAGTGTGAAACTAACTTTTTTCCTTTTTTTCAGACTTAGATGACGTATTATTTTCAGTTTTCAGTCACAATTTGGTTAGGTTTAGGCAACAAAACTACTTGGTTAGTTTTAGGATGCAGTCATGTTGTGCAAACTGCGTTGTTGGCTACAGACACCTGCATTTTCTTATCCTGTAAAATGACATATGTCTGACACTTTTTTCATAATTAGCATGAAATTCTAAAATGTTGAAAAGGAACAACAATACATACAGGTATAACATTGTGCAAAATAAGTAAGGAGAAATGTCACTTCTAGCTACTGACTTTGTTTTGATCAGGAAAAAGAAGCACAACATGAGAAACGGGTTTTTTATTGTGCAGCAGACACCCAGATGTTTAAAAGAGTCTTAATATAATAATCAGAAATACATTCAGAACAGCAATAGATGTTAAGTGATCCTCCGGGTTTTTCAAAGATGTATTTATTTTTAGGACAATCAGATGCTGAACTCTGTGACCTGAATGTGATGGTAAGGCACAAAGTGATGTTAAAGTATGTTGGCGACAAACACCAAAGCAGCATCAACACTCCATCAGTACAACACAAGCAGCACAACCACACCAACAGTCTATTCTATTTTTTTCTATTCTACTCTTTTCTACTATTTTCTATTGTATCCTGCATACCTAACTGCAACAAAAGCTTGTTCAGTTAAGAGGAAGAGAGAGCAAGCTCATAGTGATGTCAAGGGGAATTTTGACCTCTTGAATGGGTCAGTGCGTATGTGAGTGAGAGAGATATTTAGAGAGGCAAGAGACAGACAAAATAAAAGGGATGTAGAGCGAACAAAACCAGAGAAAAGAGACGAAGAGAGAGAGAGAGATCAGTCTGCTGACCTCTGGTCAACCTCTGTCCGGCTGGTCCTGTTGGCGATGAAGGGGTCGTGGTGGAGTCAGAGAGAGGTTACACAAATGGATATCCACACACACATTTCCTCTCTCTCACACACTTTACTTTTATTGTTTCTGCAGATTCTTGTAGACATGCAGCAGCTTGTTACCGTGTGTGTGTGTGTGTGTGTGTGTGTGCGTGTGTGTGTGTGTGTGTGTGTGTGGTCTATTTGGAGCGTGGTAATGATGGACAAACTGCAGGGTGAGAGCTGGCAGAGACAGAGACCACACACACTTTCTCTCTCCTTCTCCAGTTGTTTTTTCATTGATAACAAGTAATGAATCCAAAAGAAAACAATGTGATCAGCAACTGTAATCAATTACTTTACACATACGTATTGTCGCTCTCTGTCAGCTGACGTCTGTTGCTGTGGAGTTGCTGCTACAGTTTATTTGAATCAGCTATCATACAACTTTTGGTGTCTGAAAAAACAAAGGGCCTGACACAAGAACCTGTAGGAACACGAATCTTCTTAAGCGGCACGTACGGGTTATTTAAGAGAGCATGTGACATTCACCTCTTGCTCTGAGAATTTTCCCTTTGGCACTGTACATTTAAAAAGACATCAACTTGTTTGCTTCTTATTCAGTGTTGCTCTGATGACATGTTGATGGCAGTGTGCTTGTAATGTTTTCTAATTGTTTCAGGTTCCCTAAACAGCTTGTCTTATATAACAGTTTGGGAGCATCAGTTTTGCTATTGGTCACATTTCATGTGCCGTGCTGAAACGAGCCATTTCCAACAACTTTGTGAAGTCAACAGAGATTAATGCATCTAACTCATACAAAATAAGACTTGGTCAAAACCTGGCATATGGCTGCTCTGTGTGTGATCAGCAGTAATGTCTAGAATGTGAATTCTTGAAAATTAAATGTTCATCTGAAATTTTCTGCAGTTGTACTGGTAATATTTGATCTTATGGTGTACTGAAGTAGCGTCACATGACATGGCTAAGCTTGATTTGAGTCAACTTTACTCAAACTTAGGTGAACAACTTGAGAAATGCAGTTAAAAGAGCAATACTTTCCATTCATATCTGATGTTATACTTATTATTCTAACTATTCTAATTACCTATGAACTCCCCCTGGTCTTTCATTGGTTGTTACCTGCGGGATGCTTCGTTTTTCTATGACTCACTAGAATCAGATGACTTACTCACAGGATGTCATCTGGTACAGATGTGGATACTCAGAGACCAGCAGTATTCATTTCTCCTCCATTCTTGTCATTGTTCATCATTTGGATGTGACGGTTGGTCTTTGTGGTATTTGTCCCACCCCTCCTCCGCTATGATTGGACAGCTGGGCAAAAAGTTTACGAGCAGTATTTTACCAGTGTTTACATTTTTCAACTCGTGCCGATCAGAAAAAAATGGTAAATGTGCAGACGCTCAGTGCCTCGTCACGCTGCAGTCATTGGTATCATACTGTAAATATACAGCATTCCAACAGTTTGCACTTTGAAAGAGAAATGGCCAATGGTGAAACTCCAACACATGGCTGACCGACCAATGCTATAACTTTATCACTCAGCTATTATTTCAGTGAGTCAGTCAGTCACAGACAACAAGAGGCCTTTGATAATGACATTAGTAATGATGATGATGTCATTTTTGTTAACCTTGTTCAGAGAAAGAGAAGCAGAGGGAGAGAATGCAAAAAAAGGAAGTTTAGGAGCGAGGTGCAATCGCTCCCAAACGCACCTGCAGTTTGACAGTTTCTGGTTGAGGGCACAAAGGCCACCTGCCAGGACATCAAGGCCATAAGTTTAACATGCACTTTTGATTTTGCTTTAAATCTAAAAGCATTAATGCCTTTTAAATAAGCAGCTTTTTTAACTTCCAAAAAAATATAGATACATATTTTTAACAAAAGAATCATTTATTTGTAATTGATATTATTAGAAAAGGTTTGTGCTAATGCACATGTGCAACTCTGAACAGAGATGAGAAGGAAGAGGACTCACGTGTCAGCTACTTTCATCATCAGCTCTGGGAAAAGCAATGTGTTTAATACAGAATTTTATTGATTAAGACTTTTAAAACAAGTTTTAACATTCTCTGAATGCAGGCTGATGCGGTATATGAGTCATATATGGTGATTTATATTTACATCACATTTGTGTGATACATAAGTATACACTCTATGTAGTTTACATATTCTGTCATACATCAAATTTATGTATAGGATTGTTCCCAATGTTGATATAGTCAGTAACGTTAATGATAACATTAATAGCACTTAATCGATATTTTCTGAATTATTATTTTTTTTTTTACTTCATGTAATTTTAGAATTGTAATTTATTGCATTTTTTAATCATAATGTTCATTAATATAGGAAAGTCAGCACAGTGAAGCACAAATTTGTTTTGTGTCATTCCCTGAGTGGAACGCCTGTGGTTCACTGTGAGAGTTGAGATGAGCTAACTGTCCTCTGGCTGAAACTGAAAAAGAAGATGCTGCTGGATGCAGAGTGAATCTTTGTCATATAGCCAATGCAAAACTAACACCAGAGTGAATTTCTGCTTTCTAAAACAGATCTGTCATGTGCTGGTGCTCAAAAAGCAGTCTGCTAAGGTTTGACATCAAACTGAAGCTGATGTAGCTCCATGACTGCTTGTTTCTCTGCTGGTGAAGAGGTGCATGATGGAGGTCAGACGCAGTGAAAGTGTAATGCTTGACTTGCTGTAGTTTTTGTGGTCAGAGGGTCACGGGAGCGGCAGATGTTGAGTAATTTGTGTGAACGATTAATTAATTATTATTATTATTATTATTAACATTATCAATACTCGATTGAGGAAATTGCTTGAAATTTGCCTTTGTATTTACGATGGAAAGTTTAAATACTGATTTGACTGTTTGACTGTTGACTTTTGCAAATAAGTTTTATTAACTTGAGGGTTTGTTTACATCCTGTCTCATTGTATGATAGCTTGTGTTTTTCTTGCCTAATGGGACCTATCGTCAATGTCACCACATTCTCAGATGTCAGCAATGGTGAGTACAGCATTTGTCATAACCATAGAACTGATGGCCCAAGCTATAACAATAAAACCGTAATCATACTTTCCCTTAAGTACACTTGTGTGTTGCTCTAACTTAAACCTTATATGTTGGTGACAGTTACTGTAGTGTTTCAGTGGATGAGCAAAGGAGAAAAACTATGAGAGGTACAGCATAAAACCAGTGGATGTACTTTAGCTATTGGAATGGACCAAAATAGAGGCTAACACAGCCAGAGAAATGCGTATATTGAGTACTTCACTTTGTGCTAAAAGCTCAGATGCAGCCTGAAGACGAACCTCACCTTCCACCTCTTCATCGCTGCTAAACTTCACCTGTAACTTTCAGGATATCATTGCTGCTTTGGTACCAACTGTGGGGGCTGTAATGATTACACAACACTATTACCACCATAAACATCAATTAGTCCTTTAAAATGGCAGCAGGGATCGTCCCGCTGACACCCAACACACACACACACACACACACACACATGCCCACAAAGTTATTACTATCCAGTGCACACTGTGTTGGAATGACAGGACAGGGGAGCTAATTGGATTTAATGGACGATGGCTTCACACACACACAGAGCCACACACACACTGATGGATAGGGATGTGTAAATATTGGCAGGAACAAACTCTTGAGGTAACTCCATCAATATACAGTAACACACTGATTGTGTGTGTGTGTGTGTGTGTGTGTGTGTGTGTGTGTGTGTGTGTGGGTGTGTATGTGAGGAAATAAAATGACAAAGATGCAGACCATGAATATAAAGAGTCGTAATATTTAACATGTTCCTCTCTGTCTTTTCAATAATTTTGATGCCAGACATTCTTTGAAATAATGTGTGTGCAACCGTGTGTTCACGCACTTGAACAGAGAATATAGGACAAAGAGAAAATGAAAGAAATAAATACCAGAGAGTGAACCAGAGAGACGAAGAAAGTTGATATTTATATGCTCTCTTGAGATCTTTTCAATAATTTAGATGCCAAACATACTTTTATTTTTATGGCATATGTAATTATATTATTGCGTGTGTGTGTGTGTGTGTGTGTGTGTGTGTGTGTGTGCCAGGCGCGCATGTGCGTGGTGTGGTGCAGCACAGAATACAAAAACACAAGCAGTAAAATATGAGCAACACGAATATTATAAAACAGTAAACCAAACTCAGTTATAAAAATAACATTATACACAGTGTGAGGTTGTTTATTAGTCTCCATGAAATATAAGACAGTAACAATATTAAACATATTCAGTGATGAAGTTACATGAAACTTGTATGATATTATACAGCCATAATATTACCATATAGGATGCTGTAAAGTAGAATAGGATAATAATTACAGTGAAACAAAACACACACACTCACACAGAGGAGGCTGTAAAATATAAAGCCCTATGCACAGATGGTGTGTCTGTGCGTGTGTGTTTGTGTATATGTGTGTGTGTGTGCGTGGTTGTATGTGTGTTACTGATTTACAGCCTCTGACATGTCAGGATGAGAAGGAAATTGAAGTCTAAGACCAGAAACCATCAATCCAACCACTGACATATGCACACCACACACACACACACACACACACACACACACACACACACACACACACGTACACACACACCCACCCACACACACACACACACACACACACACACACACACACACACACAGCAGCTGTTGCTCTAATCAGCTCTGCCATGCTGAACACACTAATCACCATTACCTCGCTGTGTCTGCTAATTCAAAGATCAATTTAATTTTATGGATTCTTTATTGGAATTATAAGTCACAGAATACCCCGCCTCTCCTCCCTGATTGACAGATTTAACCACCTGTTAGTGGATTGCAAATTTCCATGCAGTCAATCATATATTTGTCATTTATGGTTTGTCAGTTATTTGTGAGGGAGGAACTGTTACTATTTCATCAAATTGGCTCATAATCACCAGATTCAGACTTTTATTCACAGTAATCCAGTTACTGTCTGTACAATGTGAAGAGGAGCTGCAAGTAGCCAAAGCAGCAGAACTTTCGATGATGCAGACATGCCAAAATGTAAATAAAGAGGGTGTAAACTAAAAACATGATGCAGATAGTTTTAAGTTTTATCCTCAAGTATCTTTCATTGATTTTTAGCAGTTTTGTTGTGCAGTGGAAGGAGAAGTTTGAGTGATGTACCACAAGTCTGAGTTGATACAATATTGCAGGTCGTCCTCCCAAAAAATCGCTCTAGAGGTTGTTACATGCAAGCTGCTTTTTACATGTATTGTTAGGTACTTACAGTACTTACCTTAACCCAAACCATCATCTTTTCCTCAACCTTACCAAGAAGTTGTGGTGTCTAACCTCATGTCCAGATCACAAATGTCTCGTCAGTGTCACGTCGACATAGCCAAGCCTTCTTTGCACTATGCAGTGTTTACAGTTTTCCCATGAATAAACACTGCAGCTCCTGAAGACACAAGAAGTTCCTGTGTGTTGCTTCCCAAATGCTGGGAAAAAGTGACGCAAGAATCTGTGAGATCACAAACAGGAAGAATTTCTATTGAATATAAACCTGGCATTTACATACATATTGTTGAAAATCTAGCATAAATAAATACTTCAGGTTGCAGTTACGCCATGGAATATGGTAGAGCCTTGCCTCGTCTGTCTCTGTCCAAAGGGAAAACAACATGAAGCAGAGGTCCATACTATGACCATTTAGTCAGGAGGCAGTGCTGCTAAATATTTGACCCCTTTATTTATTTATTTATTTCATTTATTTTTAAGCATAAGTACACAACACATAATGTGACATACAGCTTGTGTATGAGGTTCAGACATGTCTTGTAATGTTTATTGATGCCAAACACAAAGTTGTTTAAGATTTGGTTAAGCAATTACAACTACTTACTTCAGAGAGACCAGATGCAAGCTATGGTCACTGCTGTCAAAGATGCATCATTGTTGAGTCATTGTTTCTAATTGCGACATTTTGCCATTTCAGGCCACCACAGCAGCAAAATAAAAGAAAATCTCAAAAGAAAACAAAACATTCAGTCATCTGATCCACTTCCCTCAGTAGGCTACAGGCTCAGTTGTTGCTGCTGTGCAATCACAGATTATATAACACATGGACGTATTCTCTGTGATGTCACCCATAGGTTTCTGAGGAGCCATTGTGAAGATCAGTGACAGTGGCTCCAGTCATCACAGCGGCAGCGCCTGAGTCCACCAAACTCTCAGCTTATCCAAAAATGGGCAAAAAGGTGGAACTTGGGTGGAGCTGAGGCCAGCCATAATTATGCATAACTTTGAGCTTTAATATCAGTTAAAGGAGTGAATTAAATAAGAATTCATCCTTTGTACAGTTGTCATGAACAGGGAAAATAGCTGTAGAGACCAAAACCATTTTTTGTACCAGGCTGTAAACATTTAATTTCTGCTGTAAAGTTGGGCATTTTGATGTGGGGGTGTACCAGGATTGATTCACTTTTGCCTCAAGTGGCCATTGGAGAAAATGTTTTTGCCACTCCATGCTGGCTTCATTTTTCGGCCCCAGAGGGACTACCTGTGACACCCGATCAGCCCCCCTCTCCCTCAGGGAGTGGACGGAGTGAGGCGGCACCTCAATGCAGGCAAGAGAGGTTGACCCATGACCAGATTATCCTTGTTTATAAAAAAAACATGCAGTGCAGTGACAATAGTCAGCTGTCACTCTGTTTGTCACTGTTAGTAGAGAATCCAGTGTGCAGTGCAGTCCATACACTGAACCGATAAACCACAGCACTGTAACACTGGGATTAGACATGTTTATATATCACTTCTACACTTCATACAGCACACTCCCTCTCTCTCATCCAATGTTATTTCTGGATATTGTCTATTTATTACCAAAGCATTTATCAGTAATACAGCTACATTTTTAGCTGGTGCTCCTACAGTGTTCAGTAGGGAGCACTAGTGCTACTCATGGAAAAGTTTGTCTGCAGCCCTGTGAAGCCTGCCACCACCTCTGACGCTGGCTTATTAACATGTTCTGTCTCATTTCTTTAATCCATACAAAAACTGAAGAATACATAGTGGTTTTATGGGGGATTATTTGCCAGATATTTTTTGGCAAGATGTGGTAACTTCCTGCTGTTTTGTCTTTACCAGGAGATTGTCAAGCAAGTAGCAGAGACTCCAAGATGTTGTTGTGTTTGGACAGAGCCAGGTTAGCTGATTCCAGTCCACCTCACTAAATATAAAGCACACTACTTTCTGTTTTGGCATCGGGTGTAAATCATGGAAATTGGAAAAATCCATTAGGGATACGATACTGGGCTGTATGTTTGAATCTTATGACTCAACTGACTGATAAAGGTGGAACAGTGGTGGTGGGCAGGAAAGCCAAACTCCAGGCTCCAGAAACCTATGGGTGATGTATAGGCACCGAGGCCATCTCCTTCTGTCTCAGCTGGCTCCAGATACATTCCACGTTTGAACAGGGCCAAGCAAAGAGAAAGTGAGAGAGGAAAAGAGAGTTGAAAAGTTCAGCTCACTGCCTGCGGGCAATAAACGGCTGGTACTGACATATATTCTTTATCATTTATTCCTCTTCTCTTTCTCTCTGTTTTCATTTTGTTCTGAGCTGCCCTCATTTAGCCTTCCCCTGAAATTCCCCAAATTTCTTTCTTTCTTTCTTTCTTTCTTTCTTTTGTTGTGGCGCACACACACTCTGTTTCTTCCATCTGTGCAGCAGGCAGCAGATTAAAAAGAACTGGATCCCATTAAACACACATCACCTTCACACTGCTGTGTGTGTGTCGTCATGTTCATGCATACTGTATGTTTTATAGCACGTACACACCCACACGTGTCTGTGTGTGTGTGTGTGTGTGTGTGTGTGTGTGTGTGTGTGTGTGCTTCAGAGGGATGATGGCGTAGCAATTGGAGGCTGGTTCATCAGGAGGTCAGGCACACTCGCACATACACACACATGCACACACACACGCACACACACTGAGCGACTGCAGAGAGAGATGGATGGCAGTCTGAGGCTCCCTGCTGCTTTGGTAGGGAAATATATGGTGCAGAGGTAGCCATGGTAACACACACACTTAGACACACACACACATACAGCAATATAAGTTCATGCATACAAAGAGACACACGAATGCTGTTTTTCATAACAAGTGTAATGATTTATTTAAAAAGGTTTAAGACTTTGTATAAACACACATGTTCACACACGTGCGCACGCACACACACACACACAAACCTTCACTGTAATTTTCCTTTCCTATTGATAAAATGAATGAATATAAAATTCAACATTACATGTCTGCAGCTGTCCCTCTGATGTTATAATGTAACATTATTATACTCATTCATTTACAATCCTTTTGTTTCTTTTTGTGATTTTTTTTGTGATTAACAGTGTGCAGTTCAAACATTAATGTTAAAGCACTCTTGAAATTATACCAGCTTTTGGGCTATAATATTGCAGTGAGGCAGACGTCTGGGTGTGTGTTTCAGCAGATCTTACATTAGGCTCAAATACAAATAACTAAAGAGAAAAACAGAGAAATCTCTACAGATTTATATATGTATTACACTAAGCCAGGAAGATCTGATAGTGATTAAGATAACCAGTACCAACAATGTTACTTGATTAAATCAATAATAAATTGCGTGTTTGTGTGTGTGAATATGATTATGTTTAAGTAACACAATCACACAATATTCAAAAGCAATAACAACACTGCAATGCATTGTAAACAATAATATGCACTGAAAACAGATATGCATCCAAGTACACACAAAAAATGAATGAGTGAACCGATTATAGATTATAGGCTGTAGCTCAATTTGTCTGCCCTTCTCACAATACAAAAAAAAAAAAAAAAAAAAGCCACACAGTCCAGAGAAAGTAAGCGTTTGCTGTGCATATGCACACATATACAGATAAAACACAGGCTTATATGCACACATATGCACTTGTACTCACATGGACAAATACTTTATTATAATCATGCAACTATGCAATAGCTAAACATAAAATAGGTAAATAAACAATCATATCCAATCAAAAATGAATTGTGTCAGATTTAACTGTGTTTAAATACATTCATAGATTCACTTTTACTGGATGAATAAAAGCAGATGAATGTTTTCATCTTCCCTTGATCTTTCTCAACCAACTCAATAAATAACTCAATAAACTCACTCTGATGTAGCTGTGAACAGATATATTGGAATTTTTTATTTTTTTTATTTTTTTATTTTTTGATAATGAATAAATTCATTAACTATGACTTATCTTATGTAGCATCCATACCTGTTGGATGAATAGACAAAATGCATCATTGATAAGACAGCATAATGCAGCTGTAATAGTAATGGATGATTTAGATTATTTGATTACACAAGAACAAATATAACTGTGTTTTAAAGTATCTATTAACTGTTTATACGCATACAAATAATTCACACGTGGGTTTGAAAGTGTTAA
Source organism: Chaetodon trifasciatus (assembly GCA_037975065.1). Lineage (NCBI taxonomy): Eukaryota > Metazoa > Chordata > Actinopteri > Chaetodontiformes > Chaetodontidae > Chaetodon > Chaetodon trifasciatus. The sequence goes on from JBBMOE010000033.1 coordinate 194,060, forward strand.
AGCAGCATTATACAATATTTGGTATTTTGGGGGGATTTGGTGCCCCCATAGTTTCCATACTTTTGCACCATGGTTGTAGCTATGGACAGCTGCAGACATGCATTTGTTACAATTACATAATTTATGCTGAAAAAGTAATTTGTTGGCAACTTTGCTAGCACAGTCAAACATCAAGCAAATCAAGCCAAATAATGATATTTTTAAGTACAATAAGTAGGCCAGCTCTGATTCTGTTTCGCAGCATTTTATTTTGTGAAGCTCTGGGCAGCGGCAAAAAGTCAGTCTAAAATTTACTCTTGTCTGGTCTCTTGCTCAGCCATTCTCTCTTTTCTCCTCCATCAACATCCTCTTTTGCATTCCCCTGCTGGTCCAAAAGTCCAGAACTTATGTGCTCACGGTTAAGACACTCCACCCTGCACCAAAAGCTCCCAGTCAAGCCTGGGCAGAGTCAGCTAGCTGCACAGCTAACTGAGCTAACTAGTTAACAGCAGCTACATCTGCAACCAGTAAAGCTATCTGTCCACCACGAGAGTTGAGGCAGAGCTGGTGTCATGGAAAAATATGTTTCTGAGCAACCAATCATTGTTTCGTTTCATGGCAGGATACAGAGTGAGTAGCCAATAGGACTGTGTTGAGTGGTGAACTGGCGCCACAAACACACACACGTACTGTGACTTAAAGGGGACATATAGAAAAAGGGGAAACAATAAGGAAGAGGAGATTTGAAAGGATGAAAGGAAGAGGAAAGGCAAGGGTGGATAGAGGAGGAATGAGAGCAGGGAGGACAGGAGAAGAAGAGGAATGGGAAAAGAAAAAAGGAGGACCGTAAGAAGAGAAAAGGCAGAGAGAGCAGATGGAGAATAGAAAAACAGAGATAATCCTCACACCAAAAAAATAAAGTGGAAGAGGAAGAGGAGGGTGAGAGATGAGTAGGGGATACAAGAGAGGAGGAGGAGAGAGAAAACATGGTGATAAATTGACTTCAGGGGAGTGCATTAGAAGAAGGGGATGAGAGGAGAGGAGATGAAAAAAGTGAATAGAATGACACGTCATTCTGAGTAAAAAGAGTTGGAGAAGAGGAGAAAAAGAAGATAAAAATGATGAATAGATGGGACAATATCAGCATGGAAACAGTAATATGTGGTTTGATTCTCATTCCAAGCAGCCATCATAGAGTCTGTCTGCTAATAATGTGTAAATCTCTGCTGACACAGCTGAAGCCGCTCGCTGTGGTGCGGCTGTGGATCCAGGCAAAGATAACAGGTGGACAAATTCTGCAGACTGACTGGAGCACTACAATCTCACCAAATATCATCCATAGTAATTTATAAAACTGAAGACGTTGTTTACGTTCCATGTTAGGCAGCAAAATTCACCATGTGTCTCCCTGTGATGGAGCAAATGTGTTGAATACGTTTCCATCTACACATTTGCTTACACAATTGTTTTATTTGAATCCTGCATTGTTTACATGTTTTGTTTGCTAGTTAGCAGTCCACTTCTTCCCTGTTTCTCTTGGTGCATCATTGTCATCTGTAGAACAGTGGAATATTGTGAAATATTCCCCTGTAACACCACTCACTGTCAAACATGCCAGGGGAATCTGTAGGCCATGTCTAGAATAACCTGTAGTGAAGAAGATGAGCGTGAAAGTTCAATGTTGACCTTGGAGACAGTATTTTACAGATGAGATGAGAATCCTGGACCTGGGCACTGCTAGCTTAAGAGGAAGCATTAGACCAGATCAGACTCCTTATTATAAACTATTTAACTCTTTCAAGCCAATATGTGTTTTACACACTTACATGACCATGTGGACTTAAAACATGACTGTATGCATTAGTCAACATGTTTGAGCATGTTTAAAAGAAATAAGACTGTGTGCACATGCTCTCCACAAGTTTTTGGAGTATATCTGTAAAGAGTAGTCCACCAATAAAGCTTTGTACTCCTATGACATCAGAATCATGGTTGACAGTTTAAAAAAAACACAGGGCATTACTCTTTTTATTGTTGTTGTTGTTGTTGTTGTTGTTGTTATTTATTGTTATTCCTATGCATTCTTCCTCCTTCTCAAAACCTGGCACCTACATTACCCACAATGCAATTCAGTGGCTGTCAGTTCAGTTGGTGATGCTAGTAGCAGCTAGTGTAGCCTCAAGCAGAGAAGATGAGCTTTCTACAGAAGTCTGGTCTCATTTCTACCTGCACTACCTCAAACCCAACCAACACAACACAGCATACCTCAAGTGATGTCACTTGAGGCAATTTCTTAGCCTTCAAACAGCTCCCTCTGGAGTCACACAAGGCTTTATGTAACTTTTTCAAACCATACATAGAGGTAATGCCCAACACCTGTAAAGGTCATTATGCTTGAAATGAACAGGGACATATTACATGTTGTCTAATCTTGTCTGAAGGGTTCGAGTCCTGCCCCATCAAAGCCTCCCCCTGACTGAATGCAACTTCTTCATGTCTATATCTAAAGTCAAAAATCATAGAATTTTGGGGGATTTTTTTATTTTTTTTATCCCGTATCCTTTTTATCTTGATCCTTCTATGTCACTGCTTTTTTTGCCTATCTTTTAAAATTTTGCTGGCCGTGACAACTTAATTTCCCCAGCGTGGGATCAATAAAGCTCTATCTTATCTTATCTTATCTTATCTTATCTTATCTTATCTTATCTTATACATGGGGAATAACAGTGCAGACTTTTACACAGTCTCTCTTTGAAGGCCTTCGTGGTGTTGCACTTGATTATTCTCATGCAAAGTGACAGCCATAGTTGTGTTAGAATGAATAAAGAGAGCTTGAGGGGGAAGTAAAAAATCCTGCGTACTTTCTGAACACCTCACAAAGCGCAGCATAAAGATTGCCAGTTGGGAAAAGTTGCAAAAATTTTCAGACGCAAGTTCAACAATTCTGAAATCAGTCAGATGGCAGGGCCCTGGATGAGAGGCTGAATGAACACCAGAGCAGCCGACATGGACTCATACATAATCTCCAGATGTGACAGATGTGACAGCCCTGCTTTTCCATGGCATTGCTGTATATCCATAACATATCAATAAAACTGTTGCAACACCTATTAGTTTTACATCTTCGCTTCTTTCTTTAGATTGAAATTAGCATGAATTATTAACATGAGGATGAAATTTTCTGTGAGGTCAATCTCAGCTAATTTAAATTAAACTCTGCGTTGTTTACTGTTGTTTTGACTGACGAGGAAATCTTTGAGTATTCTCATGATCACAGATCTGTGCAATGCTCCGACATGTCTCAGCGGCTCTGCTGCCTGACAGTACGTGACCTCTTGCTGGCCTTTGCCCTGTGTGTGACTGCAGACTGGCAGAGTGGCCGGAGGTTGATTTTTGACCCCTGACTCCCTCATGACTCTTATCTGTGCACAGCCTGGTGTGTGTACATATAGGTGTCTATTGATTACCACTGTAGCAGACTTAAATAAGACTCCACTGAGCTCTACTGAGCTGTGTGTGTGTTTCATGTGTCAGATGCATTTGTGTCCCTGAACACAGCTCGTTTCCTGTCCAACATCTGCACCACATAAACACCCCGACATGTGTGTGTGTCTGTCTCATGCCTTTGATTGTATGTGTGTGTATACACAGGTCTCACTGTGGATTACTCCCCATATATCATCCTGTTTGTGTGTGTGTGTGTGTGTGTGTGTGTGTGTGTGTGTGTGTGTGTGTTTCACTTCCTTTAGCAAGTGAATATAACACTTCTGGCTTTCCATACTCCTCATCTATAACCTCTCACACACACAGAGGGTGATGACAGGAATATGTGAGCTTCTCTTCTTCTAGTCTTCTTCTATTTTAAGATTCTGTGTCTCACAACTGATTCCACCAACGGCGTGTGTGTGTGTCTTTGTGCGTCTCTGTGTATGGTATGTCTCCTTTGTGTTTGTGTGTGCAGCCCAGTCGTTCACTCATCCTCTCCTTCAACATTCCTGCTGAGCAGAGCAGAGGTCACTGCCAGGACAAGTCGCGGTGTGTGTGTGCGTGAGTGTGTGTCTGTGTGTGCAGGGCCTCCTCTGTCCAGGATGAAGGATGGAGGGAGGGAGGTGAAGGAGAGGTGAGAGGGTGACGGGGAGGAGGTCAACCCACGGTCAAATACAAATGCCTCCTCCCGCCGTCTAACTTCTCTCCCCACTTCTTCTTCTCCTCTTTCTCTTTTCCTCTTCCCCTTCAGTCCAGCTTCTCCTCCTCTTCCTCTCCTCCTCTGTCTTTCTAGCTCCCCTCCTCTTTCTCCATCTTGTATCCATTTTGTTTTACTGTTCCTCTTCCTGTCTCTCTCTCCCTCTTCCTCCTGTCTTTCTTTTTCTTGTATCTCCTTCCTTACACAGACACACAAACACACACTCTTTCTCCCTCTCTCTCTCTCTCTCTCACACACACACACACACACACACACACAGCAGGGTCTTTGAGCTATTTTTAGTGGAGGGAAGAATATAAGACATGGAGAGACACTTCACATACTTGCTTGAATGGATTTAATCTGATTATCTTGAATTGTGTTTGTCACACTCTCTCTCTCTCTCTCTCTCTCTTTCTCTCTCTCTCTCTCTCACACACACACACACACACACACACACACACACACACACACAAACACATACAGCCGTGACCCAGAATGTGACCCTGAGCAGTAATGGATAAAAAATGAGAGTGATCTTTGACCCCCTCCTTCCCTCCTTCCTCCCTTTCCTTCTTTTTTCTCCCTCCCTCCTCCCTCTACAGTATACTCCCTCCTTCTCTTCCACTCATCCACTCAGCCTCCTTACATCTTTCTTTCTTTCTTTCTTTCTTTCTTTCTTTCTTTCTTTCTTTCTTTCNGCCACAGAACATGCCTTTAAACTCAGTTTGTGTATGTTATTTTTTTCATTTTATGTACTGTATATTTTTTACATTGTTAATATTGTTATATTATTATTTTTTTAAATTGTTATGAATAAGGCTTCTTCCCTGTCCCTGCACAGTTTCTAATGTTGTTTTGTTATCTTTTAGATTTTAACTTGCCAAAAACTCCAACATATTATTATTATTATTATTATTATCATTATTTATTTCTATTATTATTCATGTTTTTTCAAAATTACATGACAAAGTGCTTTACAATAGTGAAAGCAAAATAGAAACAAAAAAATAACTAGTAAAATGATTTAAACACACAAACAATAAAAGGTATAGAAATAAACTATAATCATTAAAAAAAATTCTAAAATAAAGCAACGCAATGTGCAATAAAATCACCAAAGTTCAATAAACTAATTAGGATTCTGCATTTAGACAGAAGAATCTCTTCGTTTAAAGCATTAAAAATGCATTTAAACTTTCATGTTAGGAAATGAAATTACAGTTCTACATAAATATTATGATATCTTAATTCAATTACATCAATTAATTTAGTTAAAAAAAAAAAAAAAAAAAAAGATTTATAATGTATTTTAAGAAAATAACAAATTAGCAGCTTTTTTGTGCCCGGTCATAATCTCCTGAGCTGGAGTTGTTCAGATGGCTGCAGTATGACCCTGTTTCTAAAATAAATGACAACATTATTATCACACACAAAGTTGTATACTGTAGCTCTAAATGAACTGAGTGTCTGAAGAAGGTGTTGACTTGTGAACATGGATGGATTATGATACAATGGGCCCCTGGACTCCAACACATAAACGCCTCCTCTTCATACCTACTACATCACCCTCTGTCAAATATATTTCAGTAGCTTTACTATTTTTAACCGTAGGCTAAGTGTCCATCGTGCACTTTATTTTACACGGAAACATGAGCACTAATGTATTTTAGATACAACACTTGGGTTCGGCAGATACTCAGTATCAAAAGATCCAAACTAAAACACAAACCGAGGACTTCCCACTTGGTGGCCTGTGTGCTTCTCTAATGCTAATAACAATCTCTTTAAAGAGAGCCTGGTTCGGGGGCTGCCTGGCAGTTTGGGCCCTGAGCCTGAGCCTGAGCCCAGTAGGAGCCATGTTTATGAAGATTATTTCACTGAACTAAACATGGGAATATTAATACAAAATGTTAGTGGAAATCTGCTGAGCGTTATCTTAAATGAACATCATCACCTGAGAACTTTTCTCTGATGAGAGCCACTATTTGGTCACAAGTCGATATCATCATCCTGTCCTAACCTGTAGTGTCCTGATTAAACTCCTTGAGCACTATAATACTGTTTCACTAACCACCACTTACAGGACATCCTGAATCTCTCAATAATGCTGCTTATACATCTGCAAGGTTATCCATAAGTTCTCCTCTAAGTGAATTTGTGCTGTATCAATACTGTATGAGCAGCTGTTCCACTGTATGGCCAATATGTGAGGATCCCAAAGCTACAGCATACTTGTGGATTTATGCAAAGCTACTGTCTGTATCTGTCACAAACCTGGATTCAGATTGACACTGCAGGAGGGCAGCATTATTATTAGAATCATTCGAGACTGTATGGAGGGCTTCATATACATGCACTTAAGCTGCCAACAAAATATACAAAATAAGGTGATATTTTAACAGTGTACAACCATCAAATCAGGATCAAATAATAAAACATGAGCTGTACATGGACCCCACCTTTAAAACAGTAAGTTTAAAGAGTCAAAGTGAAAGTTGTGAAACTGCTAAGGGTCTGGGTGGAAATGAATGGTGAAAATAGAACAGTAGCAGAGGAAAACTGCAGAACTGCATTTGGCCATATGACATGATTTTATTTAAAATCTACACTTTGTATATAATGGGAGGAGGCCCACATGAATTTACAATTGGTTCAAAGTTTCTATGATAAAAATGGGTCATAATAGCAGATCAGTCCACACTGCATAGTTTCAGCAAAGGAGGTTGTCCATGAAGGGTCCAGAGAGAAATTAAGTTGAAGTGTTTCTGACAAAAAATGAAATCGCCATTTTTCATGCACTTTTTAGATGATTCCTAACTTCAGCCCATTTGATACCATGTATTGCTGCACATGGTGCCTGGCTTCAATACTGGATCATAAAGTAGAGATAATTTACCCTGCACTGCACAGCAAATCTGGTGAAAACAAATGAAAAGCAACCAGTCTGCTGTGTCTTCTCCTCTGTATTTTTAGCCTGTAGCTTTTTTCTTGTAAATAGTCAAATATTACTGCAACACAAACAAACTAAATGCATTAGAATTCTCTGTTCATATCCAGACACTGTATTTGCATCCCTACAACATATATTTCAGAGCAGCGTGCCTCCAACTGCGTGCCAGCAGTTTGTGATTGTCCCCTTCCTGTTTTAACATCACAATGCCTCAATGCACAAATCTGGCTCCATACAGAAATGAATACAGAGTCCAGAGCTCAGCCCCATCCAACACCTTTGGTTTGAGCTGGAACACTGACAGTGAGCCAGACCTCAACACTTAACATCAGTGTTGGAGCTCACTGTTGTGGTGGCTCAGTGGAGCAGGTCCCCACAGCAGCAAGTACATGTTCACTGTGGAGGTGTCCTTATACTTTTGGCCATATACTTTCCTTAACTTCCTCAGCAAGTGAAGGTCAAAGGTCATGCTCACACAAACATACAGGACATACCCAGTCTCTCTCTCTGTCTGCGTCTTCCTTTCCTCAGTGCTCAGATGGAGTCTGTCTGCTCTGCTTCATTACACACTCATCAATATTTCAAAGACACTCTCACACATTCATCACGGGATGAGACCTCGTTAGGGAGGAACCTCCTCCTCATCTCTTCCTCTCCACAATACTTACTAATTAGAGTTTTCTCTACCCCAGTCTGTCTCTCTAACTCTTTCATCTGTCTTACAGTTTGGTGTTTTTCCAAAAGTGGTAAATCAAAGTTTGGGCATACCATGCGATAATGAACGCAGCAGACACACACACACACACACACACACACACACACACACACACACACACACGCAAAGAAAGAGATCTTGCGTGTTTGCTTTAGTAACATGATGTGAACCTGTGGAGCAAGTGAGGCCCAGACTGTGCCCGAAAACTCTTCTTAGCATGTGTCATCTTTATGGTGGAGTTGTCATAGATAATTAGGTTTTCGGATTTAATTTACATTCAGATGGCTGACTGAACAGGATGATGTCAAAGAATGCCTCCCAAACAGTGTCATGACTAATACGCTTTCTCAATCAGCCGAAATATCCACTAATGGTACAGTAAAGACAGTATATGAATTTGATGATTCTAATGTTATTCCATCTGTTGACATTATTACATCTGTTTGATTTCTCAAACAATCTTTAGATGTTTTCAGTTGAAATACAGTAATTAATCAAGGTGATGCTGCTAATGATGGTAATAAATGACTCAACAAAGCCAGATTAGACAGCTGTGGACATTGTCTCACAGGAGGTGGTTCATTTCCTGCTCAACACTAATACAAGTGCAATACTCAGTTTTCTTGTGTTTGAATACAAGCCAGCGATAGCTTGTAGAAAACCACAATAATATGATCCATCAGCCATACAGACGGTACTGTTATTTTCATATGACTATCAATTGTTCTTTCTTTTTTGAAATGTTTCATGGTTGCAAAACTTTCATTGCTTTATCCTGGATCATCCTGGATTCAAAGATTGAGGGGTTTAAGTTCTGTGTTTATTACTGAGGTTCTGCAGTCTGTCATTGGTCAGGAGGCTTCTTGAAAAACAAGCTTAGGAATAATAAAATGCACACGCATTAACTTACAAAACCTGTATTTGTAGCTGTTTGGAGCTGTCTGAACTGGCATCAGGGCGACACCTGCTGTGTGATGGGTGAACTGCAGTGCCGGGTGCCTCTTCAGTCTGCCCACATGCACCAGTCTGTTTTGTAATATTTGTAGCATGATGATGAAAATACATAACAAACACTACAAAATTCTAAGGAGAGTTAATTTTCATGATTTTATGTATATGCTTTAACTTTAATAGTTCAGATTATAAGGATGTTTCTCATCCAAACTGTACAATTCAATAATTCTTACTATCACTAATGTGGAGCAGTAAGGTACAGTATCAGAATATTATACCCTCACTGTCCAGTGAAAACCGTGCATTGTAACTTCAAATTTGATGATTTTCAATTTTTCAGATAAACTGAAGGAGAGTTCATTAATGGCTGGAGAAAACTGTAATATTTCCTCGTGTAAATGAAGAAATCAAAGGAATTTTGTGAAATTCCTTGTCACAAATGATGATATGTGATGAATGCAGATTATGAACTGCAGTTCATGTTGAGCATGACAGATGGTAGCACTGGTGCATAAAGTCCAAGACCCATATTCTGAAAGAGTAAAAGTTAATGATCATGTAATTTATTATCAATTGTTTTGACTTAAAAAGTACTGGCTGGCATTTTCAATGTTTTGGGTTTTTTTTTTTTTTCACTCAACAAATCCCATGAAAAGAATAAAAACCAACAATGTGTTGGTTCATCTCTTCTGAATTCTCCACATCGCTGGTTCCTCTTGAAGAAGTAAATCTTAGAAAAGACTCACAAATACAAAGTCTCATTAAAAGAAGCTCAGGCTCAGTGATTTCCTATAAGACCTTGTAACTAGTTTTTATCAAACGTTACTCAAACAGGAGGAAGTAATGCATTTGTTGGGGACTATTTTCAGCAGTAGATTGATCCAGTTTTGGTGTTCTAATGAGTATTTCTGGCAGCAGGACAGTGTGTGTGTGTGAATGAGTCAGAATAAAGTACAAACTACTTTGTGTGTTCATGGTAATGAAGGAACATGCCACCCATTGTAACAGTGAGGCTCACTGATGTGATAAGATATATGAGGTGTTGCGTATACAATACTTGCTCGCAGATACATGATTTTTTGTGGGATTTGTTGACAATAAGAAAAGTAATGAACATCATCAGATTTTAAAAGTAGCCTGGGTCTTATGTGAGCGCAATGCAGAGACAGAGGTGAGCAAACACCTTCTGAGACGTGTTTTCAAAATGTACAATAAGTACAGTAAGGATAAATGTGTCCTCTTGAATTTTAGCAAACAACATGAACTTATCTTTAGGCCAGTTGTCCCTTTTGGCTTCAGAGCTGTTGAAATGCTGCAGTAGGTCCTTGTGAACCCTCATCACTGCTGAGTGTTGACATGGGTTGTGAGTGCATCCTCTTGGATTTGTCTCATTTTGGGAACGTTTAGAAGTCTGAAGAGGTGAAAGAATCTGGTATCAATTTTTGGGTGATTCGGATATTCAAAGCCGCTAAATGTCAGTGCATAATAGAATGTGGAGGCTTCAGAGACAGCTGGTCAGCCTTCACTTGAAGGCCACATGTGACTATTTGTTCGTGTTTCTAATTCTTCCATGCAGAGATGTGACCTTGTCCAGTCCTTCACCGAGGCACTGACGACAGAAAAAACATTTGACTGATGGAGCGGGAACATTTAGCAACGTCACTCAGATCGATCACGCCATCTTCAGCAGTGCAGTGTATGAGTGGTGCAGTGCAGCAGCAAAGCCTGCTGAAACGTGCTGATGGGATTTTTGGGAGAAAAACAACTATCTGACAGCAGTGAGTGGGAGTGAGACAGCAAGCTGCAGAGCCAAGGTTAACCCTCCTGCAGGGCACAGCCAGGGCACGGGGTCAGAGGTCACGAGGTAAAGAGGTCAGAGAGATGAACAGAGCAGAGTAACTGACCAGGCAGTCAAATCACTGTCATCAACAGATTCCTGTATATGAATATTTGGCATGAAACAGATTAGTTTTGGCATTAAAGGCATTTACCAGAACAAATACAGTATACATTTACTGAATCTAATTAAATGAATTTGGAATTTAACATATTTCTACTGGTTTGTTTAGTAAAAGGTGGACAAAATATATCTTGATTAAACATGATTTCTGGGATTAACAAAATGTTTCTGTGGATTAAGTACATATTAAAAATGTGGGAATAGTGGGGAAAAAATCTTAAATGTTTTCTAGAGCACAATATAACAACAGTTCACTGGAATGTATGATTATTGGTTTAAAATGAAATGTTGCAGGCACACTCCATCAACTGAGGAAAACCATGAGATATAGCTGAAAGCTCTGGGAAAAGATAGTTGGAATCGTTTGTCTTTTCGTGTTAAAGAAAAGCAATTTTTAAAATTGGGATTAAAATAATATTTTTGAGATTAATAATAGTTTTACTTGGATTAAAAGGAAAAAAGTGTTCCTGAATCTAATATTCATATATCAACTGAAATAAACAGCATGCTAACGATGGATAAAATATAACATTGTATTAAAGATAATCATCTACTGTCACATGTTCATTGTGACAACAGCCTCCATAGTCAGCGGTGGACCAGGATCTATGACTGCTAGGTTTGAAATGAACAAAATATAGATTCACTGTTAATTTAGAACTTAAATACTGACTGAAATAAAATATCTACGTTAATATGTGGTTGCTTGTTTTTGTCACATTATGCAGCAGTATTTGTTCCAGGGAAAATATATTTAATCATCTCAAATATATTGAGATTTTTTTCCATTTAATACATTAGTACTTAGTACCACAAAACCCACCTTCCAAGTAAGTAAGTTAAAGAAATGCTTTACATACGGTTAACATTTCTCTGATTAAATGTCATTTTTAATTCTAGTTATATATTTAGTTAAATTTGTAGTAATCTTACATCCTAGTTGGCTGATGATATATTTACAAGGATAGAATGTGTATTAAATGAATCTAAATGGTGTAACTATTATCATTGTGGTCATAGGTCACACATTTCTTACTATGATCAAAAATAACCCAGTACTTACAGGTGTCAGGCACCTGTACAGTGCAATGAAAAGAGCTGTAATCCACAGCTTGTAAAGCTGAAATTCATTTTTTTTGTTGAAATCATGTCACACATGAGTCGATGCTACTGGAGTCATCTTTGAGGTAAAAGTCTGAAAAGGGTTTGTATTGCATTGTTATTTAAACTGAGTGAAATTCTGTTAATCATTAGCATTTCACATGAATATCAGAGAATGTCATTACACTTACTAATTTTGCAACATCCTTCACTTACCCTCACACAGACACTTCCACAATAAACACACACACACACCAACAGGTCTCATGCAGCATGACCTCCGCATGACCCAGGAAGTGAGGGCGAGACGATGGGAAGAGGTCAAAGAGTCAGAGAAACTAGCGCAGGACGAGAAAGTGAGAGTCCAGGAGCGGGATTGTTAGCCCAATACCTACATTGGTTGTGACTGAAGTTTGAGAATCGTTGTTTTTTTCATTCCTTCCTCCTCATCTTTTTTTGTTTGTTTGTTTGTCTCTTCCTCTGTCTCTTTTGTCCTGCATTCATTTTTAAAGTTAGTGATGTGAGGTCACGGTGTGTATAGAGAAGAGACTGGTCAGACCCTGTTGTTTACTTCCTGTCTCCTCCAGCAGCCATTGCCATGACGACAGGTGGAGTGTGACCTCTGTGTAACCCCAGCGATGTGGAAGTCTACCCTCCCCCCCACACCCACCTCATCCCCACCTCACTGGGGGTGAATTTGAGGTTGTGACCGCAGTCAGAGGTCACTGAGAGGACGTACTGAGGCTGAACATGGTGATTCATTTCTTATATTTTGTTTTTAACCATTTATTTTTTAAATTAATGTTTATTGGAGCTTACATGTTGCAATAATGTTAATATTTTAAGTCTAAAGACAAAATATCTTAACTTCTGACAATTCAGTTTTTTGTTTCGAGGGCACCATGGTGCATTAGACCTTCCCTGCCTGGTAAAATCCACATCTTTCAGAAATTTATGGTTTACAAGCACAGGTTTAAATAACCCTGATGACATCAGCAAGGTCATTTTCTCAAGAAGTGCTCCTTTAAAAAGCAGAAGCACAACACACACTCTATCAGCTGAGCTGTCCAGGCTTATTCCAGCCAGACCAACACAAAGTAGAATAATTAAGGTAAGGGAAAACCAAAAACAGAACATGGAACTGTACAGAGCTTCTTCAAACTCGGATTCCTCTTCTGGAGTTTTATTTGATCCTTTTCTTCTATGCTTCTCAGCAGTACCGCTGCAGTTTCAGTTAACCCTGATGTTGTGTTTGGGGTCCCCCTCTTTAATGGCACAAAGACCAGACTTGACATGTTTTATCACCTTGATACTTCATGACTTGAATTGCAAGTGCATAATGAAAGAATCAAGTAAAATACGTCAAATGTGGATATCAAAGCTGAAAAAAATGGAGAAGTTTAAGTCAAGGAAATAATCACATATATAAACAAATAAGGTGCAAATGTGAGAGAGGATCTCATGTAAAGCAGATAGACTGCACATGTTTATATACTGTATATATACTGTATTTATATGTCATTAAGACAGACGTCTGTTGTCTCAGTCTGTCAGTAGTTTGTCATCTGTCTGTCACCTTGGGGCAGCAGGTAACAAGCTGAGCTGCTCTCTGAGTTTCTCTTCAGCTCCAGATAATAATTGCCTTCAGACATTTTTGATGTGTGCTGAGGGAATGTACCTCTGTGTCACTGTTTAGTGGTTTGAGAAAATGTTTTTCTGTTGGTCTTCATGATTTCATATAGCGACGTCTGTTGACCATACTCCATATTTTGATAAGATTTTGCTTATGTGCATATTTTTATCATTAGATATTGCACCAGGTTTACAAACCACTTCTTATCCTTTTAGCTTTTTTTCCTCCCCCCTTGTAACCCCTACAACCTGCTCTGGTAACACTGTATGTAATTATGCTCTTAATTATGGTTAGTAAAGAAAATCTGAATTTGAGAGACAATTTAAACTAATACAAACTTTGTGTCTTCTTTGTTCTCTTTAATTGAATCGGTCTCCCTCTCTGTGGAACAATCTATCTGAGAGGTCCAACATCTGCTCTTACCACACACACACACACACACACACACACACACACACACACACACGCACACACACACACACACACACACACACACACAGACAAGCAGCTTGCAACTTCACGCTTGCAACTCACTCAGACACACTGCTGTGCATAAACATACACATTCAGGGATATTTATGAGCTATTGTTTCATTTGTTATCAGAGAGAGAGAGAGAGAGAGAGAGAGAGTCTGAACTAAACTGAACTTCTAACTCTTCTTACCTCGCTCACCCTCTCTCTCTCTCTCTCTCTCTCTCTCTCTCTACCTCTCTGTCTCGCTGTGCCAGGTTGTTGCCATGGAAACCCAGTGATTTAATTGTTATACAGAGTGTCATACTGAGTTTCACCTTCAGAGCAAACACTCACAAACACACACACATCCATACACACATACATACACACAGACAGCTGTGAGGCGGCCGTGCGCTCTACAGTGGTGGAGTTAAATGTGTGAATGGAGGGTTGTAAATTCACCACAGAAAGATTTACAACACACGCACACACACGCACGCATGCACGCACACACACACACACACAAACACACACATAAACAGTGAGTCCAGGAGGAGGGATTTACAGGGTGGAGTCAACTGGAACTGTCTGATAGGAGCCCTCTTTCTCTCTCTCATTCAAATGAGCTTTAAAGGAATAGTTCGACATTTTGGGAAATCTATTTATTTGCGTTCTTGCTGACACATAAAACGACTGATACCACTCTCATTTCTGTGCAGTAAATATGAGGCTGCCAGCAGCTGCTGCTTGTTGGCTTGGCTTAGCTGGAAACAGTGAGCTCTCTCCAAAGGTAACAATCCACCTAGCTGCATCTCTAACGTACATTATCATGCCCTGTGCCACACTTTGGGCAGGCTTCTTTAAACTGGACACAAACCAAAGTGTCAAAGTGTCTATTTCTTGCCCAGGCATAGTCACTTCCTGGAGTCTTGTCTACATTGTGAGATTGCAGGGACCTTTATACATGTTTGTCTCCACTGTCCCAGCTGTGTGCACTTACTGTGTTAGTGTGCACTAACTTTGTTAAGTAATTAATGCCTTCAACAAGACTGTCTCAGCTCAGGTACATTCAAAAAAGCTTTATTGGTATGAACGATGGTTAGTCATTTGGCCAAAGCTCTAAAAGCTCCCAGCCTTGTAGTGTCTTTTCTCTTGTGTGGCTCAGTAGATGTAGTCTCTAACTCTGAGGCTTTTGGGTTGGATGTTCTGATGGTCTTAAAATCCTGATTGAATTTGTTGAGTGATTGGTCCGTCCTGCTGTGTGTCTGCTGAGTGCTGCTCTGTGCTCTCTAATAGCGCTGTATCTGGTGACTGGGCCTGTTTGAGAGTGTGCTGCGTGGGTCTTTAGTGATGGTTTTGGTACTATATCCTTCAGCTACAGTACAGAGTGTGCTCTGGAAAACTTATTCTGTGGACAGGGAGCTGATAGATGTGCAGATTCAGTGAAGAGGGAATTAGAAAGTTACTGAAAACTGGATTAAATCTCCCAAACTGTATTGGACTGAAACAACATATTTTTCAGCCCCACGGGATCTTCACTAAGCCCTGAGGAACAGCTCTGGACTGTGAGGCCATTTTGGCACAGTGGCTGGTTTTTGCACACCAGGCCAGAAAAAGCATTTTCCCACATACAATAACTGGAAAAGGACTGTGTGTAGAACAATGAGTAACATTTTTTTTCAGTATCACAAGGAGCCTAATAACATCTGGAAAGTCTAGAGGAGCTGAGTTATTGAAAGTATTATCATTCATGTGTGTGGGAAACCAACAGGAAGTCAGATGGCTCGGCCAGAGGAAGTCTTGAACGCACATGCTCTCAACCGGTTTGGCTGGGGAAGGAATCTAATGCAGATGCTCTGAAGGCCCAAACAATGCACAACCCCACAGAAGCCTGTAGACACTTCTTCAGAGAGTGAGCAACTTTGATAAGAATGAATGCCGAGCCATCTTAGGACACCAGGTTTCTTAATACATCCATGGTTTTTAAGGCAAAGCTACTATCTGTATCTATATATTTCTGCAAGAATGGGGTTAGTTTGTTTTTCTTATCTGTTGAGTGGATTATCTGAGCATATCTGAATAACAAATTCATATTCATGTATAACCCTAGTCTTCACGGGGACTCTAATTGTCAGAGGAGTCAAGTTGAGTGTTCGGGCCAAACCTCACATTTCAACTGCAAAAATCAATATTTTTACAGCAAGCACCTATATTTACTACTACTACTACTACTACTACTACTACTACTACTACTACTACTACTACAACTGCTTTAACATGTGAAATAGCCTGTTATTCATAGTCTTATGTGACTGTAAACTTAACATTGGCTTTGAACTGTTGGTCAGACAAAGCAAACAATTTGTATAAGCTGCAGATGATGAAGCATGAATCACAGGGCGGATAACCAATCAACTGATGTTATTTGCTCTGCTTAAGCTAGGATACAGTGTGTACAAAACAGCTCACAACTTAAACCTCATTGGTCATAATAAAATCTGATATAGTTGATACTATTGTCAGTTATCTGACACGTTGTGTTTCTCAACATTTGCAGCGCAGCTCAGATAAAACATGTATGAGGCAATAAAAAACATTTAACAGAGGATAAAGACAAGGAGTTACTGTTAATGTTTCTGTTTTCCTAACACTAGATAATTCCTTTTTACAGCTTGGAAATATCTTCTAAATGGAGTCCTTTGTGATTTTATAGAGACAGAGCTGCAGAACAGTAATCCTTGTTGATTTTACTGCTTTTTAAACACTGTTAAAAACTACACACACGCCCTTTTATAACTTCCAGATCGAATAAGCACATCAAGCAGAAGAGGTGAAGGAGGCGATTAGAGAGGCTTTTGACTGTGTGGAGACAGACAGGGAGGCAGGAAGGTAATTACTGCAAACATTACTGCTTTTTAAGTGTGGCACAAGCTGCGAGCGCTCGCTAACCTTTTACAGCTTCAGAAGAAATTCAAAACGACAACTTCAAGTGTGAAAACAAGCAGAGAGAGGAGATTTTTAACAAGATAGAGACGGATAGAGATAGAGGAAAGTGATTATTGTGGTTGTTATTGCCTTTTAAAGGGGCATTACGCCAAGTGTTATCGCCCCACTGTGCACTCTCTTTGGAGCCATAGCACTGCTTAACACTGTGTGTGTGTGTGTGTGTGTGTGTGTGTGTGTGTGTGTGTGTGTGTGTGTGTGTATGAATTTGAGAGTAAAGCTGCATGTGACATACTGTACATGATGATGTGCGTGTTGATTCAAGAGCAGGAGGTACCTGTCTGTTTCCTAATCGTTCACTCACCGTCCTAATCAGCACCTGTCTTCCTGAGCACCAACTTCACTTCCTCCTTAAAACACAGCTGTTCTGCGTTTCCTCGGGCAATGACTCACCTGCACACTTTTAACCACTTGTGACCAGGGAATTTATTTAAAAAGTCTTTTTGATTAGCAAAGTTCCTGATTAAGTAAACTGACTTGGAAGAATATAAAGCTTCACTGTTTCCTTTATTTCCTTTCCTTTCCTTTCCTTTCCTTTCCTTCCCTTTCCTTCCCTTTCCTTTCCTTTTCCTTTCCTTTCGTTTCCAACTAAGCCTAGGAGACACCAAACATTCCTCTGTGAGAGGAAAGCTGAACAATGTTTTTCAGAATATTTTCATCACAACTAGTGTGTGTTTGCCATTAGCTGCTGAGCCGTTCAAGTGCAGTGGGTTTCTAGAGCTTTTTCTGCCTGCTGCAACTGAAAACAATGCTATGAGAGCAGCAAGAGCAAACCACAAAAGTAAAGTTGTGGCCAGGAAGCTAAACACTGAGGTGAAATTAGATAGAGCTCCTTAAAGCCAAGGGAAGCTGCAGATTCAGCCGATAATTACATGTTGTATATGCATCATGATGCATGAGTAACCCCTTCACATCCTCACACTGTTTTCAAAGTCATGTTATACATTCTATAGTTATTATAAAAATATCACTTACAGCAGCTCTAAATATCACTGAAATTCTGCCATTCAGTCTTACAGACTTACTGCTGTACAGCCTGTCACCTCCCCATCACCACCATTACCTCGAGGATGTCCAGAGAGATTCCATCAACCACCTGGTTTACTCTGCCACCAGACTTCAAACTTTGAAGGATTCTGTTTGATCTCATCATCTTATTATGTGGCTACAGTGATGAAGATGCTTCACATCCATCAAATGAGGAAAGTCTGTCTCTGTTGCTCAGAACAGTAAATATTGTTATATACTGTACTTCAAGTTGAGCTCTCCCAATTGAAATAACATTTAGCCAGACATCCTGTTTCTTTGGAATACTTAACATAACTGTGTTCTGTTCTGATGTGTTAAACTGGTGCTAAATTGGTAATAGGCAATTAATGTCATTGTTTTTATTCAGTCTGTCAGATGCGGACATCTAATAAGATAAAGCAACTAGCCTCCAGCTTCACTATTAGCTGATGGCATAAGAGTAGCTGTTCTTCAAAGTTGTTTCCTCCTCCTCAAAAAACTTGGAGCTTCAACAATCATTATTTTTTTATTATCAAAGGTCAAAATTACTACAATCCATGTAATAAGAAAGGTGTTGCTCACAGTGAAAAAAAAAAGATGAATGATGAAGAATGATCACTGTTGCTCTTCCCCTCAGCTCTACATGTTTTAGTGTCTTTTAGCTCACTGTTTGGATTTTATGGTCTCCAACTTCACTGTTTTCACTCTCACTGTTGTGTGTCCAGTTTGTTGGACTGAACCAGTGCAGTGACCAGAAAAATCAACGAATTTAGTTTAAACCACGTCTGAACTTTATCACCGGTAAACTCTTAAATCCCTCTGTGTCTGTGCTTTAGCTAAACGTGAACTTCTTCAGCTGAGATGTAATGCACAATGTTTGATTTCCTGTATGTTCTGTTTTGTTTTTGTTTTTTAATGTAAAATATTGTAGGAAAAATCCAGTCTATTTGACCAGCAGCATCATCTGGAGATGGCAAACTTGAGAACCATACATAGTGTCATTAGTAGCGTTTATTGATCTGAGGCGCATATTAGCAGAGCAACATCACTTGATACAAACTCCATCTGTTTTATGATGTGACAACACTGAACCACTGACAGTTTGGAATGAAATAAATAACATGTTAAGGTCATATGTTCCTTTGTTTTTGTGATCACAATGGTAACCACAGGTTACCCATCCACCCACCACAGCCTCCTTCCTATGCATACTGTGTCACTCTGTAACATCACCTGACTTCTTCCTTTGCTGCTTGTCTCTGGAACATAATATAGATGACGTTTTGGAGGACTTCACCTAAGTTTTTTTTTTTTCTTTTTCTTTGAAGGATGGTGTCTCAAATTTAGACAGCAGTACTGGTTGAAATGCAAATAAAGGAAAGTTCCTATGGTGGACAAAGGCTAACTAATGATGATAACAGTACCAAATGCACAGACATGTAGACCTGATGCTGCATTAGCCCATAGGATATATTATTCCCATCACTGCCATGTGCAGATATGGTGGAAAGTGAAAATATTTTAATATGATTAAGTGTATTTTGTAGACTCATAAAAGAGTTGGGTGACTTTTCTTTGTCTGTACAAACAAACACTAGCACTTGTCTTCTCTTACAGCTTTTCCATCTTTCCTCTGCATGTAGACAGGCCTAATGAAAGCTGCTACTGTTCAAGCATGGAAACATCAAAGTGCATCAGTACATCAATATGACGAGTGTCAAATTGACTCATAATGATTTTCAACCCACAGAGTGACGTCTTGACTGGACGCCATGACTTTATAACTTTCCAGTATAAAAGCGTCCAGTCTGGTGTAAATACATTAAACAGGGCTGAAAGAGAAGAAACAGACGCAGGGGGCTAAGACAGAAAATGCAGAAGATAGATCCGAGTGTACTTCTGTCTTTCTTTCCTCTCTCCCTTTCTCATCTCATAGGCTGCCTCTGTTATTCCTCCATCACGCTCTCTCCCTCTCTCTCCAAATGCAAATGGAGTGGAACGATTGTATTTGTAGCCACGGCAACAACAACATTATCGTTAATGGTCGCTGCGGAGACGCTAGAGCTGTAATGGCCGACAGCGCTCTGTCGCCGTGGGTTACCAGCTGGGTCTCACAGACGCACGCACACTCACTCACACACACTTTGGATGAAAGCAGTGTGTACTCCTTTCATTCAGATCCACTTTGCATTGATTTTGCAGTTTGACTGAAAATGCAACAACTCTGTGTCTCTACCTCCATGGCTCTGCCTAAATCAATCACACACACACACACACCCACGTGCGCACACACACACACACACACACACACACACAGACATTGTATTTTGGACAAGTGGCTTGTCTGAGTGACGCCAGACGTATGCATACACACACACAGAGTGCTGGTGACGCCAGGCTGGTAGCAGTGTATTAGGTCAGTATTGAACTCAAACACTAAGTAACCTCATGACTGCCTGTCTGCACACCTGCCTGTCTCCCTCTCTCTCTCTCTCTCTCGATACCTGATTCATTCTCTCTGCATGTCTTTCTCTTCCCAAAGACTACACAGCTCCATTTGCCTCTGTGTATGCCTGTTGTGTATGTGTATATGTGGATGCTCATGCTTTCATGTTTTGTTGTGAACACACACTTAACGTGCTTTTGTGTATTTTTGGCTGTTTTTCATGGTTTAGGCCTCAAAGATCAATTAAACTCTTAATGCTACAGCATAAAACTGTACTTTAGACAATGTTGTGCCAGTAGTTTGTGTTTGTGTCCCTTTCCTGTTTCAACATGACAATCCCCCCATGCACAAAGCCAGCTCCATAAATAAAAAGTTTTCCGCTTGGTGTGGGAGAACTCGACTGGCCTGCACAGAGTTCTGGCCTCAACCCATCCAACACCTTTGGGATTAACTGGAACATTGGCTGTGACGCAGACCTGATCACCATCATCAGTGCTGGACCTCACTGATGCTCTTGTGGCTCTGGAATGACAGCACATCTTTAACATATGGGTGGGAAGTTCACATACAGAGTGTATTTGAAAACCATCATCATCCTATTCTGGTTTTAAGTGGGGACGGGGATAAGATTAAGATTCCTAGAAACTCCAAAGTTGTCTTATTCACTTTGTTCATTTACACTTGGTTTAGAGCACGAGGGTGTGTGAACAGCAGCAGCTGAGGTCACGAGTTATGGAGAGCTGTGAGCATGATAGTAATATAATTAGCAATTAGTAAGGTAATTGAATTCATTTTTGAGTGGGTCGTGTAATGAGTAGTTGATTACAGCTAACTTGCCCAAAACTGTGAGTACATGATTTTCAACACACTATAATGTAGAGTTAAGCTGATATAAATACATTTTAAATGTATGTGAATCTGATGTATGTATGTATTTAAATGTGATGTGAATCTGAACTTTATTGCAGTTTTAAACCTACCTGTGAATAATTTGAACACATAACCAGTTGATAGGTGGTTTATAACACACTGGGACGTTGTGTAATCACATTTTCCTGGACAGTATATGATTACAGCTTTGTTGTACTGTGTCATTATTCCTCAGCTGGCTAAAGCTGACTGCCTTAAGTGTCTCTTGTTCACAACAATGCCAAACATTTTACCATGGCCATCGCATCAGTTTAAAGGGGTTTCATTAACCTCAGGACTGTCTCCCTGTTTTCCTCCTATTATTACTTGGGATTTCTATGCTTAGTACAATGATTATTATGATTCACCAGAATTAAAATGAATAAATGATCATGTTCACATTAGCAGAGTCTGACCTTGTGAAATATTGTACACTCTTATAAGATACAACCTAATAATTACTTTTAGCTTAGCTTTAGTGATGTCACTCACACACACACACAAGAATGCACATACACATACATGAGTACTGTGCAGGTGACCTCAGTGTGAACTTTAGCTGCATGGACTGAGACACACCCACACACACACACACACACACACACACACACACACACACACACACACGCACACACACACACACGCACAGAGAGAGAGAGAGAGAGAGAGAAGACAAAATGAGAAGAGAGAGTGAGCATGACAAAGTGTGTGTGACAGAGAGAGAGGGAGAAAGGCAGTGATAGAGAGATATAGACAGGAGGACGCCGCTGTCTCCATCCTTCTCACACACTCTGTCTGCATTGTGTGTGTGTGAGTGTGTAAGTGGGTGGATTAAGAGGGTCAAAGGTCTAAAGCTATCACACACACTCCTTATGTATACTCCATATATAACTATTCTCCTCCATATGCCTCCTTTCGATGTCACCTCTCATCTCCTCTCCTCCACTCCTCTCTTCTCCTCTCCCATCTCTCTGATTTCTCTGCCGCCCTCCTTCGCTCTCCTCTGCATGAGTCCTTTGGTCTCTCCTTTCCATGACTCTGACTCACTCCCTCTCTTCTTCTGTCCTGTCTTCTCTTTCTTCTTTCTTCATGTTTTCTCTCCTCTCTTTTGTGTTTCCCTTTCTCTCCTTTCATTATCTCTATTCTATCAAGTTTATCACAAATGTTCACCAAATTTCAATCCACTACTGTCATATGAATATTAGCAGTTGAGTGCATTCAGATTGACAGCTGGTGGCACTGATTCCACAGTCGGTACCATTAAACATGAAAATATGATGGAAACACTGCATTTATGTTTCTTTCTTATGTGTTTTTGTTCCTCCTCCATTTGTCCTTTTTTCTTCTGTCCATGTCTCCTCTCTTCCATGTTTCCTGTCCTCTCCCTCCTTCACATGCCTCCTTTCCATGGACGTGTTAGCGCTGCCACTAAACCTTTTGTCCCAGTGGCCGCTAATGGTATTGTAACAAAAAAATTCCATGTGGCCCAGAAAGCTTTTTCCCCATAGACCACCATTTTAAAAGAGACTACTGTGGATCTGTTGGCATGACTCCACACACTCCACTCCACACAAGATCATTATTACTCTTTCTATTATAAGTGCTTAACCGTGAGTGTCTCATATTTGCTAAAAGATTCTAAAACGAGGATTTTTATTTTGCATCTCGTCAGGTCTGTGAGCCAGGCAGGCCCGAGGAGGCAGAGTCTGCGTGAGAACTACATGGAATCAAACACAGAAGCCAGAAAGCCTCTTTGGCTTGTGTGTGATGGCAATTTTCACTTAAGTGACTGGACGCCTTCTTTGAGTCCCATAACTAGGTCTTATAACGCATCCATGCTCCTTTCCTCTGCTCTCCTTTCCATGTCTCCTATCCTCTGTATGTGACTGCTAGTTCAAACTTATGGCTAAAACAAAAAAAAACATTTTCTTTGAAGGACTGACAGATTTTTCTCTACTGCGACAAAAGTGAAAAAAAAAAATGACAGTACATAAGTAAATGATAAGTACTGAAAAGTATCAGCTTCAGTCCAAACAGTGTGTGGACATCTGCTGCCAAGAGTCTGTATCAGTCAAAATCTTTGAGCTGTTCTTTATTTGTCCATGTTCTATAATGGCATGTATTATAGACATGTGTGTGATTCATCCTAATGGTATTAGCCATATTCTGTATGGGTTTACATTATGGACGCATGCAATTTTATGCCTCCTCAAATATTTTGGGAGCCCTAAAGGCCCCCAGGGTCCAGGCTGCCAGGGACATCCAGAAATATGCCCGCTTAAAACACACTAAAATATTGGAGCAGAGTTTTTTAATGGAGCGTACAGCACTGAATATGATAGAGAGAAAGAGAGAGGATCAATCTGGTGTTTTTACGACAGAGGACTATAAATGTGTCGGTTGTAAATTGTTTTGGAGATGCTGCCGCTCTCAGAGGCTGCTACAAAAGAGATAAATCTACACACACATACGCACACACGGACGCACACACGCAAACAGTGTTACAGCTGAGCCAAAACTATTATGACCTCTTACCTTCCGACTTCCACGAGCCAGAAATTCAGAAATAGACATTATGAGTTCACATCCCCCTAGTTTATTTTTCCTTTCTTTTTTTTAATTACATAGATTTTTCACAATGTTTTTATTAAGTGAACTGTTAAATTCTACTTTGTATAAGGTTTATTTATCAACAGAATGGTCTAAATGCTGTTTCATAGCCTGTAGCTTATCCCCACTGCAATAAATGCAATTCTCCTACTAGTTGGCCCCACACCAGTTACATTTAAATACAGTGAGTCTAAAAATACCACATCTGGTCTGTAAATGCTCACCATCTGTACATGTTTAATTGTAGAATTTTTTCAGGCATGAAAACATAGAAGACGGGCAGTGAGCTTGAAATCTCAGCTTCTGTTGTCGGTGATCAGCACCAGCAGTGAACAAATCTAAAGTACCTGTACTGTACTTAAATATTTCCAGTTCACGCTCCAAAGAAATACAGTGCATTTTACTCCACTGGATTTATTTGACAGCTTCACTGTTGATAATGATGCAGTTACAATGATCACCACCTTGGACTAAATGCTCTTTATCATTAATGCATCAGTCATAATATTCCAATAAGAAACATATACTTTTGATACTTTAAGTACATTTTGATAATATTGCTTACTTTTACTTGTAATGGAGTGTTTTATAATGCAGTCTAGCTACTTAAACCTGCAATAACTGATTTTGTATGGCCACTTGGACAGTGTGAACACAACACTGACATATTATGACCTTTTAAGTACATATGGCCAACTTGTTAGCAGTTAGCAGAAGAGTTGCTTATGTCCACATCCAGCAGTTACAGGACGACATTACCATTTATTTGGAGTTGTGTTTCTGGCCACCTAATGGACATAAAGTTCAATAATCGCTCTCTGTGGCTCAGTTTTTGGTCTCAACCAGCTCCTCAGGGAAATGCCTGCACCATGTTCACCAGCTAGTTACTAACTTTATCTGTCTGCTGTTTGGTACTGAGCAGGTAGTGTTTGCCATGGCTGAAAATAATACAATGTGAGCAGCGAGAGCAAACCAAAACAGCAAAGTTTTGGTCTGGACATCTAAAGAATAACCTGAAGCTCACTATAAAACTCCATAAAACTGAGGGAAACTGCAGATTCAGCTGATAATTCTCTGTAGGTTCATCATTAAGAGAGACACCTTTCTCATTGTCATATTGTGTTCCATTGCTGTTTGAAACACCGTTATAAAGATACCAATTATAGCCACTTTAAGTAAAGGATCTAAATACTTCCTCCACCACTGATCAACACACACCCAGCGGTGCAGCAGCTGCCAGTGGAACATTGTTCATTAACGCTACATCTGTCTCATTGTATCTATCTGGAGATGGTTCTCTCCAGAGCTTGTAAAGGACAAATACTACTATTCCTATTCACTACAAATGACACAAAAAACATGTCTCCTGCTATCTCAGTCTTTGGTTATGGTGTCCTTTCAGGGTGATAGCTGGGGCATGGGGCACTCAGTTTTTATCAACTTAAGTGGTGATATTTTCTTTGGCATCAACATGAGGGGGGTGAGGCAGATCAAGGGATTGACTGGGCCTCTCATCTTCAGTGAGTGTCGCCTCTTCCTCCATATTCATTTTCCCCTCATCCCCCTCCAATGACGCCTTGGATGTCTTTACAATGTCTTCACTCCTCTTAGCTGGTGGACATGTCACATTTGCCTGAGACAGCCTGCGGTGACGTAATCAGGCTTGTTAATAGTTATCCTGATAGTTTAGTCGATAATCCTACTGACACAACACTCATGTGGATGAACAGTGGCCAGTGAAAAACTGGCTTTATTGAGTCAGTCCCACATAGGGAGGTGTTATGCAGCAGGAGGCTGAAAATCTCCTTCACTTCGCTTTGCTGATTCTAGCTCCAGTTTGAAGAGTTCCCCATCGTTATTAGTGCCAAAATAAGATCAAACTCCCTATTTTTGCTCAACACTATCACTAAGCCAGACTCCTTTCCACTGCCTCACAGGACTGTTTGATTGTATGGGCTCAGTTTGTCACAAAACTCAACCTGCTCAAGGGTTTTGGCAGGTGCCCCTTACTCCTCAGACCTCAGAAATGTCCACGTTTTGGCCTATTTAGATGATGTTGTTGCCTACTCTTCCACTTGATCCAAGCATGTGGCACTAAAACAGATTTGCGTGATACTTCCCTGAAACTAAACCCTGTCATATGTAAATCTGGAAAAGCAATACAGGACTTATTTAGGCATGTGGGTCTATTCTCGCCACCATGGATTTCGCATATCCCTTTATGCAAGTGGTCTTAGGCCATTGCTGCTGCAAGAAGATGCCCAAGGCATTGATCAGTGACTCTGTTTCTTTCCTTATCAATAAACACTAAACAAACTACAGTATGATTGGGATAGAAGCCCTGGCTCTGCTCCTGGCCTACCAGGTTCATGTCAGCTCCACCCCATTGCCTGTTGTGTATTCAGACCACAGCCCCCTGAGTGTTTCTGTCCCCAACACACAACAACCAGCATTTACAGCCCTGGATCCTGTTGCAGGATTTCAACATGAATATTCACCATGAGAGAGGGATAGACGGTGTTGTGAGTGATTCCCTGTCACCTTTGTATGGTTGGTAACATCAAGCATTTCTTTGTGAAAGAAATGTTTGACCTTTAAGGAGGCGATTCTACGACCACAAGATTGAAAAGTGCTTGCAGATTTGTTTGTCATGTGCTTTAACTCCTTCTGTGTGCCTGTGGATTTCTCTGTGCATAATGCTGTAGAGGTGAACCTCTCTGACTTGCTTAGTGGATGAATGTCAGTGATTCTGGGAAGTGATTTGTATTTTTCTTCAAGTTTCATTTTGAGTAGGTATGTAGATAGTGTAGCTCTAATTGTTGTTACTTGTTGGAAGATGGGAGTCTCATTTTCATGCTGTGTCAGGGTTTCCCCTCAGCTGAGTCATAACACTGTATATTTACAGTGTAAACAAAGGTGTACACTTTTATGCTGCCATAAAATGATTTTGCACTTAGCATTTACAAGATGTAAAACTTTGCTCTACAGGTCCCATAGTTTCCCAAGGATTTTCAAGAAATGAACTGAGGTGGAAGCACAATTTAGCAGCAATTACTGTGGAAACTCACACAATATGTTCACCTGGTACACTTTCAATTAATTTCAATCAGTTATCAACAAAATCCCTGACCAAGGAACAGTCTTTTAGTCAGAACACAACAAACCATCTGAAAATATCTGTCTGTGTAGTTATAAGTTACAGGTGGCATACAACTCAACATTTTCATATCAATTCTAAAAATTTCAATTAATATATGATTTACTGAGGCTTGAATGGATCTTCATCAGTTTTCCATTCATTAAGATTCTAATCATCATGGAAATTACTCTGGAAATCCTCAGCTGATTATAAATTCTAGCGCATTACTCTTTCATAAAACAGAGAATTTTAAGATATCAATTCCAAATTTCCCAGAAGTCACTGCTCGACCTTCTTTTGAAATTATGCTGGTTGGTTTTTAATGTGCAAAGGCAGCTGATTATGACATAGAGTTGGGATGATAGACGTCATCCCAACATGCACAACAGTGTTTCTTTCTTTCTATAACTATATTATTTGTTGTTTTCATTTCTTCTCCTTTTCATTTCAACACTTACTTCCATACTATCTAGCTGTGTCACATTTCTTAGCACATTTAGCTAAACTACACACTCTATGTACTACCAAGCTAATAGCAAATAGCTAGTAGCAAAGATGTGTTATTGCTTAATGATCAATTAAGAACATTTTAAAAGGTGTGTTTTCTTTCAATAACAGCCTACCGTGTATTGTAGAGAGTTAACTTTTAGGGTGAGTAAGGTATTGCTTTAGCTCCACCTGTCACCTGGAGGGTCAAACGTCAGTCTTTCGCTAACAAATCTCACTGAAAATATTCTAGTCTGTTTTATTTGAATTTGAATTATTATTTTATCTTTATTTATCCTTGTCAGAAGGTTCACTTGTGCTGCTGCTACTATATCCACCTATCTGTATTAGTACTCTTAAATTTACAATATAGACATATATATAAATCTATATTTGTGCCATGCCAAAGATTTATGTTTGTTTTGTGTGTGTGTGTGTGTGTGTGTGTGTCTGTCTGTGTGCGCGCGCATACCATGTATCCCTTACTTTGTGGGGACATGCATCTGTTTACACAGTCACACTGGGTGAATTCACCTTTCTTACGGGGACAAAATGCAGGTCCCTATAATGTAAATAATTCAATTTTAGGGTGAACACTGGAGTTAGGTTAAGTTTAGGGTAAGGTTAGGTTTAGGTTTAGGTTTAGGTTAAGGTTAGGGTTAGGCAAGTAGTGGTTATGGTTATGGTTATGGTTATGGTTATGGTTATGGTTAGGGTAACTCTCCAGGAAATTAATGCAAGTCTACATAATGTCCCCATAAGTTATGCATACACAACAGTGTGTGTGTGTGTGTGTGTGTGTGTGTGTGTGTGTCACTTTAAGCCTTCAGAATGTTGTTTACTTCACATGCAATAGTTATTTACAGCAGCACACACACACATTCACACAGAGACACACTGACAAGCTCAAAGATGTGGGTAGAGTTTCTGTGTGTGTGGGTGTTGAAAGAAATAAAATACTGTTGATGTGACTGCAGAGGGTTAGCTGAGGCCATGCTTGATAGATAGATAGATAGATAGATAGATAGATAGATAGATAGATAGATAGATAGATAGATAGATAGATAGATAGATAGATAGATAGATAGATTAAAAAGTGTAGGAAGAATGTAATGACAGAGAGTGGGGGGGGGGGGGGGAGAGGAATGCCAGGAGTATCCACGGGTCAGGAGGAAAGAGAGGCATGATGTGTGATGTCAGAGCGCCTCCAAGTGGCCAGACAGGAAGCTGAGTGGAGAGCATGAAGGTCTGCTTTCCACCCTTTCATCCCGTCAGCTTCTCTTTCATTCTTTCCACTTCAGTTTGTTTCCTTTTCTCCATATGACTCCTTCCTTACTGATTCCTGCCATTTTAAAAATTATTTACAAATTTATTACAGAAACTGTGTGTTAAAAAGATTATTTCAAAAACAAAAATACAAATACTGTATTACAACAAGCACATGATAATAATAATAAGAAGAAGAACAAGAAGAAGAAGGAGAAGGAGAAGAAGAATAGTACTGTGATTTACTTAAATTGTTCATAGCATTTTCATATTTTACTATTGGTCGTCTCTGTAATTATGTCTCCATACTAAATTGGAACCATATATATATATATATGTGTGTGTGTGTGTGTGTGTGTGTGTGTGTGTGTGTTATTTATTTATTTATTTATTTTTTGCATCATTGACAAACATAACTGTGTTGTTAGTTTATTAGCAGTGGCCAAATTATAGTTTGCATTTAGTTTAATGTTTTTATCATTCATATTAATTTTAATATTTTTTTTCCTTGGAATTAATTAACATTTCCAAAATGCTTTATATTAAATCATGTTATATTGTGATTGTGAATAATGTATTATTGTTGTTATATTTAATAGAAAATAGGGATAATATTAAAATAAGATTTAAGGATCCCAGGTTTTATTTATGACATACACTCAAGCAATATATGTCATAAGATATGATGTCACATAAGAAATAGAGTAAAGATATATAACTATAACTATAAAATGTACATTGTGTAACCATTTCCAGTTTTTCCAGTTTGAACTACATAATATAACTTTGTACATATTTTAGTGTGAATATTGTTTGATATATTATTGATTTTTATCTATCATTTATGACTGCTGTATATATTTTTGTGGACACAATAATTTAATTCAGGTAGTAATATGTGAGTATTCTAAAAATCTGGCGTGATTCAAAATGATGTTAACTGTCGGCTGTCTCCTCTTCTTTCCAGCAGCTCTGTGATGACTCTGCTGTCTTTACAATGACGCACAGAAAGCACAAAAGACCAGTGAACCTCCCCACTCTAAGAATTATGGTTAGAGGAAAGGTCATAATAATTACGATCTTAAAAAAAAAGCTGAAAAATAACTCTAAAAATTTATTAACTTCATAGATTTTTAATTTGAAATATCACTGAATTTAGAGGATTGACATGTTTTACTTGGTAGCCCTGATGTTCAATTTTGAATTTTTGTGCATTGTGATTTTCAGCAGTCTAGTTTGAGCTTTTTTATTTACATATTTATTTATTTTGAGTTGTCTGGGTTAGAATTTGAAAAATTGAATTTCCAAGCTTCAAATTATATTTTGTTTTTCATGTTTTGTTGCTTTTTTGGGGTAGTCTTGCAATGCTATAAATTCAATGGTATTTTAGTAAAGAGATTCAAATCTTCTTGGCCTTTCTTTGCTCCAATACAATCTTCTGGGTTTATACTTCAAGTTACATTTCATTCATTGAGCCCAGTTTGAACAAATACAATCTATTTTTATCCAACACACATTCTGCTTTTTGAACTTCAGTGAAACACTTCTCTGACAGTTGACCACAGAGCTATAGATGATGTCACATGACCAGCTAACATACTGTGCATATGAATTTACCATTCGTAGAGACAGACACCTATCCATCCAAAGCACACATCATAAACAAAGTCACTAATGTTTTTCCTTTTTTTCAAGTTCCAGGCATTTGCACTCAGGTCTCTTTTTTGTGCATAAATTAAAGATTCACATACAGAAATGTGGATGGAAAGACTGTGAAAGTGTGTGAACATGCAGTTCCACTAATGGCCACAAGTTATTCCAACTGAACTTTAACTGTCATTGAAGTCAATGGGAAACCTTAATGTACCAGTAGGTGTAGATCACATTTACATCCAGTGCTACTGTGACCTGTATTTCAACATCTTATCTGGATAAAACAGATGCTAACACAGCATTGTTGAGTTGA
Source organism: Chaetodon trifasciatus (assembly GCA_037975065.1). Taxonomy (NCBI): domain Eukaryota; kingdom Metazoa; phylum Chordata; class Actinopteri; order Chaetodontiformes; family Chaetodontidae; genus Chaetodon; species Chaetodon trifasciatus. The sequence continues at coordinate 224,825 of JBBMOE010000033.1, forward strand.
ATTTGTTGCAGTAGTAAAGGCCAGAATGCTTCACAAGATATAATACAGTCTGCACAAAAAACACGTGTGTGTGTGTGTGTGTGTGTGTATATATATGTGTGTGTGTGTGTGTGTGTGTGTGTGTGTGTGTGTGTGTGCGTGTGTGTGTGTAACACAAAGATATGTACACAGTAGACTGTAACTTGCCTGACGACTTACAGACTGTAACTTAAAACAGAATTAAGAAAAAGCATATTCCAATTATGATCCTGATTTCACCCAAATTTTCAAAATGATTATGTAGTTTATATTGATAATTATATATTATATATTTGTAAATGACCTAATAAAAAGTGTGGTTTCGTAATATACATATGTATAGTTTGTGTTTTCTGGCTTTTATTTGGCTACTTTCTTTAAAACAGAAAAATACAGAACCAACTTAGAGAATGGCTTTGGGAATAGAAGTTACAGTTTTTTCAATTATAGAGCCATTGGTGCATAAAACTAAAAATACACAAACAAATACACAGAATGTTAATAACTTGTAAAGAATAATGTTGATAACGTTTGGTTTTGAAAAAAGTCAGATAGAACCTTATGCTAAACAGTTAAGATGTATCACTATGTGGTTTTATCTCTGAGTCCTAAGTCCTATGTGTTTCATTCATGTATTAGACTGTATTCTAATAAACCTTACAAAAGAGATTAGCTTCTAGGACCCATTACCACTCATCGTCTTACATATAATGATAATTGTGATATGAAAAAAAAAAACAGATTATTGTATGAAGAAGGAAAAATGAGTGCTAATATAAGAAGTTGTTGCAGTTCCAAACTGTCTGGTCAGTGTGAATGTCACTCAGCCTTAATAAAGGTTAAAAACCTTCCTCAAACATTTCCTCTGTAGAACACTCCTGCTGTCACCTCTGCTAATTTTTTCAACCTTTCATTCTGTAGCCGGGTAGTTTTTCTTTTTATCCCCTCCATATCCAACCCATCAGAGTGGAGGAGGAAAGCCATCTATTAATGTACAAATTGGAATTGTCATTAGGCTGGCTGTGCAGGGAGATGGGCCTTTTGGAAATAAAAGAAAATCCTGCTTAATTAATGGTGACATCAATCATAGTTTGGCCCGATTGGCTAAGAGGCGGTCCATCTCCTGTCTGATTTATAGGCAAGACATGAGAGAGAGAGGTGACAGAGTTAGAGAGGAAGAATTAGAGGTAGTAAAGAGAGAGATATAAATAGAATCTTCAAAGTTTGTTCCCTTGTTATTTCATGTGTTTTGCATTTGTTTCAATTAAAAGAGGAAGATGTTGTAAGCGTTGAACTCTTCACAAATCTACACACATTCATCACAAACATACCTAGATCTTGCCTTGTAATTTGCTATCATGGTTTCTTTGATAACAATTCATTTATGCTCTTTTTTTTTTTTTTTTTACCACGTCATACATACAGATTCTGGTATTACACAGGAATTCACTGGAACAATACCTGTGGGACCTGGGAATTTCAGTGTCAGCATGTGTCTACTGAACATCATTAACTCACCAAAGAATTATCATAGCTGAATACAAAAGACCAACTTTGAAATGCAGTTTATAGAACTAGTTCAATTCTTCCACTGCAGTGTTTTAATCCAGATACTTTTCATAATAAAATAGCAGTTTACAGTCCATCTGAGTGGCAAAATATTTTTGGAATAAATGAAAGCAAAGTGCAAAATGTGTAAATGAAAACTATGCATTTGGTTCAATAAGTGACTTATTCACACATAGTTCAACAGTCAGTGGCAGTAAAGAAAAGAAATTAAGTGATGTACCAACAAACAACAACAAGGTAACAAAGGCAAGGCTGAACACGCCACCAAGCTTGCAAATATGGATATAAACACTGTATGTTTCAAATTCTTCCAAAAATCTACTTTGCAAATGTTTTATGAGGAAGTAAATGCTTTAACAAATTCATTACGACTCAAGGACACACATTCATACGTATATATAGCTTCTTCTGTTCACAGAAAACCCTGCAGGGAAATTTTTTGCCTTTTAATTAATCGTAACAACAATCTTTCCCTAAGTGTTGCCCAAATGTTTTAGTTGCCTGACCTTAGTTTTAGTCTTGTCTGGTGGCTGTGGCTCAGAAGGTAGAGCGGATCATCCACTGATCACAATCTCCACCTCCCCCTGTCCACTTGTGGAAATGTCCATGGGCAAGACAGGGAACCCCAAACTGCCCCTGATGGTCAGGCCAGCACCCTGACATATCACTGCCATTGGTGTATGAGTGTGTGTGAATGAGCTGCTTTGCCAAAATGACAGAACTGTTACAATGACAACTCCTGTGGGATGGAAGGGGTGTTGTTTGATATGGAGAGAGGCTGGGCAGAGTAAAGTGGAAAATGCAGCTCTAAGACGCACAGCAGACAACAGTAGTCCCACTCCTGAGCACCAGAGGGACACATGTCCTATTTAGTGCATCAGAGGAAAGACAGGTTGTCTGTTATTTCTTAATCATCATTATCAAACTTTAATTCTGACATAAAATGGAAACCAAAACTGAAAAACAGCAAATTAATCAGTTTTGATTTGTATCATTTCCAGTCAAACATGTACAGAGATTCCAGCAGCTGCCCCCGAGATTGTTCCTTTGAAATCTGAGTGTCTCTGATAGTCACTTGTTTGAGGTCACCAGAGGTCAGCTGCCCGAGGTAGCAGATGTCAGAGGTCATGAATCAACCAGTTGAGTTGAAGTCAGCCATACAGGTGTTTGAACTGAAACATTACACTTCCTGTTACAACCACTTTCTCCTCAGCTTTCACGTTCACAAAGTGCTTGGGTAGAGTTGTTAATGCACATATACACTGTGTTGAAATAGACTGAAAATGCTGTTTGCTGAAATCAGCCGTTAACAGAGTGCATTATTTATTAAACATATTTTCACTAATGTCCATCCTTCTATTCACTTTCTAAGGCTTATCTGCAGAAGGGTTGCAGCAACAGCAGACTAAGCAAGATAGTCCAGAAGTCTCCCTGCCTAGCAAGAGCTTCCAGCTCCTCCTGGAGAATCCTGATCCCCCAAGCCAGATGAGATAAATAATCTCTCCAGTGTGTTCTGGATCAACCTTAGGGTGTCCTACCGAGACATGCCTCGTAAACCTACTAAAGAAGACACCTTGGAGGCACAATGATCAGATGCCTAAACCACCTCAACTTGCTCCTTTTGATGCAGAGCAGCAGCTGAATTTCCCTTTGGATGTCTGAACCCCTCACCTCATCTCCAAGGGTGAGTCAAGCCACTCACATCAGCCACTTATGTCTGCAATTTCATCCTTTTGGTTCCCTCCAAAAGGTCATGGTCATAGGTGACAGTTGGAACATGGATCCACTGGTATATCAAAAGCTTTGCAATCTGGCTCACCTACCTCTTCATCACAATGATCCAGTGCAATGCCTGCATTACTGCTGATGCTGCACCAATCTGTCTGTTGGGCCATATAACCTTCACAAGACCCCCAGATGCTTGAACTCCTTCACTTGGGGCAGCAACTCATTCCCATCCTGGAGGGAGCAACACACTGTTTTCTGGCACAGAACTAGGACTTTCATCTTGGAGGTACTGACTATTTGTTTCACATTCAACTGCAAACCACTCCAGTGTGTGCTTAAGGTCATTGCCTGATGAAGCTGAAGAAACACGTCATCTGCAAAGAGCAGAGAAGCAATTCTGAAGTTGCCATATCCAGACACCCTCTACCCACCGACTGCTTCTGAGATCCTAACCATGAGAATCAGAAGCAGAATCTATGACAAGGGACCCTGTCAACCCTGGCAGAGCCAAACACCCACTGAAAACGTGTTTGACTCCCAGCAGAAAGTACAGACATAGTTCTCACTATGGGGACTTTATGATACTAAATGGATTATTGTAATGGCACCGGTACCCCACACCCTATGAGCAAAAGACTCCCCAGGGGACACAGCAATAAGTAATTTCCACAGTCTGCAGCATTTCAGAGCGAATCTCATCCACATGTGGCGTTTTGCCACTGAAGAGCTTGTTCACTACCTCAGACACCTCTGCCAGGGATATGGGTGAGGTTTCCCCTTAATTTTTCAACTCTGCCTCCTCCAGGGGGACGTGTTGGTGGGGTTCAGGAGTTCCTCATAGTGGGTTCTCAGGTTGCTGAGGTACCGAGGATTTTCTGACCACAACTCAGAGAAGCCACCTCCACAGTGGAGGCTTTGAACATGACCCACATGGATTCCATGTCCCCAGCTCTTGCAAAATATTTGCTTCTAGAAGTCTGGTGATGGAAGAACAACTACTGAGCTATCCGCTCTACCCAGTCTGGATATGCAAGCACTTGTCAGTTGGCTCTCATTTCATCATTTCATTCAAATGTTTCATTTGGAAAGAAAGAACAAACTCTCAGTGCTAATGATATTGCTGCTAATTGCTTGCTAACTGCCTTGCAATCAAGCTTGTTAGCCTATCAGTTAGCACGCTCATTAGCTAACAGAACAATACGTTCATGCTATTCATTCAAAAGATGCATTTGTACCATTTACTCCATTTGTAAACCATGTAGTGATGGTGCAGTTTATACTCTAACAGAGGTTAGAGGAAGGAAGTGGATGGTAACACACAGCTAATAAGTTGTAATAGTTTCCTCAATTTTGGACTCTCCATCTGTCCTTGTCCTCAAAGTCTTCTAAGCATGGTGATTGTATTGGAATCAGTGGAACACTGCAAGAGAGGAGTGAATGCTTTGTTTCTTCACAAATTATGCTTGCATCTTGCAATAACATGCTGGAAAAATGTCTGGGGAAGTGTGGTTCTTGTCTATCAATGCACAACACAGTTAGACCCACTCACAGGCAAACGGCTGGAGCTGATATGGAGAAAGATGAGTACAAGTCGTGCAGGGTCATTAACAGGTCATCTTGAGGTTATCCAGGTGTTTCAGGTTTGAACAGATCTTAAGGCTGCCTGGAGACAAAACATGCAACTCTCTCTACTTCAAAGTTCACATTTCATGTAGATGCTCTCTGATCTCGGTCTCTCTTTCTCCTGAGTGTTTATCACAATGCACAGAACAAGAACTCCTTTTACCTACAGCAGCAAACTCTCATCCTTTGGCCTCTTCTTCTTCTTTTGATGTGAACACAGTTGTAGAATATCAATGACCATTATAAGTTAAATGCTGTGATGCTGTTAACAGTTATTGTGTTATTGTGTGTCCTTTGTGTTAGAGTCCACACTCAACCCTAACTGGAGTTGTGAATCATTTTACAAAGAAATGCAATTTTCATCTGCTTTTCAGATTCTATGTTCCTTTTCTGAAACTGTGAAAGTTGTGTTGTGTTGAACAACTGTCTTATAATGCATTGACTGGATTCTGGGCGAACCTTTGAAATTGATTGGAATGCTTCAGATTATTGAATGCCAAAAGGAAAATACCTGCAGTAAGATAAAATGAATCTCCAGTTGACTTGTATTGACGAATATTTGTTGTTAAGGTGACTGATCCAGAAACAGCCTTTAGACTGTTATATTGGCTGCAGAGAGGCAGAGAGAGGCAGAAACAGACAGAAGTTTATGGAGAAGAGAAAATCAAATTACGTAAAGACATTTACACACACTCTCACACACACGCGTTCAAGCTTAGCCCATGTCTGGTCTAGCTCCCATCTCAGATAAAGGACTGTGTGTGTGTGTGCGTGCGTGCGTGTGTGCGTGCGTGTGTGTGTGTGTGTGTTAATTTATTTGTCTCCCTCCAGCTAGCAAGTAAGCAGTCCAAAACACAACCTGCTGTTTGGACAATACACCCTGATGGCAGGCTGTAAAGCAATTGTGTGTGTGTGTGTGTGTGTGTGTGTGTGTGTGTGTGTGTGTGTGTGTGTGTCTGTCTGTCTGTCTGTCTGTCTGTGTCTGTGTGTCTACGTTTGTCTGAGTGTGATCACTGTGTTATTGTATGGTGTGTGTTTTAAAGTCAGTTTTAAATGCATGGAATGGAAATGTCATAAGCAACCAAGCGACCACCCCCGACTCACCCACCCACCTCACCCCAAGATTTTCCGTGGCTCTACCAGGGAGCCCTTCTGAAAAATTTCTTGGGCCTCTACTGAAAGTGAAGCAAAGTGATTAACATTAATCAATGCGAGAGCCACGTGAACATAGGGCCATTAACCGAAAGTAACAGTGACCAAAGGTAACATTAACTGAGAGTAATGTAAACTGAAACTAACATTAATACTGCAGTTAACATGATCATGTCCATCCATGCATTGTCCCAGCTGTTTTGATGCTTGTCTAGTTTTCTGTGGGATTTGTATGAAGACAAACAATCTGTCACTTTTTGTAACATTAGCTAACATTACCACTAGAGACATTACTGTGAGACACTGCTCATCAGTGCAACAGATCAAGCAGCTCAATTCTACTCAATAAGCAGAATAAATGTTGGAACTGTACATTTCTGAAAACTCACAGATGTGTTGAAACGTTATGTTTCTTTAAGTTTCTCTTTTCAATTTTATGTTGAGACAACAATATGTTTACGGTCTGGTTATATTTAAGTACAAACACTATTTGGTTCGGGTGAGGAAAAGATCATGAAAATACCAGGTTTAGTCACAACAAACATGGCTGCAAATGATTGTTGGACTCTTTTTCTCTCTGTCTCTCCTCAACACTCCTCCTTGGTGGTTTTTCCTTCCCTCTATTTTATCTGATAATAAATGGAATGTAATTCCACTGGTACTTCTGTCACTGTTATCTCTCCACTTAATCCACCACTCACTGTTGCCACAATCACTCATTTCTCTCTCTCTCTCTCTCTCTCTTTCTCTCTCTCTCTCTCTCTTTTCTATCTCTCTATCTCTCTCTCCCACCCTTGTTTTTCTGTCTGTCCAGTCATCCTCATCTCTTCATCTCAGTCTTATCCTCCTCCGTCTGTCATCCATCTCTCTCTTTGGCTCCCCTGGTCCTTTTAAAGCTTGTCTGACATTCCCTTTCCTGTCTTTCCTCAATTTATTTCTTTTCCTTTTCTTTCATTTTTTCTTTTTTCCATATTTCTTCCAGTTTCTTCTTTTTCTTAGGAAGAGTTTGCTTCTTTCCTATGAATTTATGCTTCCTCCATTTTTAAATCATTCATGGATTTTTTTTCTTGCCTTCCTGATTACCTTTTCTTTTTTCCGCCTCATTTGCGTCTTCTCCCCTGCTATTCCCATCCTTTTCCTCTCTATATTAATGTCAGCAGAGGCTCAGTCTGGACAAGATAGCATCTCTATTGAAGCTCCAACCAGGCTGACCCTGTCACCCTTTTCTCTTTCATTGTCTCCTCTAATGGTGGTTTTTGTGTTTTCTTTGGGTTATGTTCTGTCTCCTGTACCTCCTTCCTGTCTGACTTCCACACCCTGTCACTATAAAACTGTCACGATGCTCATAAGGCAACAGGCAGGCGCTCTCTGATCTCCTTTACTCCTTCGAAAACACACGCTCAGATGGCTGGAAAAATATTCAGCAAGGTAGACTCCATCACACATCAGGCCACCCAGAAAAGCTCTACTTGGCACTAAATGTTTCTGTAGACCATGACAATGGTTTGGGGGCGGCAAAAGGTTCCACATGGCATAACAACAGCTTATTGAAGGTTCAACAGAGCATTCACCAGCAAAGTGTTCCTCATACAGTAGTGTTACATCGTTTTTACAATGGTTTCAAGGTTACATGTTGAGTTAGATGTTACAGTACTACAGTGAGGATTACCAATATTCCACAAACAACAAATAAAGGTTTTATATTTTAGTAAAACATTATTGCAGTTTGAATATACATTAAAGTGACACAAAAGAAACAGATCTCTACGTTATTAGAATGTCTGAGTGGCTCTTAGAGTACATGAGCTTTTCCATGGCCAGGCTCCTTGAGAGGCTCTTCAGCCATTGATTAGCAGTTAGCACAGTTTGCAGCTTTTCCATTTACAATACGCTGCCACAACTTCTGCTCTGATTTAGGGTCTGACATTACACTCACATAACATTTAAATGTCTTTATGGAACATTGCAATGATTTTGTTTCACTAAAAAAAGTAATGAAATAGTTATAATTAGCAGTTTGCTTTCAGGCACAGCTGACCTTTCATTAAAACTGCCCCCTTTAATTACTGCTCCTACACCTGCCAATCCTTCTCTACTCAAATGGCACATATGCGGTTTACATTGATAACGATGGTAGAGTTAGTACGTATTGGTGCCCCTAGCATGCTGAAATGGATATTTATCTCAACAAAGACAGTATAGAACACTGGTTATATTGGATTTGATAGCCAAGAGGAAAATCAGACATCAGCAGTGGACATCTTTACACAGTATGTTGCTTAGGGAGCTTTAGCACCCTCAACATCAGGGTTGACCTTTGACCTCTTAACTTTTAGTTTGCTACTGAGCTGAACTGAAGCTGATCCTGTTTGACCTCAATCAGTGTTCATATGTACATGGGCAAGTGTTGTGGTGTGCTGAGACAACACCAAGAGTTCATGCGTTTGTCTTCCTCTGTCTCTCTTTCTCACTTACTTTGCTCCATCCCTCCATCCTCCTTTCATCTTTCCAGACTGTATGAGTCTGTCGGTAGAAGCAGAAGAGAGCAGAGTGATAAGAAAGAGCAAAGAGCAGAAGAATAGTCTGTCAATGAAGACACTGAGGCATCGCAAAGTGCCACCTCCATTTACTGCCCCCCCACACACACACACACACACACACACACACACACACACATCATTTAGATGCACTTGTCCCTCTCTATCCTGACTTCCTACAATAAAGGCAGTTACTCTGTTAACACAGCTCTCAATACACACACACACACCAACACCGACACTGACACACACACACACACACACACACACTCCTCCTTTTGTGGTAACTCAACAAAACAGGTGTTGACCTGATGCTTGTCTCACTTACACAGAAAAAACACAAGCAAACACAGACACACAGTGATGAGGGAAATATGGCCGACTCATGACAGAAAGAGCTAATATTTGTCTTCTAAGAGAGAAAGATTTGTGTTCAATCTCTTTCTTTTTCTTTAAACCTCTTGTCACCTTTTTTCACCTTTTCACATTACTCTGACTCCTCGGGTTCTTTTCTCTCTCACTTCCTGTCCTCATTTCCTCATTCTCTGTGTCATTCCTTTCTTTCCCTCTTCTAATCTCATCCTGCTCCTTCCACACACACAGACACACACACACACACACATGTATACACATATATGGACACTTTGCTGTTTGCCCACCCAAACATTTAAAGCATACAAAACAAAAACAAAAAAGCAATCTGATGATGATGACTGAAGTCCCTCTTTGACTCTCCGCTCAGTTAATCGGGCACATAAAACCACAGCATGTCTTTCCAGGAAATCTACCATGTACAGAGTCTTTAATGCTGGAAAACTAAATACCTACCAGTGCTGGAAAAACTAAAGTCAATTACATCATTCGCACTTTCATCCACTGACTGATTGATGATACTGCTCGACAACAGACTACCACAGACTTTCCCCCGGAAAATTACATTCATAGCTTTCTTGTATTAACAAGATGTGTTGTGGAGGAAACGTAATGTTGCCTCGAAAACAATCTTTTCATAATTCTAGAGAAAATGTTGATACTGAATATAGCCGCAAAATGTTTGCTGACAGTATTCTTCAAATCGGTGCCCTGCTAGTGGCAACTAAACGATGATTAAAGACACATGGATATCCATGGACGGAGCTTTTGTTTCCAATTAAAATCTACTGTATTCTCAAGGGTACCTTTCTGTCTTTCTTTCTTTCTTTCTTTCTTTCTTTCTTTCTTTCTTAGTTTAGTTCTGGATTTGCATTCTTTATTTCTCCAACCCTCCCAACTCTCTCTCTCTCGCTCTCCTTCTCTCTGTCTCTAGGGTTTCTGTTAGTTAATGAGGTTTTAACTTGGATTCTCATCACTGATTCCAGCTTGGACTCACTGAGACCTAGTGTGCTGCCTGTGTGTGTGTGAATGTGTGTTTGTGTATGTGTGTGTGTGTGTGTGTGTGTATGCATTTTTTGTTTGTGTCTTTGTTTCTCTACATGTGCGTGCATATATTGCATGAATTTGCAATGCTGTGTGTGAGTAACACTATGAATAAAAATGTTTGTTCAGGAATTCAATAAATATGCATGTGCACAGACACTCATGCATGTGTGTGTGTGTGCGTACAAATACTGCAGCAAATGCCGCTGCCCTGAGGTACACCCTCACTGCTTAGATATTAGCTAACCAGGGAAATGCTGTTTGTGTAGGTGTGTGTGTGGGCATGTGTGTGTGTGTGTGTGCGCGCGCGTGTGTGTTTACTCCTTTGCTCCAGCGGCTCTTGAGCTAATGTGCTTCACAATCTACTAGCTTCCTCCTTCCCTATAGCACTGCAACACTAATGACTAACCCAGGGCTAATACACACATACACACACACACACACACACACACACACATACACACACACACACACACACACACACACACACACACACACACACACACACACACACATATACACAGAAGCTTGCCCCCTCACTGCTTGGTTTCTGTTGTATCTCATTTAATTGTGGACAAAGTATTATTTATAGCTGCAGAGCAAAGAAAGATACCAAACACACATTAACCAGGAAGAGGGGGGATGAGGGTATGTGTGTGTTCAGGTGATATATATTAATGCCATTATGTTATATAAATATGAAACATTTTACAATATGCACTTTAAGTACAAACATTTTGTTATTTACTACCTAAGCACGCCAGGATTGTCAGTCTTTGGATCAGTGTTGAAGCAGCGTGCATTGGCATGTGCTAATGTTATTTCACTAATGTGTGTCATAGTTCAGGGAAACATTAGCTGCTCTGTCCTGCTCTGGACTGGGCTTTAGGAAGTTTACATTCTGGTAACCCCAGTCAATGTTACCCAAGACGGTGTTTCATTTGCCAAACACTCAGTTAGTCCTCATCCTTCAAACCCTTTCTCTTTTAACATTGAAGGTAAAAACATTGAAAATCTGTAAGCAGTAGTAGCCGTGTGTAAGCAGCCACACAGGATTAGATTCAGTGGTGAAAAGTAACTAAGTACATTTACTCTAATACTGTACTTACTGTTAGAATTTTGTGGAGCTTCTTCTTTACTTGAGTATTTCTATTTTATGCATCTTTATACTTCTACTTCACTATATTTGAGAGGTTAATATTGTACGTTTTACTCCATTACATTTGTCTGACTGCTTTAGTTAGTCACTAGCTACTTTGCATATTCATGTTAGTAATAGAAAATATAACAGATTCTATGATTAATTATAATGTATTATTATGCATGAAGCTACCCAGCAGTGTTAAGATTAGCCCCACTTTTAATCTAGCACCACCATCAAGTCAAAATTTGAATTCATGCAATGCATTGGATGGAATACCTGCAGAACTAAGAACACTCCCATCCTCAATGGTACTTTGTGTTTAGCATTTGGATGCTAATCTGACTAGCACTGCTGTGTCAATGTCAGAGCCACTGGTGTGGCTGTTTACTCTTAGGCTGGCTTTAAAGCAATAACAAGACTAACAATAAGTTAAAATTTTCCATTGACTACATTTCTCTTCATATGAGCTCAACAGATAATATTTCCTCTGCTGCAACCAACAAAGTCATGTCATCATGTCATTAAGAGTCTACTATGGAATAAAATTTCTCTACACAGTAAATGTAGGTACTACACCACCAACATGTCATTTTTAAGTTTTATCACCTTTACATTGTACTATTAATGCGCACTTTGTAAAGGCTTACTCGGTGGGTTTTATACCGCCTAATGTCCTTGTAGGGGTCGGACCAGATCCCTCTTCCTGTTGTTGTGCATCTGGGTTATTTGTTACCAGGCAGAGTGATGGCCATATTAATACAAGGTGATGCTCAATTGGCTGAAGTAATGTTGCATAGACAGCAACACTTCCAGTGATTGGACAATCAGTCATACAGTTCCTGCCCCGAGGGTGACAGTCTGTCTCCCCCTCACCCAAAATGAACAGGATTACATCACATTCTGTCAGTCTGTCAGTCTCTCAGTCTGTCCGTTGACATGTTCTGCTGACCTGTCTGTCAACTCTGTAAGTCTGTCAACAAACACACAGTGAAACAAGATGGAGCTCCAGTGAAGTGATCCCTAAATGTCACTCCGACCACACATGGCCAATCAGCTGCCATCTTCTATTACATTCTTCACACACACACACACACACACACACACACACACACACACACACACACACACACACAGTCACACAGTCACACACAGTCACCTGTTAGGCCTTCATCACTTTTGGGGACATTACATAGGCTTACATTCCAGAAGCTGTTAACCCTGAGGATCATTTCATCTTTTCCTCCATTTTGTTTTATGGACTAACAAACAACTGTGTGCTTTCATTCATGAGTGATTCAATACATGCGCATTTGCTTGTCTTCAGGTTGTCACTCCACCCACAACTGTACATGTGCATAAAGTTGAACCTTCCTCAACTTCATTAGATGTCAAGTCATGGTGGACAATGCCACAATGAATGGCCAAAGTGAGACTGTCACCTAAAAAATGACTGTCATGATTCGCTAAATACTTACAATGACCCATGTTAACATTGAGTCATTTAGTCAAGTGTCTTATCACTGTCAAAGGAAGAAATATGATGTTGTTAGACAGTTGCAAAACCTCAAGGAGAACTGTGGGCTGGATGGTTGGAGGTATGTGTCTGACTTTGACGTGGGACACTGCTGAGAGGATTATCTTTGTAGAAAAAATAAATAAAAGAATAGCAGAAAAGAACACAAGAGCACAAAGGAAGCAATAAAAATACTGTTTGGCATGAGGTGCAATCTAAGATATACTAAATTAAATAGAGGCCATTAAGAATAAGTAAGACATAAGTGCATTGGAAATGAGACATTTTTCTTTTTCTTTTCTAATCTTAGCTGAGCACTTAATCTCAGAAGAGAGAGGTCTTCACGCAAGGAGGGTGGTGTTCAGCGCACTGAATTAGTTTAGCTGACTAATTCCACATCTAGGGATTGTAGGACTAGTCATCATTCATTTGCTGATCATAGCACACAAGCACATGCATAGACCCAAACTGGAATCAGGTAGTTGACTGCAAAAGCAGCAGCAGGCTGATTGTTTACTTTTAGTATTTTAAACATCCAACCGAAATAAATCAATATACTTCTGCCAAATGATTAAGCCTATATAAAAGGTTTTGAGTTCTTAGTTTTGCTAGAAGCAAGGCCAATGTTGATGGGTCAGTCGGTCCACGACTTTGGTCCAGACTGAAATATCTTGACCACCGTTGGATTGATTTTGTTCAATACTTTGGTTTATGAGCAAATACCAGAAAATAAATGACATTCAAAGCCTTTCCTGTACTGTTATTACAATAGTTAGCGAATGTTGGTACAATGACACACGAAACCCAAACATGGTAAAATTTACCAGCTAAACATCAGCATGTTAACATTGTCTTTGTAAGCAAGTTAGCATGCTGGCATTAGCATTTAGCTAATGAAGTACGGCTTCACCGAGCATGGAGCTCAAGCATGACTGTGGACAAGTTTCTAGTAATTTGTGGGTTTTGGGAACCAAAGGTTCTGGTATTTTACATTGGTGGATATATGTAGACTGATTGAAGTATTGTTAGAGTATATTTCATTTTTTCAAGCTAACCACTAAAAATATATGGTATTCATTATTTCCCCACCAGAAGGGGAGGGTAAAATTGAAGTCATGACCTCCTGATGACAACACCTTTGCTATAGACCTGACTGTTTACATGCTGGTAAACAGTAGAATGAAATAATGCTCACCTTGCATCATTCCAACCTACTCAACCATTGTCACATCACACTCTAATAAGCTAATTAATGAATGTGTCAGTCACCATTATTGTAAAGACTTCACACATGGAGGGGTAGTGATATGTGAGTGTCCGTGAGAGGGTGACTTAGGAATCCAAGGTTCCAAGTCCATACACGCACATACGTGTGGACGCTGCATGCATACAGCACATTAACACATGCAGAAAAAATGTGCACGGTTATGCTGATTTACACATATTAAAATGCACACATACACACTTTACCCAAACACACACACACCAAACAAACCATACACACAAAGTTGGCTCCCACAAATTAATTTGCCAGCCATCTCATATCAGACTGAGGAAGACAGAGGGAGAGAGAGATGGTTGGAGGGAAGAAAACACACCGTTTTCCAGCTGATTAATTTTTCCAATTTCATCGAGACACGACCATAACCTGCTTCAATTAAAACACCACTCTGGAGACAGACACTGTGTGTGTGTGTGAGTGTGTGTGTGTGTGTGTGTGTGTGTGTGTGTGTGTGTGTGTGTGTGTGTGTGTGTGTGTGTGTGTGCGTGTGTGTGTGTGTGTGTGTGTGTGTGTGTATGCAGAGCTGATGGTTGTATTTTATTGAGTGGAAAATTGAATCAAATTGTTTCTTTCAAACAGTCTGTTCTCCTCCTCTCCTCCCTCACTTCCCCTCCTCCTCCTCCTCCTCCTCCTCCTCCTCCTTCTTTTTTCTCTCTTTCACTTCCTTTTTTCTGTCTTTCTTTCTTTCTATAGCAAACAGGAATCCCAAGACTCAGAGTCCAGAGCCACACTAGTGGCTCTGAGGCTGCATTAAATGCTAACATCAGTTGGCAGGAATAATAACCATTTTATTTTAACATGTTACATAGTAACATTAGCTAATTGGCACTAAATATGAACTACAGTTGAGGTTGATGGTAATATCATTAGTTTGGTCTTAACCAAATATCTGTCTATCTGATTATGGCACAAGAGTGATTATGATTGAACAATTTTGTGCCAATCGAGGGTTATGTTTACAAATTATGTCACCCTGATGTCAACTGGGAAATGGTCCAACCATTGTAGAGCCAGGAAAGCAGTCTTGATTTTGCTGAGTGGTAGCTGGGCCCCCCTCATAGTGAGGAACTAGTGAGCCATTTGGCAGTAGCAGAGCACAGTGGACCGGCTGGGCTGTATGGTTTGACCATGTCCTGCATGTAAGTTGGGCCTCAGCCATTCAGTACCAGTATCCTGATTCAGATTTGAGTGGCTACTAGTCGCTCATGCAGCACCCGAAGGACCAGTGTAGTGTGGAAGAAGTTGGTTAAGTTGAAGCCTGGATGGCATTCTGGATGACCTGCAGAAGTCAGATGGTGCATGCAGATACACCAGCCAGGAGTGAGTTGCAATAATCCAGGCACAAGATGACAAGAGCCTGGATCAGATCCCGCACCATATTGTGTGTGGAAAGGTAAGTCTCTTCCTGATGGGAATAAATATGCAGGATTATCTTGACAGAAATTCCAGCTGGTCATCAACTGTCTCCGCCGGTTCATTACAATGGATGGTACAATAAATGGCAATGGAGAAGTCATAATGGAACGGTCATGGATGGGACATGCCTTCCCTGGAAGGAAGACTAGCTCAGTCTTGTTGAGTTTGCGCTTTAGGTGGTGTGCAGACACCAGCTGAGGGATGTCATCCAGATATGCAGTGATTCAGGGTGGCACCTGGGTTTCAGACCAGGGAGAAGACAGAATTAACTGAGAGTCATCTGCATACTTGCAGTAGGAAAAGATATGTGAGTGAACAACAGAACTATGTGACTTGGTGTAAAGAAAATCACGTGGACACAGAGCAGAGTCCTGTGGGACCTCAGTAGTGAAGCTACAATGTTCAGACACAGATTCTCTGTGAGTTACTCAAGATGGGCAGTCTCAGTTGAGTGGCCTTCCATGAAACCTGACCTGTGGAGGTTAATAGGTTTGTTCCTGGTGTAGATGCAGAAAGTCGAATGAAGCAAGCCAATTCAAGTTTTTTAGAAAGAAATAGAAAAAGAGAGACAGGTCTGTAATTCTTTACATCAGAGGGGTTGAGTGTGGGTTCACTCAACAGCCAGTTGTCCATTGATGAGGTGTTTGAGGAACTGAAGGACGTTACATCCCATTTGTGTATATAAACTCAAACATCGGAAGTACAATACTTCTACAGGAGGGTGTCTTTTGGAGGTGTTCTGTGCATGACTGTAAGGATTCTTTTGGGACACTGTAGAATGCTTCCTTTACATTTTCTTTCTTTCTTCTTTGTTACATTTAGGAATTAAGAAAACATACACATTTTCTTTACAATGTCATAATTGTAATCATAAAGATTAAAATAAAAATAAAATCTAAATGTAAACATTACAAGAACATGCTGCATCCAAGAGGAACAACATGTTGAAAATGGAACAGGAACATAACACTCTCTCTCTCCTTAGTGTCTTTCAGGGTCTCTCTCTCTCACCTCCACACTGACAGAGTCATGAATCTCCATTAGGAGAAGAATAAAGACACGCACACACATTATACTCACCAAAGTCACTTTGAAGAAAGGGAGAAGAGGGGAAAGAGTAGGAGGGCAGAAAGGAAATGAGGAGAAAGGAGAAGAGTTGGAAGAAAGGAAGTAGGAGGAGCAGAGGACTCATTTTGGCAATCAACTGGAGAAATGAAGAGAACAGAAGGAGAAGGGACAGGCAGGAGGGAGATAGATTACTGCAGAAGTGGACATGAAAACCTGTTTCTCAGAGTTGGTAGTTCAACTCCCCTTCTCACCATCCTTACATGGAGGTCAGCTGCTCCTTTATTCCAGTCCTTCCTTTACTCACTCATCCCTTACCCCCATATTCCCAGAGAAACTCAGGCAGTCTGGGAATTCTCTGATGTTATTATGAGTTTGTTATGTTTTCTCTGTGTCACTCAAGTCTTTTTTTTTTTTTCAGTTTGTTTTTTCAGTCTTGTCGTTTCTGCTTTTGGTTTCTCTGTCTTTTCGCTCTGCCTGTGTCTTCCTCTCACTCTCCCAATTTCATTCAGCACTACAGTGAGACATACATATTGGATTAGGCATTGCATTATATTAGAATTGATCAGATAAGATTAAGCTTTATTGATATCTGGAGGCAAATCTGATCACTGTAACACGGAAAGGGAAATACAAAACATAAAATGCAGAAATACATCTACTTAGCATTGTGCAGCTGATGATTAGCACATGTGCAGTGCATACAATAAAAATGTCTAAGTGTAAAAAGACAAATGTTGCATGGGATGCACTAACAGGACTGACACTCTACAGCCACGCTACAGTAGCACCTCTGTGAGGTTGTACTTAGGCACAGCAGGACTTAGTAGTGCTAACATCTATACACAAAGTATAGCTGAGGAATATGATGAGAATATTATTATTTCTGTAGATATGTGGTCATAAACCAAGGAATTGAAAAAGCAAAATTGCACACACAGCAGCAACTGAATTAGGTCTGAGTTATAGAATGCTCAATTTTGGGAATTGCAACAACTGTCATTGGTCATCAATATACATTTGTTCTCTACTCACGTTTCATGTCATACTGTAATATTTGATCCCTACACAGAGAGATGTCCAACAAGACACATTAAGCAGCTACTTTGGCATTTCACTACACCTACAAGGACACATTAAACCAAACCTGAGCAGAAGAAAAGACTTTTCTCTGAAAAGTGGCTTAAAGTTTACGATGAGCGCATTGAAATGTGGTGCAAGTTTTGCTGTTTGCCTCCACATCTAGTGGACAAAACTGGTGAGTTTTGCACAGGCTCAAAGAATATCAGTTATCCATTATTTGATAAGATCAAAAGGAGCAAGCAGCACACAAACGTGGTGCAAGCTATTGCTAGCTTAACAAGCTAGTCAAGCTAAGCCAAGTTTAACAAAATGAGTTTCACATGTGTTTTGATGACAAGTCGAAATGTATGCTGTGCTTTGTTCATGCAAAATACAGAAAATTAGGCCAAGAGCAGGAGAAAATCATGATATCGAACATCTAAGACGTAGTGAGTGGAAGCTGGATTCAACACATAGCCTCTACCAAAAGAGACAACCCGTTCTCACTCCCCAACTTGTTGTATACAGATGCTTGGGCAGGACCCCTGGTCTCTAACTCCTAACACATCAAAAAACTTTGTATAAAGAGCCAGAATAGTCCACATATGAAGGAGGTTGGGATGCTTGGATGGGTCAAGAGGATTTGTGCCCCATATGCAACAAAAACAGAACAATGACTTCTTTTGTAAGTGAAGTAGCATAATGTAACTAACAGGCTTAATTCAACCCAAACTATGACCTTTTTCAACACCTACCAAGTAGTTTTGGTGCTTGGACCTACCCAAAATGCAACATTAATTGGGGAGCCATTCAAATTCATTGTGTGAATATCATGAGTGTCTGTACAAAATTTCATGGCAATCCATCAGGTAGTTGTTTAGATCAGTCTGGACCAAAGTGGTGAATCAATGCTACATTACTAGCACGACTAGAAAATCTGATTTTAATGCTGTACAGGATTATCATCAAGAATCTGTGATTCTGTGGACTTCCCTGAGGCCAAGCACAACTCAAATCTACTTACCCACAAGCCGTGATGGAAGGGGAACCTCTCTGCAAGCCCCCAAGTCCAGCTGACCAACAATTTTCAATGCTATTGAATGCCAGAATGCATAATGCATAATTATTAGAGATTGTATTATTTTAAAAAATGTGGTGTCAAAAAAGTTTTTAAGTATCAATACTTTTGACCATCATACAAAAGGTTGAAGAAACCAATAACAAGTTTTTATAGTTTGTGTCCCTTTGAGGGTATTTTAATCTAACAAGGCAGTGAAAACAGATTTGCAGACACACACACACACACACACACACACACACACACACACACAACATAGCAAAGGGAAATGAGTCTAACATTCCTCATATGTTCTGCCAGCAGTTCCCAGGATGTGTGTGTTGTTTATATTGTGCATATATACTGTACGCTTTCGTATGCATTATGTGAATTTGTGCTTGTGTGACTATTTCATGGTATTTTCCTTGCGTGCATGTGTGTGTGTGTGTGTGTGTCAGTGAGTATTCTTAGCTCCTGCTGTGTTGTAACTGTCTCTCTGGGAAACAGGCATATCCTCCGCAGCCCCCCACTCCTCCCAGGGTTCACAGCAGAGGTCAGAGTTGAGGTGTCAGGAAGGTCGTTTCCGTGACGATAATTCTCCTCCTGCTCAGACACTGGGGACATTTTTCACACTGTGAGAATCGTACAAACACACACTAGTGACTCTGCACAGCACGGGGCGAGCGAGCATACACATCTATCTGTACCATGTACCTTCTCTCTCTTTTTGACCTGCCTCTGTGTCTCATTCACAGAAGAAAGACAGGTTCTCCTCTGGGTGTCATCAAGGTATCATGTTATCATTCTGACATTCGTCAAAATGCTGTTTCAGTTCCTAACATGCAGCGTTGAGACATCAATGTCATGACAAAGGGTGAAGACAGTCTTCAAGTGACATCTCTATAAACAGCTGGCATCTCAAAAGGATTTTTCAGTAATAAGCTAGCTGACTTGTGCTCAGTTAACCTTCACTTTTGACCTCCTAGAAACTGAACACATAGAGCAGGTGAACAGGTACACAAGCTAGAAGACATCACATCCCACCACCATGTTGTTGGTCACCTGGACATAACACACATCTAGACAATAGGACAGTAGGAACAGCACTGTCACCATTTATTATACGAAGTCGAGCTGAGTCTCCCTGACAAACTGATTCCATCCACCAGGCTGGCAGAAGGGGGGATAAGAGAGACATCATTCCACCACCAACCTAAAACTATGCAACAGGTTCCTCCAGCTGGCCCGCCTGCCTGAGTCATCTTCAACCTTGGAACCACTGGAGACATCTTGAAAACCAGGGGAGACACTATTGAGACCTGAAGGGCTTAAAGCAAAAGATGACAGGCAGGGGGAAAATGACATGGGACAGTGCAAAGAATAGTATGCTTGGGTTTGGAGCAATTCTTCAGGTCAACAGTGTCTCTGTCTGTCAACCACCTGACACAAACAGAAAGGGAATTGAACCTTTACCATACAAAGTTGCGGCAAAAGGAAAACAAATTGTTGACATCAAGGAATGTTACATTAACAAAACATATGGTAGTCCATAGGCGGCACGGTGGCGCAGCAGGTAGTGCGTGTGCCTCACAGCAAGAAGGTTCCCGGTTCGATCCCGGGGTCAGGCGGGGGCCTTTCTGTGTGAAGTTTGCATGTTCTTCCCGTGCATGCGTGGGTTCTCTCCGGGCACTCCGGCTTCCTCCCACAGACCAAAAACATGCTCACTAGGTTAATTGGTGACTCTAAATTGCCCATAGGTGTGAATGTGAGAGTGAATGTGTGTATGTATGTTGCCCTGCAGTCGGCTGGCGACCGGCTCAGGGTGTACCCCGCCTCTCGCCCATTGACAGCTGGGATAGGCTCCAGCCCCCCCCAACCCCGAAAGGGATACAAGGGGTATAGAAGATGAATGAATGAATGAATGGTAGTCCATACAAAGAAAACTGAAGTGTCCCCAAACTGAAGCTAAAGCCATAACTACTCAACCTAGACTTCAGACAGCTACTGATGGACAGTATTTATCCATCCTATAAATCACATGAGATAGCTCTGTTTTCGGTTTTCACCAACTACTGAGGGAAAGATCTGGCTCCTTAGCTGCTAAATGCTTCACTGTTTTCACCTGCTAGTCTCTAACTTTCCACAGTTTGTGGCTAGGCAGGTATTCATTAGAGCTTTTTAGCCGAACAGAGCCACTTGTGTATGAAAATGACACTGATGAAAGTGGTGAGAATGAACTAAAACGGTGCAGCTGCAGGCCAAAAAACCAATGCAATCAGCTTAACGCAGCTATAAAGCTCTGAGTTGAGTGTAACTGCAGAGTCAGGTGATAATTCTCTGAGGGTTCGTCATTATGACCCTTTTACATATAAGTAGTCATTAGATCCATTGTTGAAATGAAAATATTGATGATAGGCACATTAACAATCAGAGAGAAATTGAACAATGATTAATATTCTGCAAAGTCGATCAACTGCAGCATGCAGGATATTATGGTATTTTCACAACTTTTGTCACACCATTAATATCTGTGTTACATACATGTAACTGCATCACTTAAAACACTGCTTACACAATTCTAGTAAGTCTTTCTTCAAAATGTGTCCACAAATGTATGATTTTAAAACACATTTTATAACTAACTGTCAAAACACAAGTGGCTGTTTGATTCTTTTACCTGTGGAGCACCAGTATGTATGCGAGTGTGTGCGTGTGTGTGTTTGTGTGTAAGTGGATGAGTAAAGGGTGCGGACCAGTTCCCAAGCCATAAAAATTGTAGAGGATGTTTCCATTTGCACACACACTCACTCACACACACACACACAGCCTCCCATTCATTCCTTGTCACCATCTTGCGTTCCTTCACCTCCTTCCATTCTTCCTCCCTCCCTCCCTCGTCTCTGTGGCGTGCGATCCAGCCATCCATCCATCCTGTCCTCCTCCACAGGGATCCCTCCTCCTCCAACCCCCTCGTCTTCCTCCCTTTCCCTCCGTCTGACCCTCTGACCTGAACCAACCAGACAAACATTTATACAGCAAAAGCAACATTCATATTCTGGTGATTAAGCCGAGGCTGAAACCCAGGTTGACCAACAGTAGCTTGTTTTCTTTTCAAGTACTGTTATGTGTTATCTGAGGTTGTATCTTTTTGTTGTTGTTTTTTTAATAGTCAAGTTGAGCATCATTGTGAAAATGGACAGAAAGAACTACAATTATATTTTGAGTGAGACTTTTAAGAGATCACATAACACAATCTTGAATGAATCATTCAATGAAAGGTGGAATTCATAACAAAGCACTACCCGTGCTAAATTCAGTACAGTTGGGGATTTGCCACTACAGCCTTTTTTGGTATGGTATTAGCAGTAGCTCATGGTGGCTGATGTAAGGCAATGATAGCAAGCTTTAGATAGATATTGCTGCATAATTTTCAGTATTGAGTGAGATTCTTTTTGCTTTGCTTTAGCATGTCACAGATGAACATTTCAACTGTTTTATTGCAAAAGGATAAAAAGTCATACAGTAAGTTCACCACACCTCACCATGTTTTTCATTGATGCTGGTAGTTCCATATCAGTCATGTTGCTTATTTGTCACACTTTATTTGAAATTTCAACTATTATTGGAATGTGGACAAAATTAAATAATCATTGTGTATTAACCTTTCCCAGTTGTCAAAATTCAGAGTGTATAAGGACAACAGGGTTGTTTTTAAAATGGATTGTCACTCTGATGATGAAGCAGACATTTCTGCATGTCATAGCAGACAAAGTGCAGGTGTAACTAATAAGACTATAAATGACTGTCATTTATGTGAACTAATTTCATGATCCTGGTATTTTGTATGCTGGTTCACTGTTATGGTTAATTGCTACACTTGATGGAACTGATCCAAGGTTAACAAAATCAGTTCCACGTTGATGACAACTCAAAATGAATGCTTTGCTTTGCTAACGCAAAATGCAGAAAAGGCCCAGTGCAGCACATCATCGTGACATCAAAAATCTAAGATGTAATGAGTTGAAGCTTTTTGGATTCAATATGTAGCCTCAAATAAAAGAGACAATGCTGAGAGCATGTTGCATATTTATCATTGCCAACTTGATCGCCCGGCCTTGCACGTTGGAAAATGCTGCTAAAGGTGTACCCAGTACCTTAAGAGGTGATACGAAGGAGTTGTCCATATGTGACGAGTTTGGAGTGTTGAAAGAGAACAAATGCACCTCCTGGTAGCTGAAAAGATGTCTTATTTACTTGTTGTCTTCTCAGCTGGCTAGCTAACCACTAGTAAACTAAGACTGTGGGTTTTGTTCAGAGGTGGATGGTGTATCATTAGCCACATTTCCAGCAAGGTGTTTGTATGCACATTCTGAAATATCAGATTCAAAAAGCTTCATGGAAATGACAAAAAAAAAAAAAACCTTCCTCAATTTCACTAAAGCATTAATGCAATAAATAGGTTATGGGAACACCTTTGTCAAATAAATTCTGACATAAAATATCACATGACCGATCAGCTGTTTCTGCTGTCATCGTCTTCCCAGATATTCCCATATCATAAACATATTCCTAAACATACATGTTAAACATCAGCATGTTAACGTCACTGTGGGCGCGTATGCCAACATTCACATTTACCAACTGACAGCACTGTGCCTACAGCCTCACAGAGCTGGACTGAGTAACAGAAACATCTGTGATGAGCTATCTAACTAATACATTTTGCTGTTGAGTACTTAGTAATGTAATTAGGCTATTTTTTATTGAGTAATGTGTAGTCATTTAGCAAAAACTGTATTAAGTCATAAAGGATTTAAAGTTAAAGTCATTCAAGATCATCATTTTCAATCATAGTCCATATTCCATCAGTGACTGAACAAAAATGAAAACATGTTTAAAAAAATACATTTGCTTCCTTCAGCTGTCTTTTTAATGATGAACATTCTCACATGGGGTGTATGTGAGTGTGTTCACGTGTTTATGCTTGTGTGTACATGCATCTGTCTATGGGTGTGTTATAGAATTTGCAAATATAAAATATGTGTGTGTGTGTGTGTGTGTGGGTGTGTGTGTGTGTGTGTGTGTGTGTGTGTGCGCGCGCACTAATAGGCTCACTGTTTGAGATGTCATGGTGTTAGTGGTATTAACAGGAATAATTGAGTTGCTCAGCAGACCGAGGACCAATCAGCGCTCTTTGTGTCACCCTGCAGAGAGAGAGAGAGATCACCCTCCACATACATACACACACACCACAGTCACACACACACTCAGCTGATACATCAGGGTTAAACTGGTCCATCTCCTCTATCAGAAAAGGTCATTGTTAAACACTTCATCTCTCTCACACACTCACACACACATTAACACATCTGTTATTTCTGTACTTCACATCCCGCTCTGCACGTCAACCTCTCAAGGCATTTCTGTACCAAAAGCTTGTAATTCCACCAGCCATCTGTGTGTGTGTAACCACAGGGTGCCAGATGTGTGTGTTGTGCAAAATGTAAACCAGTATAAAGAGATGGATTCAAATGAGCAGGAGAAAATGAGCCCAAGAAGGAAGGAGGAAGGGAAGGGAAGGAGGGACCAACGAGGAGGGATGGAAGGATAAAAGGAGGGAGGGATGAGCTCAGCTGTGTCCTCATCTCATTTTCAATCTCAACCTAATTAATTGGGCTGAATTAATCTCACACTGGGCACACATACACACACACATGCATACACACACGTCTGATTTTGTAACCCAAGGATAACACGTATGCTTGCTTTCTCACATGCACACACACACAATTTTCCCTTTGAAACACAAAGACAACCATGTGAATGAGCGCGCACACACACACACACACACACACACACACACACACACACACACACACACACACACCCTGCTGCGTGCCCAGTGGCAGGCGGCACAGTCGGACATGAAATACTGTCCAATAGCATCATCCATCTGCTTTCTTTACGCCTCCCTCTCCTGCCTTCTCTCTCTCTCTCTTCATCCCTCCATCTTTTCCATCATTACTCCTTCATCTCTTCCTCTCTTTTTTCATCACTAGTCCACCCTGCCAGTGCTTCTTTCTCTTCATTTTTCTCCTTCTCTCCCTCCTGGACATGTGCTTCCATATAAATTTACAGTAAATCACGTTTTCTCTTTACCAAACTGTGTCCATCAGTCGTTGGAATGTGACAAATACAGACAGAGAAGACAGGAATGGACTGAGACTGTTAGACTATGTTCACTACATTTTTTTCTTTTTTGGGGGAGGGGAGGTAAGTTAAAAGTGCTGGTGAGAAGCAATATAACACCTATCATACACCTTCCTTCTTCCTTTCCTAACTTACCTGTTGCTGGTGAGTGAAAATAACAAAAATCAGCTCATGCACACTCACTGAATGGCTATGCTTTGGTACAGACCTGTTAGGTATATCATGTGATTTCAACAGATAAACAGATGAAACACTCTCAGATGAACCACCAACAACAAAAGAAAAGTGTCAACAAATCACAACAATCATTTCAAAACTGTGGTCAACACCGACTGTAATATAACAAATAGCTAGAAAGCTGCTTCATCCAATGTACAGTGAAATTACACAGTCATCATATCTTAATTAAATAAACAAATAAATAAACAATAATAAACAAGTGCAAAGTGGCATGTCATTGGTTTGCAGGCTGTGTGGCTGTCACCATGCTCACCTGCTGTCTTGGTTCATGTACAGCGAGTGGAAGATACATCGGAGGGTGTAGTGATTGATAAATATAGTCTCAGCCAGTCATGTCATCAGTCTCGTTGCTCTGAAACAGCTGAGCCAATCATAGGGAAGAACGACAACAGTAGTTCAACAAATGGAAAGATGCCTCCGCAGGAACTCATACTGTTGTCTGGATGGTACAGAGCAGCACAGTGTGAACAGACACCGTTTCATTTAAAACTGCTGCATCTCACATCATACAGGGTTACATCGTATCTTAAAATGTGACGCAGCAGTGTTTACCTGCATTTCAAGAATGAAAGAAAACACCAGTTCTACTAAAACACAAGGAGTGACAGACAGGATTAATGAGCTCCAGTAATCCATCTCCTGCACTATACCAAGTTTTAATGGACCAGACTGATATCTGTGGTTATTTTATAGAAATATCATGTCATCAGCATGTGATTTAATGAAGGTAAAACATGGTGGATGGCTGTGTCGCCAGGACATGATGGGAAATGATAAAAATGACAGTCCAGGGAGTGTGTATTGTTTTGTCAGCCCACTTTAGTTGAAACTAAACCCACTTCTGTATGACAGAAGCCTCAACAGCTGCATTTCCATCATGTATCTTCAGTTGCTGTGCACAAATTTCTCACATTTTCAAATCCCAATGTTGACAGGTATGGACCAGTCTTGCACACACACACACACACACACACACACACACACACACACACACACCTTCCTGTCTTTCTAAGCCAACAAATGATGACGTCAATGAAGCATGTGACTTAAACATCCAATGAAGACACAATAAATAGACAAAAACATCCAATTTGTGTGCAGTGATAAGGAGAGTTTAACGTTCCTCAGATAAACACAGGAAAACAAACATGAATGCCATACTTCCACTGTGTTTTCCACATGACTGTCGCTCAGTTAATAACGTCTTGTTGCACACTCTTCTTTTGCGATGGTTTAATGGCAGCCAACTGGAGAATTAGCGCCACCATCTGTTTATCTTGACGAGCCAACTCCCAATAATCTCATCACAGTGGTGGATGGAAACATACATT
>JBBMOE010000033.1:256187-381187 GCA_037975065.1 Chaetodon trifasciatus
TTTATTGCTGTAAATGATGTAAACTCCCTCCAGAAAAAAAAATAAAATAAATACAGAAAACATGATGTCATTGACCCAGCTTTGGTTTATTTAACTGAATTTACATCCCCTCTAATTCACTGGAATATATTTGTTACTTATTATGTAATACTATATAATCACATAATATTCATACAGATTTTTCATTGTTTAATCACATTAATTCTTAATTACTTGGTGAACACAAAGATACTGTGTGGTTCTTATGTGTTTATGGTCACACTAATGTGTATGTTATCACATGGAAGGTAATTAAAAACATGTATTCAAGCCTTGTATTTATGCACAGTTTACAGTATTTGAACTTGCAGAGACATTTGTCTGCAGTTACAAGTCACTTTTCCGATTTAGCTTTTACACTCAACACTCATGTCACTATGTTGCTGATGCCACATAAGAATATTACATCTCATAAGTGTTCAGAAATCAAGAAATCACAAACACCGGTCTTGTGGTGGCTGCCACAGTGTTACAGAGACTCATGAACAATCATGGTGGCAGTAACTCCGTTTGTCCAGTCGGAGGTGCTGCTCTGACAGAGAGAGCATCCTGCATGGAGCAGTGACCTGGCCTTCAACTCTGCACCTCTGCCTAGGCACAGTGACCCGGCCTTCAACCCTGACCTCTGACCCCAGCCGGGTTCAGCCTGGGGTTGGCTCTCACATCCACAGGTTCACGGAGGGGTCAGTGGGCAGGTACTGCTGGGAGTCTCCACAATGATTCAGCTGCTGCTCCGATCCACATTAGTTTCCACTTAATACACTTCATCATACACAATAAAGCTGACACTTTGATGATGCAACTTCAAATCAGCAATACAACAACATAGCCTGCTTTAATTGATTCATGATCAACTTTATAGAAACATTAGATTAGACTAGATTAGATCCGATTAGATCAAATTAGATTAGATTAGATTAGATTGGATTGGATTAGATTCCAACCAAGCAGTACATATTACTACACACAGGGAGTTTGTCTTGGTTTGCTCACATGAATCAACCTTAAAGCTGTCAATGTTTTTGTACTCACAGATGTAGCAGTGTAATTCAGACTGACACAGTTAGAGACTATCTGGTGAACACACTGGAGCATTTAGCAGCTAAAGAGCTAGATCTTTTTCTCAGGAGCTGATGGAGACCAAACCAGAGGGAAAAGGAGAGTGAATATTGGACTGATACTCATAAGGTGCTCACAAACAGCTCTCTGAATGAAAGCTGATGTTCTGTGTTTGCTGACTGTATAAACATGAAGCTGTTTGCACACATTTGACATGTCACCTTTATACACAGCTTAAATATATCAGTGCTGTTTTCCTTTCCACTGCTGATGCTGTATGCTATTTTTGTTTATTGCTTTGAGGTTGCAAAATTAATTTTGGGGTCACTTGATGGCAGTGTAACAAACTGTGATCACAGTATTGGCATATTGTTTACCTTACCGTGTTAGCAAATAGCTATGTATTTACACATCCAACAGAAATGTCAGCACTCACTGGGAGTTGTGTTTCTGGCCACTTGTAAAAAAAAAATAAGTTCGATTTTCATTGTCTTTGTTCCTCTGTTTTGGTCCAAAACAGAAAAAAAACAAAAGAATGAGCCAAGGGATGCTGTAAGACTTCAGGAACTCTAAAGTTGAGTGATAATTCCATTGGTCTGTATGACATATTCACTGGAGCAGCTGTAAAAAGCACAATAGACCTCTTACATAGCAGACATTGTTGGCCTGTTATAGTAGGAAAAGCACAGTGTTCCTAATAACATTAAGTGTCACTGTAAGCATTGCCAGTGAGCCCGAAGGAACAACACCAGCACCCTGACAATGTAATGGAATTCATTTTGTTATCTACAACGGTGCTCGTCTGGTAGAAGAAATATTAAAAGACAGGGCAATAGGAACAGTGCACATAAAGGATGCATGTTATATCAGCATTTACACATTAGTCCCATTCATTTCCACAGCAGCCATCTTAAAGTTGGCGAAAGCAAAGCCGCGGCAGCCATCTTAAGTGGGGCAAAGGCTCGATGAGGACATGCCAGCTCTAACCGAATCCTCTTCACTAATCTCAGTCCTGCGGTTTATTGATGAACTCGTTCAAATGTGCTCCTGACAAAGAAATCCATTTCGGCCTATGCAAACACCGTCATCATTTCCTGCCCTGCAGGGTCACAGCGGGGTCAGTCTGGGGTCGAATGCAGGTTGCCGCAGTGTGAGGTCAAGGGTCACCTTGCCGTCTCTTGTATAGAACTGGTTAAATGGTCATTTACATTCATTTATAGTCATTGTTTGCAAATGCTCATATAATGTCATGCTTGTATTTGATAAAGGGCGTGTTTAAGGAAATAAGTTACATTCACATGAAATATTGAATGCATGCAAACAAAAAAAACTCCTCTGTTAAAGCAAATTCTTGCAACACAAAAAAAAACATTTTGCCCACAAAAAAAAAAAAACACCGAGCTCATAACTGCTCAGATCTGTAGAAATGACAGTACACCAAAGATAAGTTGTTGCTTTTGGCAAGTGGAAATATTTAAATCTCCAAATAATAAATAAATTACTATCATTAAAAATAAAATAATGCTTCAGTATGAAACAGGATCGCTGTGGACACTCTTCCTGCCTGGGAGGGTCATAGTAGGTTCAGGGGGTCAGACAGAGTTTACCTTCATGGTTTTTTCTACCTAAAATTAATATTTGGTATTCATGCACATACAGTATATTGTACAGTATATACAATGTATACAATATGCTGTATGTTTATATTGTATTTGGTGAATATATAAGCCTCTGCAGACCATTAGAGGACAATTGGAGGATTGCTAAAAGTGACATTGTCCTCTGTTCACTTTGCTATCATGGAGGGTGGTCATGATAAGAGCAATGTGATGCCTTCTAAATGATCTTTAATCAGCATATTAGGGAGGATGAACATATCTGGAAAGTTGCAAAGTGTTTATACTGAATGTATGCAAGCATTTTTGTCACATTTGTTGAAGCTCTATTTACATTCTGACAGCAATCAATAAGTCAAATTCTCTGACAAAAAAAAATAAATCTGGCAGTCTACATGCCTGTCTGCCTACACTGTGTCAGTGTGTTCATTGTGCATGACTTCTATGTCTTCCACAAGGCTAGGCAGACATATTGCTAAAGTTATAGTGAACACAATACTGCATGTGTGAGTAGTAACAATAGCCATGTCCATTGTTTACATTCATTATGATAATGTTAGGTGTTTTCTTACAAGAGAATGAGACATGTGGTAGTTGGATACGGTTAGCAACGACAATGAACTCAGACAGGTTATTATTCAGGAATTTGGCCCACCCAGAGAAATCAGCATTATTATTGTTATTATCATTATCTTTATATATAATTTTTGAAGTCAGTCTGATGCTTCACTTCAGACAGTGTCTGGCAAGCTTGATTTAAGTGTTAGTCAGCATGTTTCTCTGTGGAAATGTATATAAAGAAGTGGTTTATCAACAAGAAAAGATCACTTGATGAGGACGGTCACTCAGCACGTGCAGCCACACTACATGAATCAGCCACGGCAAGCAGCTCTGTAGCTTCCTGATGAAACAGGAACTAGCGTTGATGCTGCCACCAAGCTAACAACTGCAGAAGGGACAGTCAGCATTATGCTACTGTACTCTTTCCTGCCAGGTGGCCGCACTTCAAGTGTAATTTTTCCATCTTACATCACATTACTGCTTTGTCGATTTTTATGTGAAGCACTAAGTGCATGAAATTTCTTTGCTGTAAAACATCTTGTCTGTATGAAAGGTGTGGTACAAATAAAGTCTATGACTTTTATTTTTATTGTTTTCATGCAAAAATGTGATACATGTTCCAGTTTCATTCTTTGAACAACATCAGAAGCAGAGTAGCAAGTGAGTGCAGATACAGCAAGGACATGACTTTAATTCTCAGGAATGACACACTGTCTATAACCACAATTCAGTGCAAATAAATCAAAAGCACAGCCCAGAGCATCCAGTATTACATAATAACAAAAACAGCCATAACGAAAATGGGCATAAAAGTGTGTTGTTCACACCGCAATGTTAGGCTAATCTTTAACCCTATTCTTCGTTTTTTGGCAGACAAAAAAATCGCATATTTTTTGTAGTTTTTGGGAACAAGCTCGTTTGATTTCAACTCCTGTGTTTTCTAATTCTCCCTGCTGAGGACAAGCTGTCACATGACATGCTATTACAATCACTTCTAAATAGTTTTTAATAGGTTATTCTTTGACAAATTACATCTTTTGCAAAAAGTTTTGTTATCACTTTCATTGCATCTTGAACCACTTGAGTGGTGCTGGACAAGTACTCTTCAGGCATTTATGATATTTAAGCACATATGTGAGTAATGAAATGGATACCACTGATATTTTCAAATACCCCAGGATACCTTATTAGAAAGAGCTGACACATTGTTCCTACCTTCCTGTAGCCGTCATTTTTATCAACATAAAAGTAGATGGATTTTGTTTTGTTTTTTATTTTCAGAATCCATAAAGGTCTTCTCTTTTTGGGTCAACTATATTACATGTAGACTTAATACTAAAGCACACATTGGATACAAACTGTGACCATTGGAATCAAAGTCTTTGTACAGAATGGTTACAAGATCATAATATTTCCTGGACAGGACAAAATCATTTGGTTGTTCTGGCTAATCTGGCAGCAGTTATGTTTCCCCTAAAATGCATTTTGAAAAAACAAATGAGTCATATCTAACATAAGTTTTAGGAGACAGGGTTGTTTAAGATGTCACCCTCTAACAATATGAAGGGTCAAAGTAATGAAGTGTCACAAGTTTCGACGGGGATGTGGTGATGTTTGTCCTCAAAAATATATGCTGACTAGCTGACTTTCATTGTGTACGGTTTGGAGGGTCAACAAAGGTTCAATCTGGGTTCAAATCCAGGTCAGGGCGTGGAAAGAGCAAAAGTTCATCTTGTCTTATATCTGATCGACACCTCCACCACAATTCAAGTTGAATTGGTTTTACACAATAGCTGTTTTCTGTCAGGCCGTCTGCTCAGTCAAAGACTCTGGGAAACAACAAATTATAGCTAGCTGTGATGGCTCACTTGCTTTTGCAAATTGTTTCACTTCAACATGTAATAGGGTTTACTCTGTATGGGTTTTGGCCAATATCTGACATTCAACAGTGGTGATTGGACTATTCTCTTTGAACAGTGTTTGAAGTTTTCAGCCTTTCCTCCAGAGTTTATATTTCTTCTTCTATTCATACTCATTGAGGAACAGACATTCCATACCTAACTACATCTAAATGTACTGCACTAATTCATACCAGTGATGCCTACCCAAGTTACAGGCAGCATTTTTTCATAATTACAGCTTTTCTTCCTCTGAATTATCAGTTAAAATCATAACTGCACACTTCAACCCATTGTACATTGCCACCCACTATACACTACCACCCACTACCCACTGCCACCCACTATACACTACCACCCACTACTATACTACCACCCACTGTACTTTGCCACCCACTGTATAGTGTACCCTACCACCCACTGTAC
Source organism: Chaetodon trifasciatus (assembly GCA_037975065.1). NCBI lineage: Eukaryota > Metazoa > Chordata > Actinopteri > Chaetodontiformes > Chaetodontidae > Chaetodon > Chaetodon trifasciatus. Next base: position 261,787 of record JBBMOE010000033.1, read on the forward strand.
ACTGCCTCCCACTGTACACTACAGCCCAGTGTCCACCACAACCCACTGTACATTACCACCCAGCAGACATACAAAGTTAGCAGCTAGCAATGCTGTCCTGTGTCTGCAAATAGGCAGCTTGTTTGCTAGCACATTACGCATAGTGTATCAACGTAAAAAAACGTGACAGTAAGCATGTTCACAGCTGTTCTGACGTGGCCAAAAAAAAAAAATGTAACGTAGCATTAAAACATGTGAAATGGACCTCATTTACAGCACACAGTGTAATTCAAAGTAAAGCTTCTGAATCTAGATTATTTGTTTAATGTTAGCTTTCAGGCATGTTAGTTATGTCCTTATTGGTGGCAATAGTTGGACAGTCCACCACTGTGGTTCAGACTGAAATATTCCAACAATGGATGGATTTCCTCTAAATTTTGTCAAGATATTCATGGTGCCCAGAGGATAAATCCTACTGACTTTGGTGATTTCCTAACACTTTTCAAAAGGGGACCTGTGGGCCAATGATGGCCCTCAGAAACACTTCATGTGGCTCCTGAAAGTGACATGAAATAAATGCATTCTTTTTTAATACTTTTAAAAGCCCACATTTAATACACTACTCAGCTACTGTGTCAAGCTGAACCCCTCATAACAAGCATCTGCCAGGCAACACAGGAGTGCTGTGTTTTGATGGACAATTCAGCAGTTTAATGTGGAAATGAGATGGAAGAGTCACTACGGAAAAAAAGTAAGGCTGAGAAGAAAAGTAGGTTTCAGGGAAAATGGATCAACTGGGCTGTTCCTGTGCTGGCTCCCTAAATTAGCATTCACCAAAACTTTGAGAACCCCTGTCCTAACTATTCCTATGGTGCAATCATCCGGTCAAAACTTAAACTAATAGCATTCCCATCAGCCTCTTTAGCCCACTTTGCATCACTAATTAACAATTGTTAGCATGCTAACACACTAAACTAAAATGGTGAACATGGAAATCATTATACCTGCTAGACATAATCATTAGCATTGTCAGTGTGAGCATGTTAGCTTGGTGGTGTTTTATGCAGCTCAAAGCTCTGCTGTACTAAGTTGAGCCTCGCAGAACTGCTAGCTTGTTTTTATATATCCTGCTCTTCTGTTTATGTACATCACCAGTAACTGATGAAGCTACCAGGAAAATTAAAACAGTAATCAGCTGGATGACTGAGAAAACCCATTTACATGGTGGGTTTATGGTTGGAAATACAAATACAGTGTGAACTGTGTCTCTGTTTTGAACACACTTTATTGGTAGTGTCAGCTGGGACAGGTGCAAAACAACAAGCTGATCACGATCTCTCAGGAGCAAAGAGTATGAAGAGAAGCTGTGCTGGTTCGTGTGGTTTATGATTCTCCACCACAGTGATGGACATATTAGCATTTTCAGTGGTATGAGGACAGCTTCACGTTATTATCAAGAGAAAGGGAGAAAGCTCCAGCCAAACGCACACACCCACAGGGCTTATCTTTGTGTTTATTCCATAAATTTCTTATGTTTATTTGGATGTTTGGGAAATGAAGACGTGCAGAAAAGCTTTCAGGGCTCAGATCACCGAGCAGCATATATCAGGCATGAGAAAGAGATGGAAGAGGAGAACAGAAATGTGGTGGGTTCAGCAGCAGGGCAACGACTCTCTTCCTATTCTCCATCACACACACACACAGACGCGCACACACACCCTGGGGGCACGCAGCACAGCATGCTGCCATGCATTAAGGTGTGTGTGTGTGGATGTGCGTGTGTGTTTGTGTGCAGATATACCAAATGAGCACCTTCTGGTCGCTCTGGCTCAAAGAGAACATGGAGGAAGAGATGCAAACAAGGGAAAAAGAATTTACATACATATAGATATAGATATAGATATAGATATAGATATAGATATAGATATAGATATAGATATATATACTGTACATACAGATATAGAAGGAAATACAGTTTTCACAGTGTTTGGCTAAAAAGTGATGCACATATGACAAAAATAGAGCAGAATAATTGCACCTATACACGATTTAAGGATATCTACAACAAACAAATGTCAGATTTAGTCTGACTCACTGGAAATAGACTGTTGGTATCAGCCTGCAACTATTCAATCGGAATTCTCCTCCCCTTCCACTATCTGCATGCTGCCATTCAGACAGCAGCTAAAACAAAAATAGCAGCCTTCAAGGTAGCTACCTACACGCTGAAAATCGCATGTTTTAATGAACATTTGAATTGTGTAATAAGGCAGTCTTGCTTGGTTCTTTTGTGGGGATTTAGTCAATTTAATACCAGGGCTTGCCTTTTCATGTGCAAATGTTCCACACAACACAAGTTCTCACCCAACTCTTCATCCTGAGCTTAAGGCTGTCCAATGTGATTGTGATTGGTTGAAAGAAACCAGCATGCCAGAGGGCTGTTTCCCCTATACCAGAACGATAATGGTACAGACCTTTCTCCAGGCTTAAACACAGTGTGGAGATATGTCTGGTCATGTGACCTATTTTGGCAACACTCATACATAAAGGGGAAGACTTCACCTCCTGCTGTCTGAAAAACAGGGCGAAGAGGAGGGACGAGAGAGAGTTTCCTAATTTTCTGTTTTTATAGAATACAAGTGAAATGAAAGAATGAGGAGAAAATGAGGCACAGTAGAAACAAGGTGCAGAATTACAACAAGGAAAGGGGATATGGATAAAAGAATACAGGAAAAGATGAGAGTAGACTGAGATGAAAGAGGAAAAATGACAAGAGCAAAGCAGGAGACTAAAGAGGGACAAGCTGGGTGGAAGAACAGAGAAGAGGACACAAATGGTCAAACATGTGTATACTGTAAATCCAAATCCTACTTTGTAGACAATTCACACACACACACACACACACACATCTGCATACCATAAACATTCAGCCATGCGCAGTATGAACTTGTACACATGGACACACACAAACACACAGTTACCCTCTCCCCACAGCTAAACACATGATGTCACACGTGTTGTCATGGTAACTTGTGAAAGACTGACATGCCCCCTAAGTCTCTCTCACTCGCTCGCTTGCTCTCTTCAACATTCTCCAGCCAGCGAGTGTCTTCATTAGGTTGGAAATTGGGGAGAAAAAATGACAAACAATAACTACCTGTGTGTGTGTGTGTGTGTGTGTGTGTGTGTGTGTGTGTGTGTGTGTGTGTGTGTGTGTGTGTGTGTGTGTGTTCGTTCTCGATCTCACTCTCTCCTCAACACAGTGTATCTCTTTCTACCTGTCTGTCCTCTTCCCTTGTCTCTCTTTCTCTCCATCTATTGTCAGGTCATTGTGAGGTCGGGAGGAAAAATGAGGCGCCTCTCTGCTACTGATGAAAATCTCTCTCTCTCTCTCTCTCTCTCTCTCTCTCCCTCTTTCTGTGTGTGTGTGTGTGTGTTCTCATCCCCCATGTATGTTTCCTCTCTCCTCCCCTCTCTGATCTCCTCTGCCATAATATCTCATGCCTGTAGCTGTCTTTCTCTACATGACGTTTTCGTGCTCCTCAAAGTTGCTTCAAATATAGATGTACCACATGTTATCTTCTGGGGACAACCAGGTTTATTTGAAGATGAGGAAATACTGGATGGGAATAGTTACAGTCAAGATTTTCAGTGGCTTTTGAATACGTGCAGAATTTTTTAAAAATCCAGCTGCAAAATGCATTTTTTAGATTGCCAAAGGTGTCAGATATGATTATGATTGATGCTTTTCACTGAATACCAGCAAATCAGTGCGATCTGTGAGGTTTTTGGAGATTATCTTCACAAAGAGAATTTGGTTATTTGTTTAAATGCCACAAAATGGCCAACAGTATGTTGATGGTCTGATAAGGCCACTCATGACTGTTGTCTGTCAAAATCAATGGTGGAAGTAAGGCAGGGATGTGCTTGAAAAGAACTCATTTCTATGAAGTTTCGTCCAACCAATCAGAAGGCACATGTGTTTATAGCTGTTCTGAATAGCCACGACCGAACGGTAGTTAAAAAGTTGCATGTCATAGATAGGAGGGTGACGTAATAGTTATTTAAATCTGGGATTGACTGCATTTAGCTTTATTCATTAAGAGCAAAGAAAGCATCACCAAGGCAACCAACATGGAGATCTTTGAACAATATAAACCCCAAAGTGGCTGAAGCCTCCAAGTACTCCAAGAGCCTGCACAGTTGGCACACACGCAGTTGCTGACGTTCTCTGGTGAGTTTGTTGTTGTACTCGCCTCTCTAATGTTAGTCTCTGCGATCAATACACGCACACATACACACACACACACACACACACACACCACTGAAGGTAGAAGTTCTGTAGTGAACGTTACTGCTGGAGGATCCTCCATGAGCACATCAGCTAAACCCACAGCACGTAGCTGCTGGTCACACAGCATCATGACTTTGATTCAGGTCACAGACAAAATGGACACATATATGCAGGTTTTTGGAATGCAGGTAAATTCCCTAAATATAGGCGACTAACTTCTTTCCCGTTGCCAATAGTCGAGTTTGTCTTTCTGTGTTTTTTTCTGGTGTGCCATGTACGATATCATGAACATGCTGGAAAAGAGGCAACAACAGAAAGCAGCATGGAGAACAGTGCTATTTGACTTTGGTTTGGTATATAGTTTATGAGATAATGATGATGAGATGAAAACAGAGTGTAACAAGCTGACATTTCTTTCTGATACCTGGCAATATAACATGTAACATCTTACCTACCTTGGTGTCATGTTTCCATCACTGCCAATCAGAGCAGGAATCACAAAAACCCATGACTACTGCAGAGTCGTCTGGCCCAGGAATGAATGTCCCCTTTTCCCACTGAAGACAAGAGCCAGATGTTGGTGGATGTTAGTGGGTTTTTGTCCCGTGTGAAAGAGGCTTTAGTGTGATTGCTGAGTGGTGCATTCAATCAGTCTTTAATGAAGGTGGAAGCAAACTTTTTTTGACAGTGCTGAGTTAAAATAATAACCCTAACCCACGCTGATGTCATCCATCTTCTTATTGCATTGTTGTTTGGGCCAGGCCCAGACATGACTGCACTTCTCTGTGTGAAAGAGAACATTTTGACCTTTAAAGGCAGCAAACTTGAGTCAAATTTTGAGTTAACTTTATTTGAATTTCATAAGTTTTGAATTCTGTTCTTCCTCTGCAACAGAAGTGACTTGAAATGTAGCAAAGGGAAATATCTGAAATAAGACATGCTTAAATCAAAGGTGAAATTGCAGATTTTCAAAAACACTTAAAAAAGTACAAGTACACAATAAAAGTCATTATAGTAAATGAGAGCAAATGTGTTTTATTTCTTCCGGCCCTGAAAATGGCTTTATTATTCTTATTCATAGTAGGAAAGAGAGGGAGGGAAGGATGGCGAGGGAGGAGAGGAGTGACCAAACAAATGGTTTCTTCAGTTCCCGTCTCAAGTCAAACCCCCATAACTCTCTGCATACAGCTGCAGGGTCAAGGTTCAAGTCAAGAATTCCACAATTCCACTGTGTGTGTGTGTGTGTGTGTGTGTGTGTGTGTGTGTGTGTGTGTGTGTGTGTGTGTGTGTGTAGATTATAGAGACTAAGAAATAATACATAATACACACCATTACACATGTCAATATTCATAGCGCCTTTTTCTCTCTCACACACACACATGGTCAGTGCATGTGTGTGTTGTGGTGAGATGATGTTTTGATGACCAAGCTGATCATTAATATTGATCATACTGTTCGAGGTCGCATATGTTCAACTGAGTGAGAGTGATTATGATTGTGTGTGTGTGTGTGTGTGTGTGTGTGTGTGTGTGTGTGTGCATTTATTTAAGTGCTGTTCGTAAGTACAATTTTGAAGTATTTGTACTTTATTTGACTATTTCCATCTTTGCTACTGTATACTTATATATACCCAGTAGATTTATTGGACATCTGTACTCACTCATTTTCAATTTTCGTCTTTACTTATTTATTATTATTAATACTGTAATTTATATTGTTTTGCCCTTAAACCAAGACACTTTCATGCCGAAACTTCACTCAAACGCCAGCTTCTTTCTGAGGGTTTTTCAGCGTTTCCCATTCAAATGAATGGACAGAGTGTTCAAACTCTACTCATTCATACTGTCAGCTGGAAATGTCACTCAGACATCAAAATGTCCAGCACTTTTCACATATCCATTTTAAAATATTGCACTTTGTTTTAACCACATTTATAATGGAAGTGAATGATAGGTCACGTCCATATAAACATTTCATTCAAACTAACTTACATCAGTCGGCATACATGAATTTGGCTTTTTCACACATTTCAGTTTTTCTGTAATTGCAGGTTGGGTTGGAGGGGGATATTTATGTTGTTGTGGGGCAGAATGGTCAAACCTGGAATTTGTGACATGCACAGACGTGTCAAACCCCGTAAGCGCTTCAAGTTCAGCTACACCTCTCATACACAGCATATCACAAACAGAGAAATTCACATCTGAAGACATCTGAAGCTGTTTGCAGCGAGCAGAGGATTCCGCCTCCTCTAGATTCTACTTATTTTGCTTTTACCTTGTTAATCAGCAGTTAAATGTCTAGATGTTGACAAGTTGATCCTAAAAATCCTGTTTACACATTAATGCATCAGCAACAATAACCCCATGATGTAAAACGTAACAGTGTAATATTATGAAAGGTAAATTGTTTTGCATCATTTGTACTTCTACTCATGATGCTTGAATTATGTGTTGTTTTATGTGTTATGAGTTATTTCATATGTTTTCTGATTCTTTTATTCTTGTATTTCCTCGTATTCTACTTTGTCTTGAATACAGAATCTTATGGCGACCCTCTGATGTTTATTTTCCTTTCTTGAGACGAATTTGTGGAGAGTGCTTCAAGTGTTGGTGGGGAAACAGAGAGGACAGGCTGAAGCGATGCACCACTGCACCCCCTGCTGTCAGAAAATGACAATACACCGAGCTGCAATCACACAGGAAAAGGTAACGAGCACATACACACATTCTAAGAATCTAATGAATCTAATGTTAAAATATGATCATGAATTAACGTATTTCTAGATTATTTGAACTGCTATGATTAATTTTCACATTTTTGCTTTATTGTGTGTCTTCCTCTATTTATATGTGTATGCTATCTGTTAATGTGTGTTTTATCCTATATTTCTAAATTAAAGTGCTAATGCGTTTCTGGAGTTGAAAAGCATTTAAGTACATTTACACAACAATATGTATAAACAGTAAGTACATTCATATGTTTGTGTGTGTGTGTGTGTGTGTGTGTGTGTGTGTGTGTGTGTGTGTGTGTAATGCAATAGCCCTTTTTTTTGTAAAAATAAATAAAATTTTTCCTCTTATCATAAGATATTTGTTTTACAATGCATAATACATTCTTAATTAATGAATGAACGCATCATAACGTTGTGAGTGATTTTAATGTCATAAAATAAAATGAAATCTAATTATATCATCAGGTACAGAATATAAAAACTCATTTTGTATTATTTATTTGTTAATATCTTGAAATACACAATAAAATTAAAAATTTCGATTTTATGATTTGTGATTTTTTTTAATTAATGAACAGTGCAAAAAAGAATGATAATTATAATAATTTCTATGTAAATTGAAAAAGAGCGTTATATTGTATTTTCTAAAATAAAAAAGCAATTAACGTAACAGGATATAGTATCAATGTTATTTGTTTATTTTAGTTCAGAATTTATTCATATGATATTGTTGAAGAAACAAAGGGACATCTCTTCAGATAGAATATTGGCAGGATGTCTTATTGTTGATTGTCACACATATCCTGCAGAAGTTATTGCATTACACTGACAGAGCAGTGTTTAGCAGGAGCCATACACAGTGCATCATGTCACCCCCAGACTGTGCTTGAACTGTCAGTGTAGAGTCATTTCATCCTCCGCTGCAAAGCATGCTGGAAGTAAATCCCCATACTTTCCTCTGGAGTCAAATATATAGTGCTTTTCAAAGTTATTGTATTTCTAAAAAAAAAAAAATAGATGAGTTAATACATGAAAAATAATAATAATAAAATGTATGCATTTCCATGCCATTTAAAATGGACCCACCTTTAAATTGTCATTATTATTATTAGAGCATTCACACTTGACTTAAGTTCTTTTATAATGTTAAAATCCTCTGTAGATCTCCTGGCACTGTTGCATACCACCAGTCTGTGATGTTCAGCTCTTCCAGCACTTATCTAGTGTTCACAGAGCAGAGCTTCCCACACACATTCACTTTTGCACATCAGCAGACCTCTAACTAACTAATGCTCCCTACTGTGGTGTTCAGCATCCAAGCAAAAATACTCCAGAGTCATTGACCAGCTGACATAGGAGCAGAAGTGGTGTTATTAGTGGTGTTAGTGGTAAGAGGACTGTAGCTGCTCTTGGTGACAGCAGTGGTATCTAACAGTGTATGTGAATTACGTTTGTAATGTTACAGGGTTCAATCACTAAAGACAGGAAGCGAAACTGGCTCCCAAGCACCATCTGGTGGATGATAGCAACACTGCAGCCAGAAGGCTTGACAAGAACACTGCTTTTAATGACGTGAGACAAAATAATCTGAGAGCAAGGCTGAACACTTATGAATGTTGATGAAGTCATGTTTCCTTCATTGTAATAAGAGCAAAATTGTGTGATTCTTCGAATTCTGACACATTTAATACCAAAATTTCACTCTAAAGATATGATCTCATCTTTTATTTAAGAATGGTGCAGTGACATGCACAAATGTTCATCTCAGCTTCCAAATAACTGGATTTAAAGCAGTTGCTGGGGTTTCCTGGGCCAGTTAGAAGTTACCAGCAGACAAAGTGTTTCATAAACAGAGGCAGAGCAGAGCGGGTACATCTTTCACAAACATTACAAAGATCATATGAACTGATTCATGCCATGATGGATTCAATATGATAACCATCAATTGTTCATATAATTGTGTCTACATGACACACAACTGTATCAATAACAACAAAACAAAAAAATGCAATAATTTAATATTATATGATTATGACATACAATAATTAGCAGTTTGGTCTTTGTTTTCTTTTTGAGACAATATTTATTTTTTACATTGACCACTCTGTTCTCTGATTTAGAAATCCATGCATCCATGTAAAACATGCAATGAAGGACCTCCACATGTGTTCTCCCTTGAAGCACAAACCAAATCTCCACACATGCTGTTCCCTAAATTATTAATTAAATCTTTCTTGAACTTATTTGAATTTATTAAATGCATGTCTGAGAAGTTTCTCTCTTCAACCCAACCTGGGTTTTGTGAGGGTGCAGACTTTGGCCTAAAATCTGCACGTCTTTTATTTAGCCACTAGATGGCGGGATTGTATAAATTTTATTCAGCCAAAGACAGCAGCCTTAACAGTCTGGACTGTCTGTCCTTTATTGGTATTCATTAGTCTATACTGAATTAATATTATGAATATCACTGTCAGTAGTAGCATAACTGAATCATGGAAAACTTTTGCATTTATAACTATTATTGAAACGTTCATGGTTTTTAACACTTTAATGTTGTAAGTCTTTATGTTGGCACCCGTAAATAGAGGTTTAAAATGTCCTTATATCTCATACTGTGTGTTACACAAAATATATTAAATGTTCATACAGTGCTCATAAATGCTAAACACAGGGGGTTGAACTAAAATACCATAATAACATATCATATAGATAAAGTCTGTTTGTACAGCACTTCTCAAAAACCACACTATAGTGTTTATCACAAAGGAAATTTAAAAACAAAAGAAAAACAAACAAATGAAAACAAGATACAAATCTGAAAACATAATAATATGTCGGGTATAAAAGACAAATCATCTGTAGGAAGTTAAGGTTTAAAAGAAGATCATGATTTGGCAGGATGAGCTCCTGTGTGACAGTAAAGGCTGATACCCTCTAGCCTTCCATTTAGACATGGGAAGAGCCTGTTGAGCCTGTTGAGTGATTTCCGACCTGTTTAAAGACCATTGCATAGTCCAGTCATGTGGAAACAACTGTGCGTAAGACAACTTCTGCACCTTTAAAATGGAAAACTCTTTCAGTCTTGGTCATCTCTTTTAGTTGTTCACAGGACTGGATGAGCATGCTGGTATGTTATTCAAACTGTAGTCCACAAGCTTTTCACCGAGGCTTGATGTTGTTAGCAAAGGCATCAATTATCCTCCTGACTACTAGAAAAAAAATACTGTCCAATCACATTTTTTCTAAAAAAAATTCCCCAATCTTTGTAAGTTCATTAGAATACTGAAAACTTTTTTTTTTTTTTTTTTAGGACACTTTTTAAACACTTAAATACTATGCTAAAATACAGTTAAAATAATTCAGACAGTGTTTTAATGTGTTGTTGAGACTTATCTAAAATATGCCAACAACATTTCAAGCCAAAGTTTGCTCAATAAAAAGTATTATGCACTTACTTTTCCTCTTCCCATAAAATGCGCTTGCACTGATGGATGCCATTTTCCTTAATGAGAAAGAGAAAGGTACCAAAGTCCCACCCCTTCACATTTGCTATCACTGAAAAGCCCTAAATGTTCTCTGTAGATAGCAAAAGGAGTTAGTTCAGTAGTATGCAGCATATAGAAGGAAAAAAGACTGGTCCTAGAACTGAATCCAGGGCGTCATTAAAATCAGTGTAATACTATGAAAGATATATCCAGCGGTGGGATGTGACTAAGTACATTCATTCAAGTATTGTACTTAAGTACAAATTTGAGTTACGTGTATTTACTTGAGTTTTTCCATCTAATGCCACTTTTATACTCCAATTCCCCCTATATAGTTGGTACAATAAGATAGAATCAGGATAGTCACGAAGGCGAGCACAATAATGCAAATGAAGAAGTGCCAAAAACCCTCAACGCAGGATAGAGAGGTTCAGTGAATGTGCAGTGGAAGGTGTGGAGGTGGTATAGTGTGTCAGGGCAGACCCTGTAGAAGGACAGAGAGCCAACAGGCCAGTCCAGATACACAGCTAGTCTTTTGTTACCGTGGCAGGATATCTTGGTTGTAACTGTGCTCTTTCCGTTGTGCCAAGCAGTGCTCCCGTTGCAGTCTAAGCACCAGGACTTGTCATTCCACCCGAGCAGAGAGTCATTCTTCCGTCCTTTCCGGCCGATTCCTTTGTAGGCAACTCCTACGTAAGCTGGTCCTTCCCACTCCACCTCCCAGAAACAGCGTCCAGTCAGACCATTTGTACACAGAACCTGGCACCTGTATTCAAACCTCTCTGGGTGATCAGGATATGGCTGCTCCTTTCTTGCTACTGTCACTTGTCTGTCACCTTCAGATAGGATGAAGTTCCTGTTTGCTGTTTTTGGGTCAAGCAAGAGTTCACAGGCATCTTCCAGCAGGGGAAGAGACACAGTAGAAATTTAAGTGCAACTTTATTCACAGAGACTAGTTATTTCAGATGCAGGGGAGTTTTTCAGGAATCACATTTTCTTTTTGATCTTGAACATTTTATTTCTGTGAAGGAGGCAGAGTTGGATGACTAATGGGAATTTTTGTCTGTCTCTCTGCTGGAGTTCATGAAAATATAGCTCAAACTTCTGTGACATGGGGTCAGGGACAGATAAAATTCACCATAAGATGCTGAAGGCTCTTTTTCAGGCTGTCAAAACTGACTTGCTTCTTGGAAGTTGCATGGAAATCAGAGACAGTGCAGGTAGGCGTGGCAGTTTCTATTTTTAACAAGAAAAAACATCTACAGCCACATTAGCAGCTCTGTAAAGCTGTGCTCACGTACAGTGATTCTATAAGCTGTGATTCTATAATAAGTATCATTAACTTATTAGCATTGACACCAGTATGTTAGCAGTGTCTGAGCCACTGGCATGGCTGTGCATGACTGCTTCTTTACAGACATTGATTTTTGTTATCTGGTGAGGGTAGACTGATAGGAGCAGAATGGGTACGAGGAGAAAGGTACTTACATTTTCTTGGCCCAGACAAGATCCTGAACTCTCCACAATGATCAACACTGAAGCAGAAAGGGGATATCATGATCAGTTCTGCTTGCCTGCATGATGAACCTTACAGACCAGATATATGCCAAAACTGACACAGACAGACAGTGGACCCACATGCAACTCTCTAACACTATATTAACCCTTGTAGAACTCAAATTATGCAAAAAGTATAACTTAGGTTTTATTGGTACAGGTACATTGATTTGTCAGTGGAAAGTATTTTTGTGTCTTTTGTGTGAATGGATTCTTTTGACACCACAGCACAGCAAAAATTGTGACTCTACTAACTATACAGACATAGGAAATTGTAAAATGCATCCATCAGTTTAAAAATGTTCAACCTTTGCTTGTTTCGTAGCGTGAGTGGAGGAGTGGGGGCTGCCAATTCAACCAGTGCCAATTCTGAAACAGTACATCTTCCAAATGGTGTTTTGTTGGTTGTCTTGGTTGATGGTGGCGTGCAAGAAACCTCGGGGTTACTCTGGTGCATTTGAGCCAAGTCTTCTGGCATGCCTGTGTGTATCTCATTCTAGTCAATCCAGTTGTTCAGGTGCAGTGGAACCTGCCCATTAAAAGCCAGTCTACTGTCATGTGCCTCAGATCTAACTCAGAACAGACTGATACATTTGTCTGTCACACAAAGCTGCCAGTTCCTACTTTCTCAAGTGAACTCATTTGGTAGTGATTTGAGTAAATAAACTTTGTTTGTTTTTTCAAAATAAAAAAAAAATCAACAGGTATCAGTATAAGGACATTTTAGAGGGAAAATTCACCTAGAGAGTAACAATACAAAAAACTTTTGATAGCACTCTGCAGATCTGTGATGCTGTGGCTTCTTGGTGTGAAAGGGATCAGTACTTCTGCAAACTTGCTAGAATCACTATATATTTCCAACAGGATACTGTGCTCTTTTCCTCATAATAACTTTTAACTTTGGTGCCCAAAAAATGTGTTACCATTGAATGCCAACCTTATATATTGTAGGGCAGGGATGGTTGGAAAAGGGAAAAGCTTGTAAACTGCTCAAGCAAGTACAGGGAAAACTCAGTATGCTCTGTGGCCTACAGTGGCTGTTCCAGGGCTCCATGTGTGCTCATTGAACTAACATTACAATGCATAACACTGGACTATTCAGTAGTAACTTGAACCAGCACTCCTCTAATGACAAGCTTTCTTCCGTCATTGCTATGGGTTCAAAGCCAGGGAAAAGATGGTTCAGAATATATCTGTATGTAATTCTCAAGTTGTAACCTTGTGTGAATAACCCGGTGTGACACCATCAGTGCCCGTGTGAGACTGTCCAAAAGAGTGCAGTGTTATCCTAACTTGACCAAAAGCTGAAAAGCTTATAAATAGCCACTGAGCAGCTCATTATGTCAACTGTTTATACCTGAGAGATTCCAGCCTCCAGTGTGGATCTTCCAGTCTAGCAGAGAGCAGCTTCACTCCCGAGTCTCCTGGATGATTGTAGTTCAGGTCCAGCTCTCTCAGATGGGAGGGGTTAGAGCTCAGAGCTGAAGACAAAGAGACACAGCCTTCCTCTGTGACCAAGCAGCCAGACAACCTGTTGAGAGTCCATGCTAAATCATCTGACTTTATCCCTTCCACTCTGGCATGCTGGATTTACAATCTCATGATCTCTACATCAAAGCATAGGTTCAAGAATACTGACCTAAGTGTTTCCAGTTTACAGTATGGTCTTTTCAGTCCAGTGGACAGCACTGTCACCCCTGAATCCTCCAGGTCATTGTCACTTAAGTCCAGTTTTTTCAGGTTGGAAAACTTGGAGCTGAGCATTGAGGCCAGATATTCGCAGGCTCTCTCCGACAAGTTACAGGAACTGAGCCTGAGGAAGATTTAGTGAAGACAATTCTCTTTTTATAGCAATAAGGTTGGGTTGTGACATTTTAGCAATGTTCTTATACATCATGACAAATACAATAGAAACAAACATAGAAGTCAACAGACCTGAGAGATTCCAGTCTAGAGTGTGGACTATCCAGTCCAGCAGAGAGCACTTTCAGCCCTGAATTCTGCAGGGAATTGTTACTCAGGTCAAGTTCCCTCAGACTGCAATATTGTCCCACATTGCGATTGCATGCCACTAGCTTAGAGTATGCTGATCTAAGAAAAATGAGGGGGGGACAAGTCCATTGGCATAGAGTAAAACATACCTAAAATGCTGAAGTTAAAATGTAAGTCAGTCAATAAGTCAGTTATAAATAATATACTCTGCAATGTGTACAATTGTCTGGGTGCCAGTGGTCTCTTATTCCCAGTTGCTATTTTTTTTCTTGGGTAGTGCCAGTCCAGCTCTCGCAGATGGGAGGGGTTGGAGCTCAGGACTGTGGCCAAACAAGCGCAGTCTGTCACTGTGACCTCACATCTTGACAACCTGCATGTGGCAGTATATCATTAATTTGTACATTTGCACTTAGGTTAGGATAAATTGATTACAAAGTTTTTTAGTCTTCATTAAGTCTGGCCTCTTACAAAATACATATGCAGTATTTGCAGTAGTTACTTCATTATCCAAATGTAAATTATGCACCTAACTAAACATACATTTTTAATTACAAGTCATTGTGTGTTGGGTGTGAAAATGTCTGACTTTAGTGCCTCAATGGCATTATCAAAACCAAGGAAGAAGATATGAATCACAGTAACAAAGGCATCAGCAAGAGCAAATAATGAAATACAGTCATGTAAAGCAGTTCAGGGGAGTTGATAAAATACTGTAGTAAATGTAGCAACATAACATTCTATAAGCAGATGAAATCCTGTACATCGTTTGAATAGGTTCAAAAATACTGACCTCAGATTTTCCAGTCTACAGTGTGAACTCGCCAGTCCAACAGAGAGCAGCAAAACTCCTGATCTGTTCAGGTTGTTGTGACTCAGGTCCAGCTCTCTCAGACTGGAAGACTTGGAGCTGAGAACTGAAGCCAGAGCTTCACATGACAGGTGTGAAAGCTCACACTTGTCCAGTCTGTTTTAGAATTAGACACAACAGTTAATGGAAGATATTATTTCACATAGAAGACAGCTTAATTAAAACATGTGCACAAAATGTAAAATTCAGTCAGCCAGCCATCTCAGCCACAGCACTGATATTAAGCATGGTTGCAGTGTACATTAGGTTGCAAGATCCCTGTGCTTAATGTGTCAAGTTCTATTTTAGTAGTTGTTTATAAAATGTATTCCTTCACTACATTCCTCAAAATAATGTTTATGCATAAAGTGATACAAATATCTATATGCAATTATTTAAATAACATAAAACAAGTTCCTACAGTGCAGTTGTTGAGGCTTTGACCAATGGCAGCAGTCTCATCAGAACTTCCTCTGACTTGGAGAATTTTTTAAGGTCGAACACATCCAGCTCTTTTTCAGATGACAGTAACACATAGACCAGGGCTGACCACTGAGCAGGAGAAAGACTGGCTGTGGAGAGGCTATCTGTTCTCAGGTAGTGCTGGATGTCCTCCACTAGGGAACAGTCCCTCATTTCACTCAGACAGCTGAAGAGGTTAATGCATCTCTCCGGTGAGGGATTCTCCTTGATCTTATTTTTGATGTACTTCACTAGTTTCTGGTTGGTCTCTGCGCTGCATCCTCTTTGCTTCAGCAAGCCTTGTAAGAGATTCTGATTTGACTTCAATGAAAGACCCAGGAGGAAGCGGAGGAACATGTCCAGGTGTCCATTTGGACTCTCTAAGGCCTTGTCCACAGCTTTCATATAGACCTCATTTGCAGATGCTTTCCTGAAAAACACCCGTAGACGTTGAAGAGGTGTTTGAGGCTCAGCCATCACATGCTTTCTGTCATTAAAGAGAGACAGAACTACAAAAACGGCTGCCAAAAACTCATGAATGCTCAGATGCACAAAGCAAAACATCTTGTCTTCATTCAGCCCATCTTCTTCTTTAAAGATCTGCGTGAACACCCCAGAGTACACTGATGCTTCACTGACATGAATGCCACTGTTCCTCAAGTCTGTCTCATAGAAGATCAGATTACCTCCCTTCAGCTGGTGAAAAGCAAGCTTTGCAAGTGACTGGATGATCTCGATGTGCTTATCTGTGTCATACTTTAGTGCTGTCTGCTTGATCTGAAACACAAGGAATTTTGCATACATCTCAGTCAGAGTTTGAGGAATATCTTTTCTCTCGTCTTCTCCTAACATTTGCTTCAGAACTGTAGCTGTGATCCAGCAGAAAACTGGAATGTGGCACATGATGTGGAGGCTTCGTGATGTCTTTACATGGGAGATGATTCTGTTGGCCATCTCCTCATCTCTGAATCTCTTCCTGAAGTACTCCTCCTTCTGTGCATCAGTGAACCCCCTCACCTCTGTCATGATGTCAACTACATCAAGAGGAATCTGACTGGCCGCTGCCGGTCGTGTGGTTATCCAGAGACGAGCAGAGGGGAGCAGTTTCCCCATGATGAGGTATGCCAGCAGTTCATTCACCAGCAGTGGCTCATCAAGAGAGCATTCTTCCTTGTCACTGAAGTCAAGCTGAAGGCGACTTTCATCCAGCCCATCAAGCACAAAAAGAAGTTTGAATGTACTTTTGTCATAGTTGGTATTTCCTGAAGCCTGTAGTTTTTTGAATATGTTATTGAGATCCTCCTCCCTGATGTCTTTGGTTTCCCTGATACATTTGTGAATGAGCTCAGCAAAACGAAATCTTCTCCCCTTCAGTAGATTCAGCTGGCGGAAGGTGAAAGGAAATGTGAGATGCACATCTTGATTGGCTCTCCCTTCAGCCCAGTCCAAGATGAACTTGTAAACAAGGAATGTTTTGCCAATTCCTGCAATCCCATTGGTCAGGACTGTTCTTACAGGTGTGTTTTTTCCAGAAGGATGTTTGAAAATGTCATTGTGCTTAATTGATCTCTCAGTTCCTTCTGGTTTTCTTGATGTTATCTCAATGTGCCTGGTCTCATGCTGCCTGTTGACATCTACATCATACCCATCTATGATGTAGAGCTCTGTGTAAATATCATCCAGAAGTTTCTTATCCTTTTGCACTGTCGACCCCTCTGTTATACACATAAACCTGTTTTGGAGGTTTGACTGGAGAATGCGTTGGTATGATGTGATGGTTTGTGGCGGCTTTGGTCTTTGCACCAACAAATCTGTATGGAAAAAAGTCACATTCTTCAATGTAACAGGGCTGCACATCTCCTGGGTCCTACAAAATATGTTTAAGGTGGTTGCAGACAACAAGTTGCTGCCACCTGGTAATATTGTTCTGTACTTTGAATCAGTGGTAGCAGGACACAACACCACCACTATGGCTCCTGTGGATCCTATCAACCTGTTCACCACAGGCTGCTGTGACTCACATACGTATCTCATCATCAAACCTCATTGAAATATGATTAATTTTGAAACCTTCCAACCTTTGTGAGCACAGCCAACAGATTAAAGGCCACAGGTTATTAAGCATGCTTTTAAATGTATGCTTAAAATAATAAATCATCATCATATAGATTATTTTTAGATAGGTATAAAAGAATTGCTGTTTGAAATAAATGTCATTCTTCAGATGCAGCTATCAGTCTCAAACATGATCTGTTTGAAAAGGTTCACATTGCAACTCTTTACAAAATCATTTTACCTGCTAACGAGAAGAGATAGTTACAGCTATGAATTCTGTGTGGAACAAAGCATCACATACATTGCAGGCTCCTTTTTTCACAATAACATGAACATGGCTTAGCAGGCACTGTATGTGTATGGCTACCAATCAGAGACTTGCAAAAATGTCTCCCTGGTCACAAGCTGTCAGTGCTGCTGCTGCTGCTGCTGCTGCTGCTGCCGCCATTAAAATAAATGATTGTTTCTTCAGTGGATGAAATTATTTGAGTAGTTGCCAAATGCCCAAACTGTACAGTGAAATAGCTTCACCTTCGGCCTGTGCACCGGGTGTGGCTGGGTGACGAAAAACTGCCTGTTGAATACAAGAGCGTCCTGTGTTCTCAGAAGTCTCTCCAATATCAGTGGCATCCTCTGAGAGAGACAGATAGAGATAGAGAGATAGATTGATAGATGGAGAGAGAGAGAGAGAGAGAGAGAGAGAGAGAGAGAGAGAGAGAGAGAGAGAGAAGATGTGTAGAGAGGCCTTTTTTTTGTCCATAACAAAATCCAGGTACCAAAATCATTCTGTTGCTTTGGCTTGTGCTTGCTCGTGGCCTATGTAAATCAGAGGAGTAAAAGATTCTATATAGTTAACTTCAGATTAGCAGAGGCCTAATGTGAAACTAGATTTTTTTAACTCTTTCTAGAACTTACTGTTGGATTCAGAACAAATTCCAGTTAGATGCTCCACTAAATCATTTCTGCAGATCTTCTTCAGAATTTCTACTGTGATCTGCAGAGCTCCAGGGAGGCTGTAAGTCTGTACCATGTGATCCACCGTGTCCTGCCTGTCAGCCTCTTCCAGTTGGCACTTTGGGATTGCTGGGAAGCCTTCTACAATGCCAGCCTGCTTGAGGAACCACTGGAAATGCTTCAGCTCCTCATTTCCCAAGTCCTGCAGAACTCCAAAGAGGAGCTCCACATGTGACGCCATCACTGCTCACATGAGAGGACAGTTTGATAATCAGTCACTTCATTTCAAGTAGTTGATCATCCAGAGTTTCATATAACAGATTTAGTGAGCTTGGGATAACTCTGCTGAAAACAGGTGTGTTCACCATTTTACTTTTTCATTTTATATCAACAATGAACATTAACATTATCTGTGTCATCCAGTGTTTTATATTATATTCTTTTGAATATGCTTTAGCCATTTGCTTAATTCTATGCCCTGTAAAACACTGTGCACCTATGTAATTAATTAACCTTTTTGCATATATGACTACCTAGAGACAAAAAGATCTTGGGAAAACTAGAGCCAGAGACTACAGTGACTTGCAGTGTAAAAGAACACAAAAATAAATCAATTAATACTGGAAAATAAACACACTCTCACATGTATACACTCCAAATTGAGTCAAAATCATTTCATAGTGGATTTGAAAATGTTCCTGAGAACCAGACCTGTCACGGGACTTCCTGTGTATTAAAAAGAATAAAAAATTTGCTCATTCAGGCTGCTGTCTCTCAGGTTTGCTCACCACTCAGTAATTGCCAGCACTCAAACTGTGCAAGTGAACAGGCTCTGTGAGGCTGTTCTTAAGCACAGCAGTGTTATGAGCTAGTTTTTAGGAGTTAATGTTCACCTTCTCAGTTCAGCATGTTAACATCATAACATTTCTCACTTCTCACTGAAAAGGAAGTACAGGTGAAGCTGATGGGATCGTCAGTTTAGAACATATCTAATTGGTCATAATCCAAAGTATTGGACATATCAAAATGTTGATGGCTCTAGATAGGAAGCCAGGGGATTGCTATTCATCCTACAGGCACCGTTTAGGTATGTGCTCACCAAAAACCATGACTTCAAGAAGTTTTTGAGCTTTCACTATGAACCAAAAATGCCACCCTCATGGTGGTGTTACATGGAAAGTCAGGGGATCAGCAAAGTCAGTAAGCTCTTTTCACTGCAAGCCAATATGTTCAAATGTGGACTGAAATTTTGGCCCAAAGACCAAACTAATTTCATATGGGAGAAGACAACAAGAAACATTAGACAAAATAAACAGGAAATAAACAAATGAACATCTACCTTGATGAACGAACCCACCAAGTCAGAGATATCCAGGTGACTGAAAATACATAGATTGTGATCAAGATCAGTATCATACTTCAGAACCCCATGGTTCTTGGCTATGTTTCAGCAGTCTCTCAAAGTTTTATACCCATGCCTCACATGAAGAATCTAAAAATGCAAAACATCAAGGATGCAATATTGTTTTTATAGACATATTAGGTCTATAAAATCACAATCTGAATTATACCCGAATCAACCTGGCAAGTCACATCAAAGACAACAATGGCTGCTGTCTCTCAGGTGTGTTGCAATGCCGGAAGAAGGCGGAGGTGAATAGTAAGGCTCTGTGGGCCTTCTTGCCTGGGTCCTAATGCTAGACTAATGCTATCTAATGCTAGACTTCCTTGCTGTGCTCCCTTCCCCTCCAAACATACTGTATGCGCAGTGTCATTTCAAATGCAGAAATCAAAGTGCAGTATTCATGAATGTGTAAATAAGCGTTTCTTTTCTTACACAGGTTTCCTCACCACAGTTCACTTTGGACTCAAGCCAATGCCAACATTTATGTTGCAAATTAACCTTCTTGATGAAGTGGGTTTGTTTTGCTGTTGGGTTATGATTGTGTTATTTTGGAATGTTTAACTTCAGCTTTTAATAAGATTCTCAAGCAAAAGCAATGCAAAAAGCTACTTACAAATCTGGCTTTGTAGGAAATGGATTTTTCTGTACACAATGTAATGTATCCAGTTAAATCAGTCACATTTATCCAGATCCTCTCTTTACATCATTTATCCAAAAGGGAAAAGGGTAGAAATGATATTTAACAATATACTGAAATCAAAATGAACATGCCAGGTGTTCTTTAGAGTCTATCCAGACCTGTATAAATGTTTTAATAAAAGTATATTGTCACTGACCTGATGATCGATCTGCTGTCACATCATTAGACAATACACTCAAACTGTTGCAAGCGGAAGCATAGAAAGGGGAACTGGTTGAGTGAATCTGGCCCGGATCTGATTTAATTCCTTCCTTAATTTCAGCCTCATCTCTCTTCTTCTTGTTTCACAGGGGAAACTGACTGAATATTAAGTTGGCTTATTGTAATGAATACATACATGGAAAAAATAACATTTTTATTATTGAAATATGGAATAGTTGTAAGAGCAGCAGTTTTGTACGAGTTTACACTTTTAGTCCACTACATTCAGAAGGCAGTTTGCTTAGTAATGTTTCAAACAGTAAATCAAACTGCGATTCAACGTACTGTATTCCAGTAGCAGTAGTGCGCCTAACAATAGTAATTCTTCTATGTCAAAGACTTCGCCTCCCAGAATGCCTTGCCTAACTACTGACGTTACGTCCGGTGGTACTGTTGGCGGTCTGGTCTTCAGCGACGCTGACGTTATTGTGTTATTCAGCTGCAAAACACATTGACGTGGATGTGTGTCCATAACGAGACAGTTGCTGGTCGCCTGTAGCGAGTCTGCTGCTGGTTACACGTCTACCACAGACGGTCAAATCACAGTGTTTTCACTCGAGCTTACCGTAAGTCTATAAAAACGGCCGAAAGCATTCTTTGAACATGTAAGGCTCACATTAGCTAGGTTAGCTCTTCTGTTGAGGGAAAGCTCGCCAGCCATGTTGCTCGGTGGTTGTAGGGGGCGGGTCGCGTGGCTTCTCTCCTCGCTCAGGTTTTGGTGAAATGCTAACTTGGCATTTGCTGGCTATTTAATGCAGCGCGGGAGGCCACAGCGTGTTCATGCTGGATTTAAAGCCCTGTCTACTATCTGGGAAAACTTTTATTTGCTGTTACGTTACAGAAATGACAGTCCTTTGATCCTGGAATTGTGATTACATTCGCCCTCGTGTGTAGATTTGCAGTGTTTTTCTCTGGATGCAGTGGCCTTTAGAGTTTTATGGCGGTTGGCATCCATATATGTTGCATTACTGCCACCGACTAGATTGTAGCAGTTTCTATTTACAGTGTCCACCCAAAGTGATCCCATTTTCGACATTGTCCATCCCAAACCCCAGACACTACTGTCTGAGTAGGTGTAAATCTTTCCAGGAGTCTCTTTGCAGCATCCAGCACCATCTTATTTCTTTGTGATTTCCAGTGTAATTCAGCAGCCCAGCTAAATGCAGTCAATGCAAAATATCACTTCATGTCCATACAGTTGTCCTGCTCAAATCCATTTCTTTACTGCTTCGTTTCGTTTTGCACTGCAGCTGTCAGCATTTCTTTTCATTCTCTTTGCAGCTCCAGCCTAAGACGAGCTCTGTTCTGCTCTGGTCTTACTCACTTGTACTTACTTTTATGTCTTTACTACTTTTTGGACATTTTCTTGACTTCCCGCATGATGATTTCTCTCGCAGTGCAGGCACTTTGCCTGCGCTTCATAATTTTAACAATTATCCTTTCCTCATTTTCTGACTCCCTCACAAACTGTAACATGTCAATATTCTTGGCAACAAGATCACCTCTGTCGTATGGCCTCACCCTTTGGCACACAGTCAAGATACACTCTGTGGTCATTACCCTTCAAAAGTCAAACACATCAAAGTACTGGCCTCCTCCTCCCCTTCTTCCAATCTTGTCAGTCTTCTTCACAAACACCTGCGATATCCTGAAAAGACCAGGCCTTCACTTACACTGGCACACCACTTGCCACTCTCTTCTTCCTTCATCCTGATCCGAGTGGGAAACACTCCTCACAGTTCTAATCTCCTGATCTGATACATCACAGTGAAGACAGATAACAGATAAGACTCAACCGTGTCACTCCCAAGTTCAGTATTTGTTTTCATAATCATTTCTCATCATTTCTGTTCAGGCACATGTGAGGTTGATGAGAATCAGTGAAATGGATTACATAATTTCAATTTCCCTGAAACATTTAGCTTAATAAATGATTTCCAGTGTTCAAAAGACACCATAATCATATTCTGGGTTATTGAATAATGGTTTCTCATTCAGAATATCAATAAACACAGATGCAGATAATGAATAAATAATGTGAACACATTCTGCCAGTAGAAATGGTGTCTGTGTCTCTGAGCAGGACACAGTAGACGGTATAAATACAGGATGCAGGTCATTATTCATGTGCAGGTGTTTATTAGATAGGTAACAGGCTACAGAGGGAAAACGCTGCTGCTCTGGCACTGATAACTGTGCCATCAGTAGTATTAGCACAGTGCACGTTCATCAAAAGTCTCTACAGGTGTTAAAGCCGACTGACAGCTGATCCAGCTGTGATCAGCTGCCACCGTCATCAGAAACAGGCGTCGCTTCATGTGAAGATTCAGAGGAAAGGACATCAAATTTCTCTAAAAATAAATTTTATCCTTTGGTCTCGTAAGGTTTTCCCTCACGTGTATGAGGGAAACATCGTGGATACAGTTTAACCCTCTAAACCCCAAGCAGTTTCTGGGTATTTTTTGCCCCAGTCACATTTTTACTCACTGTGGGCTCATTTTTCACTGCAGTATATAAGTCCTGAACTTCAAGGCTAGAAGTTGATAGAACTCAAAAATTTGTTTTGTGCGGTATAACACAGTTATGCAATAACTTATAAAAATACGCATGCATAATTATTATGTAACTGCATACACACATGTGTGTACATATATATAAAAATATATATGTAATAGTGTACATAGCTGTGCCAGGGAGTCACTTTACACCAAGGGTCTTCAACTACATTGGTTCAAGGGCCAGAATTTTTCTAAGACACTGTAGAGCCAGATTTTCTCTCACACACACACACACACACACACACACACACATATATATATATATATACACACACACACATATATATATATATATATATGTGTGTGTGTGTGTGTGTGTGTGTGTGTGTGTGTGTGTGTGTATAAGCCTAATTAGTCTATTATTGTTTAATAATTTTACTTTATTACAAAATTAATGTGATTTTTATTAGCCTATATCAGTGTGATCAGACTCCTTAAAAAACCGATAACTAGATATTTCAAGGTCCAGTGTGTAGGATTTAGTGGCATCTAGCTATGAGGTTGCAACCAACTGAATACCCCTTACCACACCCTCCCCTTCAGTGGCCACTAAAAACTGGTTTGGTTGGTTTGTCTGTTCTGGGCCACTGTAGAAACATGGCAGACTTGATGGAAGAGAACTTGTAGATATTAAGAGTTCATTGTAAGGTAAGAGATCTCTTATTTTCAAGTGATTATACACTGGCGAAAACACAGTTATGAATATTACATCCCATTCCTGCCAATAGATCCCCTAAATCCTACACATGGGTCCTTTAATGAGAAAATGCTCTGATCTTTGCCAAGGAGGCAGTTCAGCGAGGAGTTTATTAGATTTCATTCTCTTAGTCAGTGGCTCTTCCACCAACATGTGTCCCCACCCCCCACCCCCCTCCCCTGCAGTGCAAGCATGCAGGAGTGAGTTACTTTTCAGTTTAGTTTTGAGTGAGAGTATGAAGTCAGTGCTTTTTATGAGTAGGCATTTTGTGACATAGACATTAGGCATAGACATAGACAAATTTCATTGTCATTCAGTAAACAGCAGGTGCACACTGAACGAAATTTCTAATTGCAGCAGGCTCAGCACAGGGTAGAAAATAGTTAAAAAGTATATATATATGTACAGTATATGTATATATATATAAATGCAGAGTATGTGGTGAAAATATTTACAATTATCGTAAAGAATGTTAAAATAAACAGCAGAATAATTTTGTAATAAAAAGTGTATAAATAAACTGTATGTAAAATAAACAGTGAGTTCAATAAACAGTAGAATATAGGTTGTGTTCAAAAATAGCATCAGGGTGAACAGCAGAGGGCTCAGGACACAGCCCTGAGGGGAGCCTGTGCTGAGGGTGATGACACGGGAGGTGTTCTGTCTGACCCGCACTGACTGAGGTCTTTCAGTGAGGAAGTCAAGCAGCAGCAAGGGGGTCTGGAGGTGATATGCTCCTTTACCAGCCTCTCAAAGCACTTCATCATGATGGGAGTGAGTGCAACGGGCTAGAAGTCATTGAGTGATGTGATCTGAGGTTTTTTAGGTGCTGGGATGATGGTGGCAGACTTGAAGCATGATGAGACTTTGGCTTGTTGCAATGAGGTGTTAAAAATGTCTGTACGTAAGCCAGCTGATCTGCACATTCTCTGAGCACCAGCCCAGGTATATTGTCAGGGGCTGGAGCCTTCCTTGAATTGACTCTCCTCAGAGACCTCCACACATCAGCTGAGAGTACAGAGTGCCTCTTCATCCTGCTGGGGAACAGCTTTCACCGCAGGCATGCTGTTTAGTGCATCAAACCTCCCAAAGAAGATGTTGAGATCGTTGAGGAAGTCAGCATCATCATCACATGCAGGAGGGGGTATCTTGTAATTTGTGATAGCCCATATGCCTTGCCATATGTTCCTGGTGTTGGAGGCGTCATGGAAAAAATCCTGTATTTTTTGGCTGTGGACATGCTTTGCTAGTCTGATGGCACGGTTCAAGTTGGCTCTCGCTGTTCTCAGTGCCTCCGCTTCACCTGACTTGAAGACTGAGTTCCATGCCATTACCCACTGCAAGTGTCAGGGTCACAATGATCATGTCACGTCAATAATGAATAAGTGGTTGATCAGCATACTTGCCAGCCTCCAGACATCAAGCCTAAATTGGGAGACCAAACCTAACCAGGTTATGTGGGGATCTTCTCAATTACATTCATGATTTTGCATAGGCATAGTAACCTAACAATAACCTAGAATTGGGAATGACATGAGGTTCAGAGTGACAGAGAGCATCCCTGTAACCACAACTCTCTCTCACTCCCGCCTGACTGCTTAGTGCATGCACCTTTGTTGCCTAACTCTAACCAAGCTGTAAAAGAAAACTGAAAATAATAAGCCAACTCAGTCGATAAATGAGTCAACAATAAGTTCCACTCGGCACACAAACCGCAATCTCCTGAATAAAAGTCCAGTATTCGACCCATTTATCCACCACAACCTGCTCCTTTTGCAGACTTTTTCACTGTTAATACTACATCATCTGACTTTCTGCCTGAACTCTAACTGGCAGCTGTAAGCTTCTCCCAGTACTTCACAAACAGCGTTAGGTCAGCGCTGACTCTATTTGAGCCAGCCCTGACGAGATTTGGGGTTTTCGATCAGACTATTTTGTTAACAGTATGCTTATTGATGTAAGTTAGCCAGAAAAGATGAATAGACACCACTGGTTACCATAAGCATTAACTTCTTAACAGTTCCACCATGTGTAACCAGTTCTTTCTATGATGGGAAAATTTGACAAGGGTTGTTAGTTTTCCACATGTGACAGGTGCCCAGTGGCACCCACAGTCCACTTCAGTAGTAGCTGTTAAGTTGCCTCATTCATGTGCACATATAACTGGATTACTCTAAATACCAAGCTACTGCTTTAATTAAGGTGTTTGGAGGGTTTGCATGTAAGCTGAGAGCCCGTCTAAGTCGCAATATGTACATATTTAGCAAAAGTGACCCAACTGTTAATTTGATCAAATCTACAAGAGATGGGGTGTTTCAGAAATGATTTATTTTAACTTTTATGTACACAGGTTTAATTTTTCTGCTCCCTGGTTGTGATATTTGGATAATTTGGCTTTTGAGGTCTGTCATTGCATTCAAAAGCCCCTATGAAAGACATTAAACCGAGGACGCGTACGTCGCCCGGATCGGCGTTACCGGGGCCCCACCCTGGAGCCAGGCCTGGGGTTGGGGCTCGCAGGCGAGCGCCTGGTGGCCGGGTCTTTGCCCATGGGACCCGGCCGGGCGCAGCCCGAACGAGCGACGTGGGCCCGCCTTCCCGTAGGCCCACCACCCGCAGGAAGGTTCAGAAGGGGCCGGTGCCTTGTGGTATGGGTGGCAGTCGTGGGCAGGGGCCCCGACGACCCAAACCCTGGATGACGACCCTGGCTATGGGGACATGGAATGTCACCTCGCTGGGGGGGAAAGAGCCTGAGCTAGTGCGTGAGGTTGAGCGGTACCTGCTAGAGATAGTCGGGCTCACCTCTACGCACAGTCTGGGCTCTGGAACCCAACTCCTTGAGAGAGGCTGGACTCTCTTCTACTCTGGAGTTGCACGCGGTGAGAGGCGGCGGGCTGGTGTGGGCTTGCTTATAGCCCCCCAGCTCAGCCACCATGTGTTGGAGTTCTCCCCGCTGAGCGAGAGGGTCGCTTCCCTGCGCCTTCGGGGCGGGGATAGGTCTCTCACTGTTGTTTCGGCTTACGGGCCGAACAGCAGTGTAGAGTACCCGGCCTTCTTGGAGTCCCTGGGAGGGGTACTGGAAAGTGCTCCAACCGGGGACTCCATTGTTCTGCTGGGGGACTTCAACGCTCACGTGGGTAGCGACAGTGATACCTGGAGGGGTGTGATTGGGAGGAACGGCCTCCCCGATCTGAACCCGAGTGGTGTTCTGTTATTGGACTTCTGTGCTAGCCACAGTTTGTCCATAACGAACACCATGTTCAAGCATAAGGGTGTCCATCAGTGCACGTGGCACCAGGGACGCCCTAGGCCGGAGGAGGTCAATGATCGACTTTGTAGTCGTATCATCTGACCTTCGGCGGTATGTCTTGGACACTCGGGTAAAGAGAGGGGCTGAGCTGTCAACTGATCACCACCTGGTGGTGAGTTGGATCCGCTGGCAGGGGAGGAAGCGGGACAGGCTTGGCAGACCCAAACGTACTGTGAGGGTCTGCTGGGAACGTCTGGCCGAACCCGCTGTCAGGGAGGCCTTCAACTCCCGCCTCCGGGAGAGCTTCGACCAGATTCCGAGGGAGGTTGGAGACATCAAGTCCGAATGGACCATGTTCTCCACCTCCATTGTTGACGCAGCCGCCCGTAGCTGCGGCCGTAAAGTCGCCGGTGCCTGTCGTGGCGGCAATCCCCAAACCCGGTGGTGGACACCGGAAGTAAGGGATGCTGTCAAGCTGAAGAAGGAGTCCTATCGGGCCTTGTTGGCCCATGGGACTCCTGAGGCAGCTGAGGGGTACCGGCGGGCCAAGCGTGCAGCAGCCCGGGCGGTTGTAGAAGCAAAAACTCGGGTCTGGGAGGAGTTCGGGGAGGCCATGGAGGAGGACTACCGGTCGGCCTCGAAGAAATTCTGGCAAACCGTTCGGCGCCTCAGGAGGGGGAAACAGCTCTGTCAACACTGTTTACAGTGAGGGCGGGGAGCTGTTGACCTCAACTGGGGATATTGTCAGGCGGTGGAAGGAATACTTCGAGGATCTCCTCAATCCCACTGTCATGTCTTCCGTAGAGGAAGCAGAGACTGGGGATCCGGGGGTCGGTGCAACCAGTCCACATGTGTTTTGTGGACTTGGAGAAGGCTTTCGACCGTGTCCCTCGAGTCATTATGTGGGAGGTGCTCCAGGAGTATGGGGTTGGAGGCTCTCTGTTGAGGGCTGTACAGTCCCTGTACAACCGGAGCAGGAGCTTGGTCCGCATTGCCGGCAGTAAGTCGGACCTGTTCCCGGTGCACGTTGGACTCCGGCAGGGCTGCCCTTTGTCACCGGTTCTGTTCATTATTTTTATGGACAGAATTTCTAGGCGCAGCCAGGGGCCGGAGGGGGTTCGGTTCGGGAGCCGGCAGATTTCGTCTCTGCTTTTTGCGGATGATGTTGTCTTGTTGGCTCCATCGAGCCAGGACCTTCAGCATGCACTGGGGCGGTTCGCAGCCGAGTGTGAAGCAGCTGGGATGAGAGTCAGCACCTCCAAGTCCGAGGCCATGGTTCTCGACCGGAAAAAGGTGGCTTGCTCCCTCAAGGTTGGGGGAGAGTTCCTGCCTCAAGTGGAGGAGTTTAAGTATCTCGGGATCCTGTTCACGAGTGAGGGAAGGATGGAGCGTGAGATTGACAGGCGGATCGGTGCAGCGGCCGCAGTAATGCGGTCGCTGTACTGGTCTGTCGTGGTGAAGAAGGAGCTGAGCCGAAAGGCGAAACTCTCGATTTACCGGTCAATCTACGTTCCTACCCTCACCTATGGTCATGAACTTTGGGTCATGACCGAAAGAACGAGGTCCCGGATACAAGCGGCTGAAATGAGTTTCCTCCGCAGGGTGGTAGGGCGCTCCCTTAGAGATAGGGTGAGGAGCTCTGTCACCCGGGAGGAGCTCAGAGTAGAGTCGCTGCTCCTCCACATCGAGAGGAGTCAGCTGAGGTGGCTCAGGCATCTATATAGGATGCCCCCTGGACGCCTCCCTAGGGAGGTGTTCCAGGCATGTCCCACCGGGAGGAGGCCCCGGGGAAGACCCAGGACACACTGGCGCGACTATGTCGCTCGGCTGGCCTGGGAACGCCTCGGGATCCCCCCGGAAGAGCTGGGGGAAGTGTCCAGGGAGAGGGAAGTTTGGGCGTCCCTGCTCAGGCTGCTCCCCCCGCGACCCGGCCCCGGATGAAGCGGGAGAAGACGGACGGACGGACGGACGGGCGGTCTGTCATTGCACTGCAACACTTGTAATTTGGAAAAAGTGTGACTTCAAGTGTGATTCAGTTAAGCTGAACCAGTTATGATTAAATTCCTTCCACAATTTCATCATCTCTCCTCTTCGTGCTTCACAGGGGAAACTGACTGGCCTCCTATTTACAGCAGGTGTGTATTTAGTTGCTATTTTTGTCACATTCTTTTCAGTTAATGTGACCAAATTAAGTGTATGCATACATTTTTACTACAATTTTGTGTGATTTTACAAGTTGTAGTAGTGAGCCTCACAATAGTAGTATGTGTAACAGCAAAGACTACACCCCCCAGAATACCTTGCCAAACCGCTGTCGTAACGTCCGGTGGTGCTGTTGGCGGGCAGAACGGGATCGATGATGCTGGTCGTTAGCGACGCTGAGGCTATTGTGTTATTCAGCTGCAAAGCACATTGACGTTGAGTGTGTCCAAAGCAAGACAGTTTTGGGTCGCCACCGGCTAGTTTCTGGTGTATAACAGACGGGCACAGACAGTGTTTTCACTTGGGCCTGGCGTTAACCCCTAAAAGCGCCTCAAAGCATTTCTTTGAAAAGGTAAGGCTCATGTTAACTACCTTTAGCTAGCTAGCTGTTGAGGGAAAACACGCCAGCCATGTTGCCCTCTGAAAGTAGGGGGCAGGCCGCCTTGCTCGGCTCCTTGCTCAGATTTTGGTGAATTGCAATATATTGTGTCTAAATCAAGTTGAAGGAAATTGTCCGAATTTATTTGGTATTCGTTGATTAGTGTTATTTAATACGGCGCGCGAGGCTAGAGCGGGTGCATGCATGATGTAAAAACGCTGTGCAGCACGCTGGCTTCGGTGCTTTTCATGAAACAGTGGACAGGACGGTTTTGTTTACTGCCACGGTATGGGCATAGCAACCTTTTTATTCTGGCATGGTTGTTTAGTTTGCCCGTATGTGTGTAAAGTAGCGACTGCTGCAGTGTGCATTTTTCTGTGGATGTATTCCACAAATCACGCTCCGTGTTACTCGGCAGGCATGGAAGAGGGCGTTTTTCATCCTCGCTTCTGAACCACCAAGTATTAGTTAAACTTGCAATAGACAAGTTTTTTTTGTTTTGTTCTGCTTTAACGTGTTATAATGAAGTTAATTTCTATTGCGCAACGTAATGGCTACAGAGTAATGATACCATCGGCGTTTACATTGGATCCCTGTAAGCCTCGCTTCAATTTACAATTTTGTCTGCCACCGGTATGCTCACCCGGTAAAATGAAGGCTGACTGGCAAACCAGTCACCTGGCACCTTGTGTCTTTGTTTTCACGTCTCCATTATAGATTAAATGAATGAATGAAGTCATGCTTTTTCTAATCATTTCTTGTACTCGTTTTCGACGCCAACTCCTGAAGTAGTTAGTTTGCGCAAAGCAATACTCAAACTAGGTCTTTATTCTATATTGATTTATGAGAATTCACTTTGCCATTTCTTTTTCCACTTAAGTTAAATGCCACATAACACATATCAACTAATGTTATGTTGGCCTGTTTTCCGAGTTGCAGGTTGTAAATGTGCATACATTGAATACATTGTCAGTGGTGGTGTAAGTACCTGCACTGATGCACTTACAGTTTTTTCGTGGGAGCTGTAGTTTTATCTGTGCTCACAAACTGATGGCTGTTTAAGATCACAAAGGATTCAGTGCCTGACAGCAAGTGCTGTTGTAGATACTGATTTGTCTGAAAAGCAGATTAAACAGTTGCTGAATATGAGACGTTTGTTGCATTGAGTAACAGAGGCTAGTGGGACAGAGGGTAGCCTGGACATGACGTTGTAACTTTGGCTCAATTATAGTTGGGTTACCTGCCAAAATGGCTGCTCGAGTGTAACTACTCAGCAGACACAATCCAGATGTAATGGGTAAAGGCTTCCACAGTGCTTGTCAGAGCCATTCCTTTGAACAGTGCAGCTCTTTATCTGGTGACCCCTCCTCCTTTCTTTCCCTGCAGACTCAGGTTTCAGCTTCTTTTCTCTCTTGCAGGGTCTAAATAGCTTTCTCTCGGCTTTTAATTGGTTGGACAGGGATTCTGCCCGTCCACGAAGAGTTTCTTACATCATAAATTGAACAAACTGCATGCTTTTGAAGACATGGATGTTTTGCATTTCAGAGTCTGTTGAGAGGCCAACAATTCAAGAATCATCACCAACGCAAATTCACAATTTGATGCCAGTCAGGAACCAGTCATATAATATATTAATATCAATGGCCTGCAACTTGTCTTCTCAGTGTCGGTGTGTTCTGTTCAGTTGCAGATGTTGTTACCAGTTGTTACCGTTGATGGTTTTGGCACCCCATCAATCCTGCTGTATAATATTAACTCTTATCTCTGTATGCCAGGTATCAGATTGGTACTATGTATTGGTAGAAATCCTGAGCTTCGGTATCAGAACAAGAGTGAAAAGGCTGGATTGGTGCACCCCAGCCGTGCATATAATAATACTTTGTCTACAAATGAGCACCCTCAATGAAAGACAAGTTTTTTTTATGTTGCTTTTTATGCTATGTTTTTATGTTGTAAATCAATACAAGTATTCATTTTGTTAGTCCTTTTTTTCTCTTGGGGTTCCCCTTTTGTTGCAGCACAGTTCATGTCAAGCAGAATACCTAATGTGTCCCTTGTAGTGTTAAACAAATTCTGCTATTAACCTTGTGGCCCTGCTCTTGGACAATCAGTGGTTTGTTACTATAATGATAACTATTGCTTGCTCTCACAAGCCCTGTTAGTCTGCCAACATTATTTGAAAGGATACCTACAGAGATGGACCTTTTTCTTAAAGGCTAGGATCCTTTTTTGTTTAACCAGAAACAGCTGTTATATTGCTCTCACCAAAGCCACCAGACTCCATTTACAGAAACAGTGATTTTTATCAGCATAAAACACACTTGTCTCAAACTTCAACAAACTTGAAGTCACCAAAACCAAATCCATATGCTTTTCCAACAATCACAACCAACTGTGGCCTGGTCAAATACACTCTTAGTTCACCAACGTGGGGCTGACGTAAGAGAAGCAGCAACAATATGTAGATCCAGAATAATTTCACATCCAACTCAGGAATTATTTTAGCCGGACATAATGATTTCAATAAAAGGATATGGTGGATATGTCAAAATACATATAGTGTTGATATCAGCTAGGACTGCTACTGACTGCTGCATTGTTTTTGTTTTGAAATTGTACAAGGTTCAGTCATTTATTGCCAAAGACAATTCATGCCAGTGTTTTTTTCATACTTAAGTCCTGGCTGGCTACATGTATTTTATGGATAAGGAAGCAGAAGCACTACAAATTAAAGACAGATTTTATTTAAAAAAAACAAACAAAAAAAGCAGTTTACATTAATTTATTAATAAAGGGATTTTTTTGAGTAATTTTTCTTGCTTTTTCAAAAATATTGCAGTAGATATCATATGACCTTAATATCAAGGTGTCATAGTACCATGAGTTTTTGATGTTGTTGCATCCCTACTCCAGTCTGAAATCCATCGTTGTTGACCACATAAAACATTGTTTGGCTGTATATTCACCAATGCATCTTTGACTGTTATGTAGAAGCAAGCCTCCAAATGCTTCTTTTAGCCTCCTTTGGCCTGGCTGCAGCTTTGTTGTTGTG
Source organism: Chaetodon trifasciatus (assembly GCA_037975065.1). Lineage (NCBI taxonomy): Eukaryota > Metazoa > Chordata > Actinopteri > Chaetodontiformes > Chaetodontidae > Chaetodon > Chaetodon trifasciatus. The sequence continues at coordinate 294,587 of JBBMOE010000033.1, forward strand.
ATTTGAGCTTTTCTGGGTGGTGATGTGCCAGATGGCTTTTCATGTTTGATGTGTTTCCCATAGTGGAGTTGACTATCGTCCGGCAGTGTTTGCAAGTTGTTCTCCGTTTGTCAATTTCCTTTCCGCCATTGTCAGTTCTTGAAACAAGAAAAACTAAATGTTCCAGACCTCGACTTGTCCTCCACTGTTCCTGTTAACTGCCATTTCTTAACTACTTAACAAACTGAGAGAAGGGCTACCTCAATACTTCATGTAGGCTTCTCTTGCTTTATGGGCATCAGTCATTTTAATTTTCAGAGTGCTAGGCAGCTGCTTAGAGGAGCCCATGGCTGCTAATAGTTGGGACAAGGTTTGAGGAGTCATACCATTTGCATGCTACTGTATGTACCACTTTTATCTGCAGTCAAGTCCAAAGTTCTGACAGAACAGATTTCACATTCAGTCTCATACATTAAAGATGCTAATTTAAAGTCTCACATTTGTGCTGTGTGCAGTTTTTGGGCCTCTGTTTATTTTGTCCTAACATGTTATTTATTATTTTCTTATGACACCAGCTTCATGAGTAGGAACAGCCCAATGTAGCAGGTTACTTCAAAACAGTATTTTATTTGCTGCTTTTATTTTATTTGCTGCTTTTATGCAGAATTAATAGTTTTGAATCAGGATATAAACATTGATTGGCTTTCTGCCTCCACCCTAGGAGATGTTTCCACAGTGCGTTCCATGCATCACACCAGAAACGCAACAAATGATGACATTTGTTTGGAACTGTCTTTATAATATTAATTTTAATTGATTTTAACTGATTAGTTGTTGCCGCCCTAGTTTCTTTGATATTTGTTGGTGTCCTCATGACTTCAGCCATATCTTTGAAGTTAAAGACCAGACAGCTGCATGTTGCTGTACATGTAGCTTGTAATTCCAGAATTGCTAGCTGCTGGTCAGATCAGCAGGTAATGACGTTTAGTGCCTGCATTTTGTCACAGTGGTTTCAGTTTTAATGTAGGAGATACTTTGAGGTCCTTAGTATTGGTTACCTCACCAGTTCTTGCATTTTCTCCACTCAACAAGAACATGACAGTATTGAAACATGTTTAACAATAAATCAACTATCAGTTATTCCAACCCTTTTGTGATTATCTCTGCATGTTTCCTCTTGGGTGCACTTACAGGTGCCCTCAGCAGACGTCAAGCTGGCAGCCGTAGCAGGAAAGAAGGGAAAGAAGGCTGAGGAGGAGGAGCAGCAGCCTGCGGGACCTGCAGCAGCACCAGCGCCAGCTGCACCAGCTGCTGCAGCAACAGCAACAGCAACAGCAGCAGCAGAGGACGAAGAAGAGGAGGAGGAGTATGTGGTGGAGAAGGTTTTGGACCGACGACTGGTGAAGGGAAAGGTGGAGTTTTTGCTGAAATGGAAAGGGTTCTCAGAGTGAGTTTGAGTCTGTTTTCATCGAGATGTATGTTGGTGGTCTTCACCCATATTTTTCTCTTGTTTGTCTGGAGATTAGTTTACTGATTAGAGTTTTCATATGAGTTTCATGTGTGCTGTCCACCTTTCCAGTGAGGATAACACTTGGGAACCAGAGGAGAACCTGGACTGCCCAGACCTTATTGCAGAGTATATGCAGAAACACAAAGAGAAGGAGGAGAAAAAGAAAGAGGGCAAGAGGAAAGCCACCAATGAGGCCTCGGGGGACTCTGAGGAACGAGGGACCAAGAGGAAGAAGGAGGAGGTGAGCAAAGGAGAGATGCTGCTTCACACTAAAGAATCCCAGCAGTCAGCCACAACACAAAAGAATGAACAATATTTAACTCATCATCGGGTCTGTTCCACTTTCTGTCTTTTCTTCTTTGGTCATGTGGTCTTGTGTTCTTATACTCATGTCTCCAGGGAGAGAAGGCCAGAGGTTTTGGCAGAGGTCTGCAGCCAGAGAGGATCATTGGAGCAACAGACTCAAGTGGAGAGCTGATGTTCCTCATGAAGTGGTGGGTCTTCATTGTCAGTTTCTAAAGGTCCAGTGAGATGGCTTTGAGGTGGAATTACTCTTCCTTTTTGGTGATTCAACAGTGGCGTATCTTCAGTCATGCAGTCATCAAGAGAAGCTCGAGTGCAAAGCTCTGTGTACAGCACATCCCATCTGTACAGGGCTAACAGTGGTTTAGGTATGGCCTCACCACAGAAAGCAGGAAAGGAACTACCGAAGCTGATCCTGTTGTAATGAGAACTGAACAAATCAAGAGCAGATGAAAGGTCAGCCAAAGCATTTTTTCGGACTCTTGTTTTCTCACCATGGAATTCAAGGCTTCTTTTAATGTTCAAGTGTATGTCAATATGCATAGAGTAGTTCTTGAATTCTAGCCATTTTGATAGCTTTTAGAGCTCCTAGAGCAGTGGTTCCTCAAAGGTCCAGATCTTTCCTTAAACATCAAGGCCTATATTGACAAAGGATCTTATCATACCACTAGGAGTCCTCTTATATAGTGCTGAAAGTTCTTACTTAAGGCTTTCCTCTGTAAGACCCATTCACAGAGCTGCAAACAACTTTTACCAAAGAACTGAAAGAACTCCTAAGCTAAGAAAAGGGGTGAGGGATGAGCTCATTGCTATAGATGACATGATTTAACTCGGACACTATGTCTTCAGTGAATAGTGACAAGTCTGTCAATAATTTAGTATTTATTAATATAGTTGTGCAATAATACTATTTTAGATATTTTGTAAATTGAAACATGAAACAAAATTAAATATTCAGGTATTTCAGTAGGGCAGAGTCAAAAAAGACAAATGTTGGCAAGAAATATCAGAAGCACTTCATCAGCCTGGCGATTAGCTCACTATGGTGTCATAACATTATCCCCGGTCCTAATTGTGGGAATATTCTCGCAATATTCTCTATCATTACTTCAGTAGCATACGGTGAGCTAGCTACTAATTCCAGATGTAATGTTAAAGTAGCCTGTTTGATGTGGCCAACATAGCTGAGCCTGCTCCTTGTAGGATAAATAACTGTAGAAATAAAATGTGAAACTCGTTGTCGCACACAATGCTTCTGTCAGTTTGACAGTTGCTTCACCCACCTCCCCGATGACATCTGAACTCATGCGCGATTGTGAAATAAAATGTGCTGTGATTGGTTGAGGTCATTCATGTTGTCTTGCCACTCACCCAACCAAGACACGGGAAGAGTTTATGGCTGTTTGCAACAATTTTGCATGTTTTCTGAAGCAATGTTTGTGTGTAGTAATACTACTAAAGATATGTTAATGACAAACAGAAAAAATACTTCAGCCTTGTCCAAGTGTACTTAACTACTTCAGTGTTATTTGGCCCAGCTTCAGCAGCAATACACTAAAGTTCAGCCATATTCTCAGTACCGTCACCTTTTCCATCGCAGTGCAGTTTGCAAGCCTGTTTAGGGTTCTATGATTCCTGTGACGTAGAAAACACAGACGTAATCGCAGAATTTGCTAATTAAAAGTGGAATCAACATTCAAACATGGAATATTGTGGTGTTTGTCAAATCAGGCTTTTCCTTACCGGTACAAACATGTTTTCACAGCACTGAAAAAAATAAATACACTGCTGTGTTTTGATGTTTCGCTCACACACACACACACACACACACACACACACACACACACACACACAGAGTCAAAGAGAGGCAGCGCACTACCAAAAGCTAATCTCTTCAGCGAACTCTCAGAGGTACGACCCCCTCGACAGATGCAAGACGCAGCAGTGTTGCCTGTATGTGAGACTAGCCTGTGTCAGACCTATTGATTGAGCTGCATATTGGAGGCTGTTCTGCAGAAGATCCATTTGGTAAAAAGTAGTGCAATGCCGTGTCTCATCAAATTCACTGATAATCATTCAAATTTTATTCTTTCACCGCACGATCAGACACTCTGACAGAATGTGCTTAAATTGTAAAACAGAATTCAGAAACAAATTGAAATGGGAAACACAGAGTGGTTTGAAATAAAATGGAACCTAGAAAAAATTAAATAATTGCTAGGGCCGACATTACTTCAATCCATCAATGAAAATTATAATTACAAAATACAACTAGGGCTTAGCAGGCTGGATAAATATAACAGAGTAATGAAACAGCTGCTGTGTTGAGAGTGATCGAGAGGAAAAGTTTTCAAGCCAACACGTCATTGTGCAGGAAGTCTGGGTTTGTTTTTTGTTAGGAAAAGTTGAATACACATTCAGTGGGCACTTTTTTTGGTTTACCTGTGCAATCTATTGCAATTCAATACAACTCTGCTTAAAAATCCTTCAAAAGTCTGTTCAGTTCACTTTTGGTTGACTGCATCAGAAATTCTGTTTATTACTGAGGCCATAGTTAAAGGTGGTGTTTCAATTCCAGTGTTATAGTATTGATATCATACTTAGTGGTGCTGTTGTGCTGTACTGCTTTATATTCTGAGGTGTTTCTAATACTGTGCCCCCTCATATATGTAAATGTCAAGGACAAAACAATAGAAACACCTTTAAATATAACGTAGTCCAGTAAAACACCACCTCTAACTCTGACCTCAGTGCTAAGGCATTGACTGCACACCTCCATGACTGTAAAAAAAAAAAAAAAACCCTGAACATTATAGGCAACCTGAAAGTAGACTGTTAGCAGAACAGAAGTATTGGATTGCTTCACATAAAGTGGCTACTGAGTATATTGTCAAACTTGTGTTCAGCCTGTTGTGACGCAGTAAGCTTCTCCACAGTCACCAGCTGTCCAAACTCACCGAGAAGTGAAAACAAGTGTTTCAGGAGCAGCAATACTGTTGGAGAAATTCACTCCATTACAGAGTAAAGTTTTTGATGAGATTGAACCACGTGCTGAGGACCTGCTCAGAAATGATCCCCATTCGGGAACCACTGTCCCAGAGAACACCTTTGGTTGGCTGGCTAAAACCTTAAGTTTGTGTTTATTGTTTGAGGAAATAAATGAAGACCTCATAAACTTACACAGTTCTCTTTCTCTTTTGCTTCCCCCCTTTTACCTTCTCCTTCCTTGCTTGTCTATGTGTTGTCTTTTCCTTTTGCTTTCTCTTTCTTCCAACCCCGCTCTCCTCTTCATGTCATTCCTTGTTTCTCCCTTTCTCCTCCCTTTATATTCTTTGTCTTGGATTAAAATTAACAGGAAGAACTCCGACGAAGCCGACCTTGTCCCAGCCAAGGAAGCAAATGTCAAATGTCCCCAGGTGGTCATCTCTTTCTATGAGGAGCGCCTCACCTGGCATTCTTACCCCACAGAGGAGGAAGAGAAGAAAGAGGAGGAGAAAAAAGACTAGATGAGTGGAGGAGGCGGCGGTGCAAAGAGGAAAAGAAAGGAAGTGTGGAAGTGCAGGGCGGGAAATCAACTTTATGCTGGTGAACTGTTGTCCAGGTAATTGATTCTAGCAGCCACTTTGGCAGCAAAAGTGGAGAAAATCCCAGATTTTAAGTCTCGAAGTCGAGAGTCGTACAGTTGTGATAAAACAACAAGTTTTAAATGTATGAATTCAAAAAACACCCGGTTCGGTAAAAGTCATGTTTTACCAAATCAGATGTATTACAATGTCGCAGGATAAAACTCCTTAGGGAAATCTACACGTGGCATTATGGACAGATCAACAACAGCTGAACAACATGCGTATGGGTGCAGACATCTGCAGAGTGTACTGTGCCAAAATCTGAAGACCTCAAACGTTGCCATTTAAAAATAGACACTCCATAAACTCTAATGATCGGTCAACTGCCAACGTAGCTGATAGAGGAAAGAAGTTTGTTTTCCTGCCCTGAAAGGAGACAGGCGTCCTTCCTTAAAAGATGCTCCCACCTGTATCTCGACTGAAAATGTCAGTCTTTTTAAAGAGGTGTGTTGACACTCAGTCTTTTATTTGAATGGTATTTCCCTCACCAAGAACATGTCACTTTATGGGAATTGGTGCCTTTTGCTCTGCTAGTATTTCTCCTTGGCCTCACAGGCCAAATATTGAACCGAATAAAGTTAAATGACTATAAAAGTGTTTGTCTCCTACCTTTGGTGACAGGTGCCTGGTGTTGGAAATACAAGAATACACTGCGAGATGTCAAGCTACCTCTTAAACATGTGCATCCATGTGAGAAGCAAGCTGAATGGTCGGCTGTGGCTGGCAAGTTTGTCTCTGCTGCCAATCACCGGTGCACGTTTAGAATCCTGGTTCCATCAGTGTTTTGGCTGATGAGACGATGAAAGCGGCCGGTGAGCTGTGGCAGCTCAGAGAGTACAAACTTCCCTTCTTGCTTTGTCAGGATACATTGGAGGGAACTTCTTTTGGAACTGAATGAAGTGGAGCGAGGTATGATGGAGGAGTGAAAGAATGGACAGAAACCATTCGTCTCTTTCAGTGTCTGTTCTCTTTGTGCCACCTGGGTTCTCATTAGTGCTGACGCAACACTGTTCCTCAATTGAAACTCTCAAATGCCAAGTGGCGACTGTACTTTTCACTCTGACATGGACAGATTGACACCGAGGGGAAACAGTCTACATGAAAAGACCAGCAGTCCTTAGCTTTGGCCTTACATGTCCTACCAGCCAATCTGGCAACCAGCCAGCCAGTGCTCAGACACCCTGCCGTTATCTGCTAAAACAGTTTTTACAAAAAAAAGCTAATAGTTTCCAGATATTTCGGCCATGGATGATGCTGCTGCTGAAAGCCTGTGCTTTGCTTTCTGTTTATTGTTTTTAAATGAAACTAAACCTGTAGCTGTGAATGTAAAACTGTCCATCTACCATATTTCATGTCACCCAATCCTGCTTTCTATATATTAAGGTAAAAGGATCTTATATATGATATAGGCCCCATGGTTTCCACAGTGCAAAATGGACATGGACACAATCTGATCACAAAAACTGAATCAATGTAAAACAGGGAATGTCATGAAAATTGTAGATGCAATTTTTGTTATGTTCTTGAACACAGTTACATGGAACAGTTCTAGAAATTCACCTATTTTCACTGTTTGACCAAGGACACCGTATTTTAGCTGGAAGTCAAGTAAACACCTGCCAGCAAGATGAGAAGAAAACTGCCAAAGTAGTGAACCATATTTAAGTGTACAGACTTGAGTTCATTCACTGGCAGCTGTGGCTGGTTTTCAGCATTTCATGCCAGTTTAGCAGTGCTATTGAGTTACTTCTGAATGGCAGTGAGGCTGGTTGGTTACTTGCCAAAGTGGCTGGTAGAGTACACATAGCAGCAAAAATCAACATGTAGTCAGGTTGTAAATTTCCACACTGCTCGAGTGATGGACACACTGGATGACTTCACGTGATGATTTGCATGGTTAGCATCAAGAGTGGCAGTCCAAGAACTTCTGCCAGAGGAATGCCTCTGCTCAGATGCCTTTTAACCTGTGGACTAGAGGGCCAAAGTGTCGGGGACCAACTGATGGTAATTCAGATCCTAAAACTAGAACGAACACTGTGCTAGGCCGAGAATCTGCAGGTCTGAGCACTGAGCTCAGCTGTGTGATGATTAGCTGCGATGAAATCCTGCGGGCTCTTGGCCTTTCTCTGCGATGTTAACCTACCAGAGCACCGCTGTCCAGATAAAGTTTATTTTTTTTAATGCTTCTGGAAATCTGATACAGGCTTTTATAAAAGCAAGCTGGAGTTAATGTCTTCTTGTGTATTATCCTCATTGTTTATGACATCAAAGTGCAGGAGCAGGTAAACAAGCATGCTTTAATACACTGAGCTGCTGCAACAAGCTTTTCTGATGATCATCAAACATGTCTCCCTTTGAAAGAGGCACCCCCTCTAACTTGTTGGCCTTGGTATAAACGTGCCCCAGTGTGAACCAAATGTTGTCACATAGTGAATTAACAGGTGTTGGACAAGAGAACTAACAGTGTGGGAACTGACCTGCCATATGTCAGTGAATTGCCGGCTGTAGTTTGTACATTCATCTACTCTTCCAGCCATGTTGGCACGAAAGCAGCCAACAAGCTGGTTTGGCTGATGGTCAGAGTGCCACTGTGGCTTGTAGGTGTTGGTTTCCTGATGAGACTGTGGCTCTGTTACTCAGTAGATACATGCTCCATAACAAACTCAATGGAGGAGATGACTGAAAGTATGTTTAAAATCCTCATATCCACTCCCTTCTTTTTAAACTTCACATCCACATTCAGCCACATGTGTTTTGTAGATTGTATTACTTTAGCTTGCACTGGCCGGGCACCATTCAAGACATGATTCAGCATATTAAGAGTATGTCTTGGTTCCTCTTGCTTGCAGACTGTCCTATGTTCAACACACATTTTTATAGTTGCATAAAACAGGATAGAACCTTTGAGTTCAGCATGATAAACATGAGATGTGTTTCTCTGATGTTCTCTCTGCCGCCTAATGTTTTCCCTGTGTTCTATGTGTTGAATGTAGCCCGGCTGTGCTTATTTCTATGTATACTGTATAAAAGCTAGCACAGTAGCTCCCTTTGTTAGCAGACCTGGGTTAAGTAGTTCAAATCCCCTTTTTTCTGAACTGTTTGCTTTGGATCTCATTTTATTGCCAGAGTTTTATCGAAGTACTGACCCTTGAAGAGAAAACAGAATTCTGAAAATGGTCCTTGTTGTAATGCGACTGCATGAATTTCCAGTGGACACTGTTTATCTGCTTCACCTCGTTCACATCACAATCCTGGAATCTGCAGCTATTTTCACAGTTTTACATTTTATTGCAGTGATCATTTTAACAAGTGAAATGCTAAGGAAGACAAATGAATTCAAAGTAATTCAGCTCTATAAATAAATTGTGCTGTTTTTAAAGCAGGTGACTGTGGGCTGTGTAAGCATATTAAAATCCTCATCTGAGTAATTCTTACAAAAAGGCCAGAGTGTTGTCTTGATTTTTTTTTTTTTTTTTCCAAAGTAAGTTTACTAAAGTGTAAATTTAGTTTCTAGCATTTGAAGTCAAGCCTCTGACTTTGGCTATGCTAATGCTGTTACTACTCTCTTATTGTGTATATGCTGGGCTGAAGCCGTCTCTCTCATTTCTTCATGTTCCATCAGTATTATGAGTTAAATGTTCTGCGTTCTGCCTGCCTTCTGTTATACCTCACAGGAGGAGATGAACTGGTGGCACCTGGGTCTGCTAGTTAGCTTTTCTATCTTGTCTTCAAAAGTTTTCTCTGTATTTAGTGGATTAGCTTGTGTTGTCCTGTTGCATGTTTATTGGTTTCCCTTGCAAACGTCACTGTGTCGGCTGATCTACTTTTGTGTGTGTTGGACAATAAAGGTTTTTTGTTTTCGTAACCATTTGCACTTCGGTGTCACACTTAGTCCTTTTTTTATTTTAATGGCACATAAAAAAAGTACAGATTTAGCACAGTTATTATGTAAGCCTTTAGAAAGCTGTGTGATGGCTAAATGTTAGCCTTGAATGTGCTGCCAAAGGTCCTTTGTTACAATACAAACCAGCCAAAATGCATTTACATATGCCACAGTGGGAACTCAACAGTATTGTTACATGACTAAAGGAATTTCTTATTATTATTGTCATTCTTATAATTATGTCCAGCCCCCAGGGGCTTACAAGACACCATGAAGTCATGCAAGCCAGGTCCAGAGTACAGTGAAAGTCCAGAAATAGAAAGACAGCTACAGTATCTTTCACAGTTCAGTCCAGACTGTTGACTACAACAAAGTTCATGAATCACTTGCAAAAGCATTTACTTTGTAATACTGAAGAAATGTGAATAAATACTGATTCATGTTGCCTTTTCCAGCAAGTTTAAATTTAACACTGAAATCAATCAGTCACTCACCTGCTCACCTGAATATTTCAGGGTTTTGTCAAGTCATTTCATGCAGTGCCGGCTCTTTAAGCATCATTTGTACAGCACAATTGAAAATGGGACCTTCCACGTGACCCACATCACACAGCTCACACAATCAGTTTTTACTCCTGAGTAGTTTTGAATGAACCAGCCTCAGTGCTCAGAGGAAGAGCTGCAGCTCTCAACTGTAACACAAATGATCTTTGGCTTTTAGAGAAGTGAGATGTAATGTATCATCCAGGGCCAAACTTTGGTTTGATATTAATTTATGTTCTTAATTTAGTTTTTGATAGTTCCCCTACCATTTTGATTGGATGATTCCACAGTCGAATCATTTAACATTTTCATTGTAGTGATCCTGTGAACCCTGAATGCTATTTTATATGGAGTTTTAGACTCTTTGAAGCTCCACATGCCTGCAGCATAGTTCAGCATGGGGGAGACACATGCTTCGTAAAGTGTGGTGTATGTAGAATAGCCAAGGTCATTGCATAATTTCAGTTTGTTAATGGCTGATCCCAGACCTCTCCCAGCAGAGTCAACAATGGAGCCACTTCCAACCTCTTACCTTTCTGGAGTCGTTTTTTGATGACTGAGGACCAGGTTTCATGATGATGGCATTGTACCATATTCAGAACATGTTTGGAAAAGACCAAAGAGGACCTCTAAAGGATGTGGAGATTTTAAAGCCTGATTTGGAATACCTTCTCTTCCGGACACCCTTTTCAATTTTGCCTTGTCTACAGTGGTTTTAACTTCTCCTCTAGTAATGCTGTGATTCAGAATGTAATTGTGCTATCATCTGGTACATTTATAACTATTTCCAACGCAAATTTTGTTGCACAGATGTCATTTAAAAAGGCATCAAATTAAGGTAGAATACAATTTCCTGAAATAATCCACAAACTGTTTCTCCCATTTTACAAGCACTACCTCTTCGTTGTTTTCAGTGTCATCATTATGGAATAGAATTTTAACCGGAGTTTTTTTTTTTTTTAATTTGTAGGACCAATTTATTTATTTTTTCCAGAATTGTGTTTTGTTGCGCTGGAATGGATCCTGCACTACAGCTCCTCTGAACTGCCTTTTGGAGAGCCATATACCCTGAGCAACAATAAACTGAGTTTGGCTTTATTTTTCTTAAGACCTTATGTTTTAGGAATTCCCTTTCTGCCTTTCTTTCATCCGTCATCCAAAGATTTTGGAGCATATTTTTTCTTCATGATGTCAGTCTTGAATTTAAGCTCAATGTATAGAAACTAAAAAAACGTTCAAACACCCAGTGTTGCCTTGATCACTTCATCTTCCTTGTTACAACCAACATTTGACTGCCACCCACCTCTGCCTTGAGGAAGTGATGGCACTTGGATATTGTTTTAAGATCCACAAAACACATGTAAAAAAAGTGTTTTTACATTATTTTTTAAATCCCAGGCAGTACGTCACACAGCAAACGAATTCTGACTTCTAATATTGTAATTGGTCCAGTTCACACATTAACTTGCATGTACCTGCTGTCCTGACTGTGTAGACACTAGAGGGGGAACTCAATGACCCCAGAGAAATACAATTCATTTTATTTTTATTATTTTTTTCATTGCATTTTTTTTACATTACAGAAAACAAGTTCCAAGTCCTTGAATACCAGCAAGCACAGTGGACAAAATGTAAAACACAAAACAACAACTAATAAAAGCTTGTTCCATCGGTGGTAATGATAGGCACGCAGGTTATTACGTGGTGAAAAGTTCAAACATGGTCTTCATAAACTTGAAAGACAGACAGGTGTGCATATACAGCAGTTTGACTGTAAAATGAAGTACCATATAACACACTTAACATCTGACAATTTTTTGGCTGAAAAGAATCAAGCAACATTACAAATGATCATATCTACAAACAAAATGTGTTTGTCAGAGAACTCACTACACATGTATGGAAATGTAAGTGCTAGCATGTTCTTCTGGCTGTGCTCATTCCTGAGAAATTCAAAATATACTTTGCCAATAACGCACTCATTGTTTATTATTAGTTGCATGACAAATACTAAAAGACTTTTGAACAGAAGTCTTTCTCAACTGCAATCTAGAATACTGAAGGTTTAGGTCAAATTTGTAAATGATGTAATTCTTAGCATCAAGAGGTCAAAGGTCAGCCATTCATTGAAATAAGTACAAGAGAGTGAAATACTCATTTCAAACAATACACAAGTCAGCCTTGAGTTTGGGGAGATGTTGGAATCAAGAGTTCAAAGGTCAAAGCTGTCATTTCAAATGTATAAATTATAGGTACATTCATGTGTGCTTAACAACTTAACTTAGTGTTATTAAAGATCTGCCGTGATCGATAACAGCTTCCAATCCTGTTTCTGAACTGTCGTGTGGGGCTACCCTTTAGCTTCAACACATATTCTCACCATCACTTTGTTTAAAATAGACATATGATTTCAATGGCTTCACTGTGGTGTGATAGGTGTGTTGAAAATACATAAAAACTCAAAAACATCTGTTAAAGGCACAGCTAAAATCCACTGATATCAGGCTTTCAGTTCACGAGAAAAAAAAAGTCACCACTTATGGGTAAAAAGAGTCATTCCTCAGCCATATCCATAACACACAGTGTCAGTTTGTTCAGTCTGCTCAGTCCTTCATCCACAAATCCACGAAGCCTTAAAAACTGGTACATTTTGCTCTCTACTTCTGTCATGCTTGAGGCCAGTACATGGGGGAGTGGTATTTTCTGAAATCAGCAATCCAACAGCCATACCAGTGTTCTTCAGTGAGTGGCCAGGTGTGCACAGGTGTGAAGATGTGCAGAGCTCGAAGCACTCTATCCACCAAATCCTTCATTCACCTTCTATCCACTTAAAAATATAAGGCTGGTATTATTTTATCTTTTAGTCCTTATTGTTATCAACAAATCCTCTGAGTCCAAAAGCAAAAATAGATATATTGTACTGACAAGTGCTGCCACATTCTGCAATACCTTTTATAGACAAAAAAGTTGCTGCATCATCTGGGAACTGAACATACCCGGATTTGATCCCAATGACCCTGAGTCTTTAGCCAGTTGAAGTGTATTCGAGTGAGATGCAGCACCTCTGCGTGCAAGGGGGGCATGACCACAACTTCCCTTCTTATACACCAGCAACCAATCATTGTACTGTCTCCAATTGTTTGGTATATTAGCTGACAGCCAGGATCCAGCCTGCTATCAGCCTGTTTGCTTGTTCAGCTCAATATTGTCAAGTCTCTGAGGGAGCTGGCCTAAGAGAAAGCAGGACTGTGCATAGGCATTGAACTAGCATTTCCCAGGTCATCTATTATTTTCTGTTTTAATTCCACGATGAAGTACCCTAGGTTACCTCAGACTTGCTTGAGTTAAACAAGAGGCTGAAGTCAAATCTTTTTCCAGTGTAGAAAATGTTTATAATGAAGAATGGAGATACATCCTGAAGTAAAGGATTTCCTCTCACCATCAGCTTGATGATCATAATCATCTCTTCTTAGGTTATCTGTTTGGGCGTTTGAGGATTTCATGGTACATTTAAGTACTTTCCATTGACACCCGACAAAGAAGTCCTGTGTTCATTCATCAACACATCAGTTTTTCCTGCTTTTTTTGTGGTTTTGACCACACCCCTTTTGAAAGAGCTTTCTTACTCTCCCTACATTTTCTAATGGTGTGTCCACTTCCTCACTTCTTCTTGTCCCTCTGTTTCTTGCTGGTTTTTGTTGATGGCAACGTCGCCACTTGTTGGCGTGAAGCCAACGTGACACTGCCATCAGGTTCAAAATTAAGCAGGTACTCCATTGCATCCAGTGGTCTTCCCTCCTCATCCCTCAGCCTGGAAAAAACTTCCTGGTACAACATGCCCAGTTGGTGCTTCATTTCCTGCAGCTTCCTCAGGGCTTCCTGTTTCTCTCTGAGCAGCCGTGAACGGTAGAGCCTCAAACCTGACACACCGTCATTCAATTCTAGCAGCACATCCATTTTCCTCTTCCTGCAGTTCTGGGCAGCTATCTTGTTCTTACCGCGACGCCGTATGTCTCTAATGAGGCTAAGCTGATCCTCACTGAGTTGGAAACTGGCCAGTAGGTCATTAAACTCCTCCACCGGCAGATTAACAATCAGCTCATTGGAGAATGGGACTTTCAGGGTTCGTGCACGCAGTTCATCCCGGCTCCACATTTTGGTTTCGGAGATGTGTCTAGAAGAGGATCGGTGGTAAGGCTTCCCATTGTCATGTCGCAGAGAGGATTTGATTTGTCTTGTTGGCATCTTGCCTAGTGATGGAGAGGAGGCGGATGACCAGGGCTGGTTGTACGTGTGATCATGGCCGATATTTTCCAGCCAAGGAAAGCCGTGAAACAGTTTGTCATTCCCATAGTTGGGAGGGTAGGGTTTCTGAACATCTTCTGGGTACTCTCCTCCCCCTACTGCCCCCATCTCCTCCTCTTCCAGCTCCTCTTGCTTTATGGTCATCTCCAGTTCCATATCTGAACCAACTAAAGCTTCTTCAACCTCATCTTCAGAGAACAGACTTCCCTCAGCCGACATACAAGATGAAGAGGAAGAGGAAGAGGAATAGGAGGAGGCCTCAGAGAAGCCTGGAGAAGCAGGGCTGTGACTGAAGTCCAGAGAAAGACCAGAGTCTGAGTCTGCCTCATTCTCCCCATCTAGGAGGAAGGAACAAGGAAAAGTCAAGGTAAGTTTGAAAGTTTTACAGTAGAAGCACTTGGATTTAGCATTAGTGTAATCTGAAAAAAGGTACATAGTTGCACATTTTGTCAAAAATAGTAACTAAAAATGAAGATCTATTGGTTCTCTGTGGAATTACCTTGCTGATGTGTTCTTGGTTCACCCTGATCCACTGTGACCACTATGCTAGAGTCTGAGTGGTCAGTATCTATGCCAGTTTGCTGTTGGGCTATTTCACGGTCAAGGTAGCCCTCCTCTTCCAGCCTAGCTGCCATCTCAGGACTGAATCCTTCTTCCAGATCCAGGTCCAACAATTTAATCTCATCCAAAATGGTAGTGTCCTCTAAGAGGTCATTAAGTGGGCTCGGGAGACCATCTTGATCCTCAACAGCATCCTCATCAACCAGGAAGACACTGGAAGGAGATGTCAGAAGGTCTTGGGTCATACCATTCCCATCTGGAGACAGGGTGAAATTGGAGGTTGTCAAGTCATGTGAATGAAAGCTAACATTGAGGCTAGGAAGGCTTTCAGGATAGGGGCCATACTCTGAAGACAGACTGCCTTCAATGGTATCCACAAGATCTTGTGTGAGCGGATTTATATTGAAGGTACTCAAGTTATCTTCTACATTCAATCCCAGGCAGAAGTCTTCTGAAGGATCTTCTGCAAGCAGATCTGTGTGATCTGGAGGACTGTGCAAGGAATTCACATTGGAGGTTTTCAAAGTGTCCCTTGTGCTCAAGACTGAACTGTGGTCATCCAACTCTGCACTCGGGGTCAGTGGAAACAGGGCTGGCTCAAACTCTGACTGACTTGGAGTCCCCCACAAACCTAGAGACAAAGAGTGGGTATTTTTGCAAAATGTTAAGAATTGTGGAACATACAACAGCACATTTGGTATGATCATTCAGGGAATAAGAAAAACAAAATGATTATGGTCTTATGGACCTTATTTTGGTTTTTAAAGGGTGTCAGCCAAGTCATTAACTCCTACATTAGAACTCCTCAAAGCAACATGTACCCCTTCTTCTAAAGTGGGATCACGATGGATATACAAGATCTGGGAAAATGAGGAGCTTCTCAAGACAAATTCCCATCAAATTATCCAACTTACTTCTTTCCAAAGCTTTCAACAATATCTCATGGTTGGTCAGGAGATGAAGTAGCTCAATTGTCATGAAGATGGTTTAGCTGTTACCATGTGACCTATGTGTGGAAATGACTAAATCATAACTGAGCAGTTCAATCTACTGACGAAAGCCACTGAATGTGGCTGTAAGGTTCAGTAACAAGTGATTGGGATTTGTGTTGAGATTTTTATTGTAAAGATGCCATCTCCAAGGACCAGAATCAAACTCAGAATTCAAATTTTGAAGAGTTTTTGAAGCATAGGAAAACTGTCAGTGAATTCTTACAAAAAATTGCAGCTTCTGAACTGAATTACCATGCTGCGAGGGATTTCCCATCAGAAGGACCTCCTGATCAGCTTCCGTTACATCGTTGCCATGGTTGTTACAGTTTTGCTGTAGAGCTTCGGACCTGAGTCCCTGAAGGGTTCCAATTTCTCTTGAATTCTGTGTGTGGTCAAGTGAAGGTATCATGTCACCATCTGTGTTCTAGAAAGGAAAGGATGAAAAATTATCTCAATTGAATGTATTTTGGCTTACTTATCTCATGATTTAATTTTAGTCTATTCTCCTAGTCACCTCAGGCTCCATGATAGCCAACAGGTCCTGCCAGTGGAGCTCCAGGTCCATGGACGGGTTTCTGGCGGGAATGATGGGCTCTCTGTCTGGACGCTGATGCTCCAAATCTCCCCTTCTAATACCAACATCATGTAACTGAGGGACAAGAAAGCAGGAAAAATGCTGAGTTCTATTCAAGATCATAAAGACATAACAGAATGGACCAAATAGAAGAGAAAAGAAGATGCAATACCTGTTGTTCTTCTGGGAAGGGAAAGGTTTCCTGCAACAACCTTAGACACTCCTGGAGGGAGATAGAAGTCTAAAAAAATTGAGAGAGAGAGAGAGTGGAAGAGGAAGATAGAGGGAGAGAGGTTAGAATGAAAAGAATATAAGCAGGTGTCTGTGAAGATTCTCATTCATCCAGGTCATGGTACTTCTAAGTGCTTCCAAAGGCAGCTGGACTTGCTTATGGTTCAAGAAGACGTTTCACCTCTCATCCGAAAGGCTTATTCAGTTCTAACTGACTGGTGGGGAGTCTCGAGTCATGGTGTTGATGGCACAATAGGTGTTGATGAGTGAGAATGGGTGGATATAAGCAGGTGGTTTGTATTTGACTTAATACCAGTTTTGAACAGCTGGTTGACCTTCAAAATGATATCAATGTGTTTTTTATTAGCCATGCTAGCCGTACAGCTCTAAAGATGGTCATGCTGGTTGATCCAGCTTTTGGTCTTGGCAGAAATATCTCAACAACAATCATGGATTGCTATGAAATTTGGGGATGACATTACCAGTCTACAGATGATGAACCTGACCTGATCTACCGACCTTAGTGACCTCCAGATATTTCCTCTTGCACCACCAGCAGGTTAACATTTTTGGCTTTTAGATTTGAAATATCTCAACAGCTTTATATTGAATTGCCATAAAA
This sequence comes from Chaetodon trifasciatus, assembly GCA_037975065.1. Taxonomy (NCBI): domain Eukaryota; kingdom Metazoa; phylum Chordata; class Actinopteri; order Chaetodontiformes; family Chaetodontidae; genus Chaetodon; species Chaetodon trifasciatus. The sequence goes on from JBBMOE010000033.1 coordinate 311,715, forward strand.
TTTGGTACATGCACTAATTTCTCTCTCAGGATTAACTGTAATAACTTTGGTAATCCATTTAACTCTAGTATCATCAGGTCAAAATTTCAGTTTGTCTAAAACTTTGGTTTATGCCAAATGCAATACCTGGCTGTGACCAGACTGGGTCCCCTTCAAAAGATCCTTCTTATCAGATATCACAGTCCAGTTGTTAAGAATCACAGCTTTGTGGAACGTCCCTTCACTGAGAGGCAATTTCATTCTGACCCACATGTGATATTATAAGAGTGAGACTTCTAAGAAGACACACATTTGTCAAAATGAACCTGTCAGTGTGTGTGCCTCTCCCTCTGTCTCTCATTGATTTCTGCGCTTTGGTTCTAAGAAACAGCTGTCTAGACTTTCCATCTTCACTGGATCCTGTCATAAATCTGACACTTTTCACCTCTGACCTGCAGTGCTATGAGGGAAAGGTGGATTCTGGGTAGCAGAATTCTTTGGGCTTCTCTTCAGATCTGCCCTAAAAACAGGGGCCAGCACTACAACATACACAACATACCTATATTTGATATTTTTAAATGTCACTAAGAAATATGTCTGAGGGTGAACTGAAATAAGCTAATTGGTAACACTTGGTGCAACAGGCACCCTGGGGTGCAGCTGCTTAAGTGTGTCAACCATGCTTTTCTATTTTGCTTAGCTGGCAGCAGTCCAGCATTTGAAGATGAAGCATCCAGCTCTGATCCCAAGCATGGCAGACACTCTGATCACCTCACTTAACACTCACACAAGTTTATGTACCTACAGTATATGTGAGGCAGGTTCTACTGATAAAGAGTTTTTTAAGGCTTTTTTAAGACTTTGACAGACTGTCCAGTTTAGAACTGTTTACGATAAGATACGCCCATTTAATTAAAGTGACAGTGGTGATGTTCTCTAATTTCTTCTTGTTGCTATTTTCACTTGTGGTTCCATTTTTATCCTCACAACCCCACAACCTAAGATTGTATGAAATTCCCTCAGAATTATTGGAGCTGTGTCACAATTTTCTTTAAACTTTCCAAAACAGACAATTTGACACTCATACCAAACTCAACGCTGCAATTGGCCAGATGTGCTGAGATGTAAAAGCAGGCAGGGATTGAATTTCTCTCAGGTTCTCTTTTTTTTACCTTCCATTACCTTTCATGTATACCTGAGTGCTACACCATGAATTTTATTATCCATGAATTTTATTATCTTCAAACGCACAAATACTGTAGCATGTTATTATCACAGTGAAATGTAAATAAATCTTATTCTCACTATGTCTTACCTGATCTACTTCATTCTGAGTTAGCTCTCTGTTAGCACAGCCATAAGAACCTCCTGGTCTTCCACCTGCCTCTGTCCTCCTGTAATGCCTATGCATCCTGGCTAGGTCTTCCTCTTCCTCTTCCTCTTCCTCTCCTCCTTCATCCAGAGCACCACTGTGATGAAGTACATTATGCATTCCTTCCTGTTTATGGAAAGAGACATGAAGGATGATCTAGTCAGTGCTCTGAAAACTGTCCAAAATAGTGGGTGAACATTTCATGTTTACTGTATAGCCTCTATAGAAGGGCCAGTTTGCTGTCTTAAACTACTGGTTCCACTGAGTTTTGAGCCCAGGACCTTCATATATAAATAAATAAAGCAGACATGGTAACCACTACACTATGGAACCTCAGGTTTCTTTCTGCACAGTCCAGTTACATCTCATCAAGAAAGCAAATAAGCATATTTCCCAAAATGTCAAGCTAGTACATTACTGGAATAAGCTCTGAACCCAACAGGCATACAACACTGATTCCACTGGATTTTAAACCCAGGACCTTCTGCATTATTATTAATTATTAGTATTTTGTCATCATTTCACACTCCTGAAGCTAAACTTAAAGAAGGGAGAAAATGTTGGGATGTTAAATACATGTTCTCCACATGCATTTGTCATATGCTCATGGTTAATAAAAACATATGCCAATACACACATAGTTACAACACACTGAGATTTAAGAGGAATAAATAGTGAAGAGGTAATGTATCATCATGCTAATCAGTGTAATAGTATAATGCTGTAGTACTGTAAGCCTGTAGTACTACCAGCCTGTATGTACAGAACATAAAGGCTCATGTTTTACCAGAGACAGACAGCCAGGCCCAAAATAACTTTAACCTTTTCCTGACCTGGCTGGGGGCTTACAGACAAACCCACAGACCTTCAGCAGCTGGCTAGCCATGACACATATGTGGCTTTGAACATATATGGGTCAAGTCTGTGCACATAACCCATACTACACCACATGAGTGCAAATGGGAGCCCAGGTTTTAATTGTGTTCATTTCATTCACCACAAAAACATTGTAGCATTTTAGCATTATCTGCAACATGTTATTTTTTATTATATGATATTTGCTGTATAGGCTCTGATCATCACTCCCCACACAGAAGCAACAATGTCAGCACAGCAGGGAAGGGGGAGTGACAATACTAATTTCCCCCGAGGCCTACATGTGGATGTTGGATGACATTGGGGCTTTTGAAATGCTATGTGGACAGCAACAGCTGCAGCACAGCAGCAGGCATGACAGAAAAACAGTGAGTAGAGCGCTGATAGCTTAAGTACACTCCATGATTAAAAGGGTGTGTTAGATCTATGTTGCAAAAAGAACAGTACGCCATGAGAGTGTAGTGGGAGACTTGAGTTGACCGCCTGAACTAGTTCACAGGTTTCACTTCATGAAGCCCTGTTCTTCAGACAGGGTATTAAACATGCTATTTAATTGCCTTCAGCAGTCTCATATGGTGTAATATTAAGGCAGGTGTGGGCCAACAGGATTACACCTGGGACGCACACACCACTGCAACCAGCAGATATGAAGGAGTGGTTACACTAGACTTTGAACCCAAATTCTTCTGTATGTAAGGCAGACAAGTTAAACCTCTACACTATGGAACCTTATAAGAAACCAGTAATGACACTGTTTTCAAAAATGCAAAGATAAAAAAAAACTTCAGTCAGCCTACTCACATGAAACAGACAGTGTAGAGCTTTAATATCAAGCATCTATGCTCTGACCTCGTCACTCCCCACAAGGAAGCATCAAGCTCAGGACAGCAAGGAGTCGGGACTGACAATAGCAACAGTACCCCAAGGGGAACAGAAGCTCAGAGCGTAGCCAGCGATCAGGTTTCAAAACAAGCCAGTCGGTCACAAGGGCAGGAGGAAGCTATTAAAGTGTTTTGTGTGTGTGTGTGTGTCTGTGTGTGTGTGTGTGTGTGTGTGTGTGTGTGTGTGTGTGTGTGTGTGTGTGTGTGTGTGTGTGTGTGTGTGCGTGTGGGTGAGAGTGTGTGTTTCCATGTGTATTTGTACAGCTATTTTTGTAAGAACCAATTTGAGTTTTAGACCTTGACAGTGAGGACATTTCAATGGGCCGTTTGAGGGTTCAGACTCGGTGTTGAGGGTTAGGTTAGAATTAGGTTTAAGGTTAAGATTAAGGTTAAGGTTAGGTTTGGATTAGGCATTTTGTTGTGATGGTTAAGGTCAGGGTAAGGGGTTAGGGAATGCATTACGTAAATTTGTGTCCTCACAAGGATAGAAGTGCAAATGTGTGTGTGTGTGACTTGTATATGTGTTTTTGTACATGTGTCATTTGATACATGAAGAGAATTCAAAAACAGTTTCACTTCTACGGCATGGGGGTTTACAGTCCAGCATGTACTTAAACTTGATATAGCACACAGAGTTCTGTGATGTTCTGTGGGTGTGTGTGTGCGTCCGTGTGTGTGAATACAAGTCCAGACTGGACCTGCAGACCAGTAAGTGGGCTATTTACAGTATACTGTGTATTGTACAGTCTGTTGGTCAGCAGCAGCACCTGTGTTGAGTCTGAGTGTGTGTCTTTGTGAGTGTTGTTTCAGCACAGTGTCATTTGCTGATCCCACATAAAGTGATGTAACTTGTTTATTTGGTTGTTTATAAGGGTGATTAATCACCCCTGATCAAATATAACGGAAATGACACCAGTGTAAATACCATTTTTCCAGCTCTGCACCCTCCTTTGCATAGACAGAGATGTTTACACGTCTCTTCTCAGAATCCTAATCCCTGTCTAACCCCCGTACAGCGAAGTATAAATCCTGTTTTAGTCTATAGAAAATAGATAGAATCCCTTCTTAACTTTGTAAACATCAAGCCTCAGGGCCCAGAGTGGCCCCTTCAGCTATTTCAGACATCCCTCTGTGCATGTTGTGCTCGACAAATTATTTTCAGTTTCAACATGTCTGTATCTACAGTGAAAGATCTGACAGCCAAGTAAAACATGTGCTTCAGTCTGTCTTACGGGCTGAAGCTTGACCAAGCATGTCTGAGGTGTTGCCATTAATAAACAGAGCTCATGCAGGCATGAACATGAAGGCATTGGTGCCATCCAGATCAGATGTCCTTTACATGTATTAATCTGACTTACAGAAGCGGTTTAACACTTTAGACAATACACTCTCCTTCCTTAATGAGAGTGAGATGAGATGAGTGCTACCACTCTATTGTCTTCATGTTACACACAAATCTAGAGCTTTGGAGCTCTGAAACTTTGTTTCTGAAAAGGCTGATTGCAGCAACACAAAAGACAGGATGTGATCAGTATTCTTTGGAAAAACTGAAGTTATCACTATATTGACATGTATGATTCCAGTGAATCATTTCCAGTCAGAAACATGCTGTCTTCACCTATAGACTATTTTTACAGAGGAGTACAGAGCACTGATAGAGAGCTTCATCCCATGGTCAACAACAATCATCTGAAGTTCAGTATGAGCAAAAACAATGAGCTTGTTGCTGCAAAGAAGCTAAGAATTCTAAACATGGATGCTTCACACACATCTTCAAGCCAGCAGCACAGGAGATCTAAACAATCAGCACAGTTTGAAGGTGGACACAAAAGATTAGTGTCACCAATTCAGTATCTGACCAAATGTGAAATATGGTCACACTCTCTCCTTCTGTTTCTGAGTTATGGTGTTTAATAATGGCCAGAAAAGTGTTTTCACAGAGCATCATGACGTCAAGGTGTTGTTGACCTTTGACCTTTTGGATATAAAATGTCATCACTTCCTCTTTTTATCCTCTGAGACGTTTGTTTGGAATCTTGTCATAATTAGTATAATAGTTACGGCCAAAATGTTGTGTGGTCAGTGATCTTTCCATGCATTGACCCATTATAATCAACAACAATCAACAATGATCTTAATGTGCAGTGAGAGAGCACATGTTTTTTTCTCAGTTTCAAGTCAATGTTCCCTGTGAACACTTACTTCACACTTCTTATTCTTTTCTCTTTACATAAAGTTTTCAGAAATCAGGCTACTGCACTTAACCATGAGTAACCAGGTTACAGCAGTGTGAGCACAAGGCGGTGAAAAGTCTGCGTCTGCATGTTTTCTTTTAAAGGTGTATTCTCTCCAGCAGGGTGTTTCTCCTGTATTTCAACTGTCCTGTTGTGTATTACTTCATTTTCCTGGTGAGGTCATCTGTGGTGATGTGAGGTTTCCTGGTGACTCATCTAAGTCTGACTCATCTCACATGACATTCTACTCAGTTTTAGTGACAGTCGAAAACTGCACTCTTGTCCATGTCAATAATGTATATCTATTTTATTTTATTATTATTATTTTTTTTGCCTTTATTGATAGAGGGAAGTGAGAGTGGAAAGGGGATGACATGCAGCATCGGCCATGTGTCAGAATCATACCTAAGCTGCTGTGGTAAGGACACGGCCTGAGTACACGGGGCACATGCTCTAACAGGTCAGCTACCTATGGTACATGTGGCTCCATTGTGATGATCACGCTTGCTTTAGTCATTGAAGTTCCTGGGTAGAAGCATCACTTCAAGGTGCCCGTACGCTTTAAATGAAGCACTTCTCTAACAGTGTCTGAAACCCTCTCAGCACCTTTCAGCAGTGACTGACCAGGTGTTGGGAGCTGAAAAACGAAGCATGATTACAAGATGTGAACTGCTCTCTTCTTTCCTTCTTCACACAACAATCTCTGTCACTTGTGTACAAACGAGTGTAACACCATAAATACCTTCAAGGAAAGATGACTATGACTCCTCTGTGTGATGGCAGGTTTTTTGCCCCACCTTTGAGCGTGGCCATTTGGAACAGCTAGAAACACCTTGCCTTGTTTCAAGCATATCCCCGCCTTTAGACCCACTGGTGAGACACACTTTCATCAGCTTAAAGACAACTTTTCCTTTAAGCTCATGCAGCTGTTGTAATATCTGTCAAACCGTACAAGTACTTTTGCTCTAGATCCCACAGGGTTATGGTCTGGACAAAGGTCAACAGAGATTGCTGAGTGAACTAAACATAAAAACATCAACCCTTCAACCTGGAATGAACTCTGAAGTACTCTCTGACTTCATCATATAATAGCATAACCAGTTCTGCATACAAACACATTTATTCTGATGGGAACCAAAACTATGTGGCATTTTAACATAGAGCCATAACAGGCTACCCTTTCACACAGACACTCAGCCCGGTCAGACACAGGATTAGAGCTCGATGTGTGACTAATGGCAGCTTGCTTTGTTTCCCCAAAAAATCTGCTACATCTATCATCCTACACACTGGACCTTTGAAGGTTCCTCAGCTGGACATATAGCAGATAGTCCTAACAGATCATTTCAAACTTGGCTGAATGGTGAAGAATCCTGACCATGGTCCCCAATTCTGATGCTACCCAAGAACAAGCTAAAACATGGATTCTAAATGTTCTTAAACACACTGTGAATGAAACAGCTGTACCTCTTCATCCTCCTCCTCCTCCTCTTCTTCCTGCAGGGGACCAAGTGCGGCTATGGATTCCACAGACTGGTCAATCTGGTCTCTCTCTTCCCCTGTCGGTGCTCTCACCAGCGGGGATGTCTGGTCTGGAAATCCCACGGGGAGAGAATCTGGCTCCCGCTGGACCAGCCATGTCTCCAGCTCTGGATGAGGAACCTGTAGAGAAAGGTATGACACATTTCAACATTCAACACGTTTCTCTCCTTATGGGTGGGGACTATCACAGCTATCAGCAGGGAAAACTTTTATCAATAAGGAAAAGAAGAAAAATGTGGGAACATCCAATAATAAATTGCTAAATGGAGACACCTAGAAGAACAGTGTCCAATCCTCTTCAGAAGTAGTAGTTTGGTGAGCTGTACCCAATAGTATGAAGATTTGTTCATGATGACATTCACATTCTAAATCAGCATTTGACTGATCATAAGATCGTAGTACTGTCCAACTTCAGTGCAGAGGACTGTTTTTTTTTTTTTGTAACTAGCAATATCTGCTGCCCTACGTTTGAAACAAAGCTCCACTGCTCACTGGAGCAGCTAGTTTACTTTACTGGTACTTTTGAACAGAGGCAGTCTAGCTGTTTTACCAAATTTCCATCCTTTAAGCTAACCAGCTACAACCTAGCAACAAGGAAAGAGCTAAAATGTTAGCACCATATAATTCTAACTGCATTTGAATGGGACGACACTGTATAGACAAAAACAGAGATGGACATGTGCTCCTACTTGTAGTCTGTCCAAAGAGTGGACCCAGCCCAGCAGCCTTCGAGCTGTGAAGAACCCGTCCAGGTCCACGCTCTTGGGATGCAGGCCATGGCCATCCTCCAGGCAGTTGCGGAGGTTGTGGAACTGCGTCTGAGTCAGTGCTGAGGTCGGACCCAGGATCATCTCATGCCAGGAGGGAGGGAGATAGGGCTCCAGTCCCACGTCAACCCTCAGTCCACACAGGCTGAGCAAGATGGCCATCTGGATCAGGCCCTCCGTGAAGTATTTCTTTAGGTACAGCATCGCCCTTGATACGTCCGACTACGTGCAGAGGGATCAGGGTTCAGCTCAGGCACCACCACAATGGGAGTGTCTTCTGTTGTAGTGTCCTTGGGCAAAGTGTTACGTCCCTTGAAGATGAACTACTTCACAGTTCCACCCAACTGCTCTGTTAGAGCTGCTCAGTGTCAGAGTGTAGAAGATGCTGGTTTTGCGGGAACTCTTCTTTCATCAGGGCTGATAAACTGTGAAACTTTCCTGTTCTTAAAGGCTCATCCAAAACCTGTTGCTATCCATGGAAACTTCCTGTGAATTAAAAGAGCAGCTTACTTCAGAGGATAGAACTGACCACACAGGCCAAATATTACAATTATAGATATTTCATTTCTGATGTTAATATGCTTAATGTTTTGAACCAAGTATACTTTCATCTTCTGGCTGCTAACCACTAACTATACTTTAATTAGCAGTGAATCTGACATTTACTCAAATTGATACAATTTCCCACAGCACAAGTTGACGCATTAAAATATCTTGTTTGGTCCAACCAACGGCCCAAAACTCAAAGATATTCAGTTTACTATGACGAGAAAAGAAGAAAAGGAACAGATCTTCACATTTGTGAAGTTTGAACGGGTGGATTTCAATTTTGCTTTAAAAAAAAAAACACTTAACACTTAGCAAAGTAGTGAAAAACAGCTCCACTCAACAGTTAAATACTTTGTATGAATGAATGCATTAGTCATAATAATGCAATAATATCACTTATATAATAATCCCCACAGGAGCCATTTCCCTGCACTGTGAGTAACTGAACTATTGATACATTCAGTACATTTTGCTGTTAATTCTTATTATTCTATTCTTAGTACTTTTACTTCATTTCATATCTGTACGGTAAAGCTGCAGCCACCAACCATTCAGTTTAGCTTAGCGCAAAGATTGGCAGCAGCAGAAAACAACTAGCCTGGCTCTGTCCGCCAATTAAACACTGCACTCCGATAACATCAAGAGACTCACAATGGACAGTTGTCCATGAGCAGATGTCATCTCTTTTAGTCCACACATGCATTTCTTCAAAATCTGGTACATTACTCACAATGCAAGCAGAAATTCAGGCATCATGCCAGTAACGGTTAATGTGGCCTTGAGCCTGAAGCAGAGATGAGGAGCAGTCTAGCCTGTTTCCAGTCTTTATGTTAAGCTAAGCTAACTGGCTGCTGGCAGTAGCTTCATATTTAACATACACACATAATAATGGTATTGACCTTCTCAGCTAACTTTTGGCAAGAAGGGAATAAATAATGTAATGGAGTGTTTTTTAACTGTTGTGCTTCTATTTTTAGGCCACCAAGGTTGAGAAAACATGCTCCACCACTGCTTCATGTTTTCACTACTATTACTACCAGTAATAGTAGTTTACTACTACTAAACTTCTGCTATTCACTACCTACTTATTAAGTAACTACACTACTGCTATCACTACTACTAATAGCCTAAAGTTATTGTTAACATGAATACTTCTACTACTAGTATTACTACCACTACTTGTACAGCACAGTAATATTGCCAGCACTGTACTCATGATAACAACGGCACAACACTTATCAATAATAATCTCACATTGTCAGTGCAGCCTGACCTGCAGAGAGGCAGCAGTTGAGACATTTGTTCATTTGTCTGAGGAGATAAGGAAGACAGCCACACAGGCAGGGCAGAGCCAGCCTGTATTACCACCCTCAGTAACTTCGACCTACTTCTAGAAAGGGTTTGGTAACCACCTGCCTGCCCCGCACTGCCTCACTGCAGCCACATGATGTAATTACTAGTGTTTGGAAAAACCCTCTCCCTGTCTCCTCCTCCCTCTGACAAGTCCCTGGGTTTATTTCCTGCTATGGTAACCTGTTTACAAAAGCCCCAGTGGAACCACCTTTAGAACCACAGATACAAAACAACTAACTATAAAGAATATTCCCATGTTTTTGGCTCAGTGTAGTGTAGTGCATCATCTAAAGCATGATCTGATCAAGTATGGCATTGTGCTATGATATGGTTTGAGGAAATGAGGGTCTTAGTATTGCTGCACGGGAGATGATGTAACATTAAGACAGATAGGTGACAGAATGTAGGATGGGTTTGGCAACAAGGAACATATAAGAAGTAGTTTATCCTGCAGGCAATTGGCTTGCTCAATTCTTAAAGACACAATCAGAATCATTTTCTTCTTCTTCTTCTTTTTTTGGGCTGTTTTATATTCTTCCTTTTTGTGTGCTGTACTTTATTCCCATCAGTGTTATTCCCATGTGTTGTATCAGATGGACAAAGACAATTTTCCATCTTGGTGAACAATAAAGTTTGATTCTATTCTAGTGTAAAACTCTTGGACTCTGGTCACACTGATGCCATACAAAACAGGCAGTGTTGTCTAATAGCCTACTGTTGGTGCTCAACATTCTACAGCAGTGGTATTCTTGATACTCAAAGTACTTAAGTATTAGCAGAAGAATGTACTTAAAGTATCAAAAGTAAAAGTTCTCCTTATGCACAAAAACTGTCCCTGTGTGTTATTACTTGTGTACTGATGTGTAAGAAACCTTTTCCTGTTGTAGATGGTGGAGGGGAAGTTCATTTGAAGTTAATTTTACAATAATAACAATAATGCATCATACTGGATGAGCTCACCTTGTGTTTTATATGTAAAAACTTAGTCAGATACTGGTGGAGAGTAAAAATACAACATTTGTTAAGGATTATAAGTAGCATGTAATTAAAGTACTCCTGTACAACTGTCTCATATTTGTAGACCACCACTGGTGGTCCAGTACTGTGGTGGACCATCACACCTTGCAGGTCATGCTCATGTACTAACACTAATGGAAGTGATGCTGTGGATCATTGTCATTCTGTGCGGCTTGTTACTGCTGTCATGTTTCCTGTTGTTTTCCTCTGCGTGTCGATATGAAGGAAATCAGAGTACGGATCAGCCGGAGCAACAGGTTACACAATGTTTTCATCGCTGGCTCATCCTGAACTGACTGACTGCTCGAACACATTATTGAACGGGAAGCCACGTTTTGACAGAGAACACCGAGTTACGGCACACAGCCAGAGACCGGCAGGAAAACAAAGACAGGCTATTATAAGAACATTCCAGAGTATCATTGATTCCTCTGACGATGAAAGTGAGATCGCTCCTGAGCTCATGCGACTTTCTCACAGTGATATCAAAGTATGACAGGAAGGTGTCTTACCAGAAGCAGCTGTCCAGCGATCAGAGTCCAGCAGCGTGTTTCAGGTGTTTTCTGTCTGTCACACTGTCCCGAATTCTGTGTCTCATCTGAGTGGACTGGGAGGGTGGGACCGTTATATAGCGACACCCACGATGACGTAGAGACTCCTCCCTGGAAAAAACATACCAGCTGTGTGCGTGTGTGTGTGTGTGTGTGTGTGCGTGTGTGTGTGTGTGTGTGTGTGTGTGTGTGTGTGTGTGTGTGTGTGAAAGTGAAACTGATTCAGAAACAGCCTTTATTGAACGAGGAAAGATAATAATGAATCAGCAGAAGGGTAAAGGGAAAGAAAATAACGGATTTTTAAAACCATTTTCTTTATTCTGCCATGTCAGACAAAAACAATGCAATGGAAGTGTCACAGTACTGTATATAGATGCAGTGCCTGAGTAAATGAACTTGGTTACACTGGTGCACACACAGACACATATTCCCCAAACAGCAAAGGCAACACAATAGACTAAATAACTACATATAAAGTCAAATGATGGTCTCTGTTTGTCCATACATTATGAAGTGATTGCCTTGTGCTTTAAAGAAACTTGCATTGAAGAATCTTGTGAGATTACTCTGAAGGACATTCATTTCAAAGACCCTTTAGCCACTGTCTAAGAGATGCTTTCAGTGACTTTTTCACTATATGTATATTGCATTAGCGTTTGTGATATTCAGTGCGCAGATAACAAAAATACATTTTTTCTTAGTCAATGTATCAAGTAAACATATCATCACTCCAAGCTAGTCTTACGGTCTAATGAACTGTGGAAGTGAGAAAGTAGCAATGATTAAAGTGCAGACAATAGGTGATCACAACAAAATAGGATTTCATTGATTTTTTTTTCCAAAGCGGAGAGAGAGCTTTCAGCTGAATATAGAAACACATTACGACAGCCATCAGAAAGACAGAATAAGTTTCATCATCTTCCCTTGTACAAAGAGCTTCCCCCAGTTTATACACAGTTGAAGTCTTCCAGTGCCCAGACAGTCGACATGTGACACCTTCAGTCAGCTCAGGATCCACACAGCCCACATTACATTCAGTGGATTCAGTCAGTCGCAGCCACTCCTGATACTGTACATGTTCAATGGTATGAACATTTTCCTTCTGAGCAGAGTACCTCAGAACAGAATGCATGACTCAAATCAAAGTTACCAGAAATATAGAAGCAACATAGTAAGTCCAAGTCTTTGAGATGATCTCACTTACTGAATTACTATCTCATAATTTTGACTTACTGTATCTCTCAATTGTGGCTTCATATGCACATTTTTAAAGAAAAATCCCTTAATGATTACTTAAATGTCAAATTCTAATGAACTAATTATCCCATCTTAAGGGTTTGCCATCCGAAAATGATTCAAGAACTCAAATGTCTGAATTACTATCTCACAGCTGTGTCTGAAAAAGGAGATAGAGAGCAGAAACATACTACTGATACCTGTTGTTAAAGACTATATATAGATTAAGAGATTTGTGAGCATGTTGGAATTTGCTGATGGTGTGTGTGTGTGTGTGTGTGTGTGTGTGTGTGTGAGAGAGAGAGAGAGAGAGAGAGAGAGAGACTGAGAGAGAGCACCACCTGCTGTTAAGGTAGTAAAGCAGGCATTATCTTATATCATGTATATGACGGAGCAGAATGGCTTACAAGCCACGTACAACTGTCTCATATCAAGTGACTGAAAGCTCACGATCACTGTACGTCATGTGATGACACCTGAACCAGCACCATGATGAAGACTAGGGATGTGGCTGAATACTCAGAAAAGCTAGAAAGTGCAAACTGTGAGCTTAGATTATTTTGTTACCTGACAACATTAATGACACCTTCATGATCACTTAATGTTAGACCAACAACTGCAGTAAAACTGGCTGCTAATGTAAGAAAAGAACTTTCAGCTCTGTCTGGTCTTCTTAATTACACTATGTAGACAAGTGTAGACAATCCTGCTTGTCCATTTTAACTAGTCTTAAAATAAAAATGATTTTGATTTTGTACAGTTCATAGAAATTAAATGTATTTCTATTTTGCTTTATGTCTGTCCATCCACTACTGCTGTTTATGCTGAAATCAATATTAGAAATTCATCTACAGTTTGAACCAATTACATGAGTCCCAGTTTGTGTCATGTGTTAAACTTAGATTCAAGTCAGTGCTGAAAAATCCTCAAAGGTCATTAAACAACATTTACTGCTATTCTGTCAGTAGTTCTCAGCGATGGACAAAGAAATATTGTCTACTGTACAGCTTCTTTTTTTTTTTTTACCTGTTTCATAATTAAAGGAAAAATATTAACATGTTTCTTTGAAAGTGTAAAATAATGAAAGATAGCATTAATATATACCAATTTAACTTAATACAATTTCTAATTTTGGTGCATGTGGTACAGAGTGACACTCTGCAAGTAAGCTAGTTAGCTTTAGCAAACTGGGTTTTGTCTCAGCTGCTGCCTTCTTTAGTTATGTGGAATTCCAAGATGTTTATTAAAATACATTTCTTTCATTTACAGATGAGAGTTTAAGGAAAAATCTGAAAGTAAACTTAAGTTTTGCAATGACCTCTATAAATGCCTACATATTCTGCAATGGCAAGATTTTGGGATTTGAACTGGCTTTGGTTACATGCAAAACAGTTGGAACAATGGCCGAAATGCCATCTCTGAACCCATTAGTTATTTTCTGATGAGCTCATAGGTTTTTCTTAGCTTCTTAAAATGTATCTCCATTCATATGCAGATATCTGTTCATAGAGATTAGCCAAAATGTTGACCTGTTGTCAAGTTTGAAAGTCATCTTGCTAATTGGACTGTATATAATGACCAGCACACAAAGGAGGAAGTCTTGGCTCGGATATCCATTATCTTGATATCTGCTGGCTATGCAGGAAGCCCTGAAACGTTGGCCGTTAGCTGTCGTCAGACGATAGCCAGTGTGTTTAGAGATTGTTTTAGCTCAGGCTAGCTGGGGCTAGCTCACCTGCTGGCCTTCACTCGAGGGCCAGCAGGCCAAGTTGGCATATATTGCATGTAACAGAACTTCAAAAAGCAGGATTTTGGTCTGAACTTCATTCTGAGGGAATATGAAGTTCCTTCATTTTGGGTTTAGATAAATAGTCCAGACCCACTGCAGTACATCATTCTTTTTTATTTAGAAAAACACTTTAAATAAATGTAATTAACAGCGTTCGGCAAAATAGTCTGAGATACTGTGTTGGTGAACCATAATTCAAACATTTAGCTGAATGGAAGGCAACATTCAGAGATCTGTAATAGTTAAATATGCAGAGTCAAGCAGAAATATTCTCCTCTGTTTACATTCTTGTAACACAGTAAATGCTTAAGAGTCACAATGTAAACCAAAAAGCACTTTGTTCTTCTCAGGTTTTAGTGTTTTTCCTTACTTGATTCGGGACCGAGACAAACCACCGTTGTTGCTGCTCTTGTGGCTACACATGTAACAGAGGGGTCACATGTTCAAGCCCCATGCCAGCCATGTTTCCTGCCACAATGCCATCCTTGTACAAGGCAAAATATCATAACTAAAATGGCACATACACCAGAAGAAACAATGCTAACATCATCTTCAATAGTCAACAATATGATTAATAATCAAAAACCCACACACAGAAACATAATCAGGCATCCTCTGCATCTTAATAAACACTCTAGACAGAGAGACGTGTTCTCGTGGGAGAAACCAGGAAGAATCTGTCTGAAATCATCCAAGGACAGAAAATAATTCAGAAGGAAACTCCTTCAATACAGGATGCAATGGTTAGGTTTCCACCAACATATGTTCAGACCAGGTCTCATGTCTTTATATTGTTACAACAATGCAGAGTCCCCACAACAGGCAGCTAGAATACAATAAAATAGCTTTCGGTTTGTCAAATACCTTCACTCAGCTTCTCTTGTACAAAATGATTTGCTATAAAACTGCTGAAAAACCTTTCCTTCATAGTTTTCTACTTTTCCTTAGCTCGTAAGAACAAAACAGGAGTGTCTTTTATATCATTCTTCCAAAAACACGTCTGCAAAGCAGGGAACCAACCGCGTACTGTGATTATTATGCTGACGACTAGTTTTCTGTGAACACCAAGGTGGTCTACAGTGTCCAGGTTTATGGAATGGAGGTTTGAGCAGGGTTTGAATCCCATTTTTCATACTGGTTTAGTTGACTGTAGACTTTTCAGATACTCTTTGTTGTAGTTAATTATAATTATAAAATAAGACCATGAGTCTAGAGTTGAGACACATTTTCATCAACCTGTTTGGAGTGAATACATGCATCTTTTCTAGGCAGTAAACTCACAGTCCATCCAATTATTGTTGAGATATTTCAGTAACAAAGACTGAAGTTGGAAAGGAATTAAGGGTAAATTCAAAGTTATTCATTTGCTCCAGTTTCCAGCACTGGAAGACCGGGCAAGTCCCACTGACCAGCAGTGAAGGACTGTAACAGGCAGCTCTGTGGGTGAGGCCTTTTCTTCTGGATAAATACAGGCTGAGAACTGTGGTTAGCGAAACGATCAGTTTACATCATGGGATGTGTTTCCTTCATTTATCACCTCTGCTCCTGCTGGTCCTTTATCAACACTATTATGCTCAACAGAGTCTTAGATTGAAGGAGCTGATTAGATTTGTTCTGAACCTGAAAATGACATTGATCCATTCAAATTAAGACTCTGGAGAGAAGCTAGAATACACACAAGCTTAAATCTTACACATACTTACGTTTCCACCACATTTGTACTGGTCTGTAGCCTGTTAGACACTTAGGTACTATGTTGTACTTGTTGTTTTGTATTTTCAGTATGGACATTTGTACTTGCTTGTCACACTTTGGTCCCACATGAATAATATTTTGTTTTTCTTTACACTTGCGAGAATGAAAGGTCTGATTAGTACTCCCACAACTAACACTCCATGGTGTGCTGAGACCCTGGAGGGGGTCACCTAACAGGAGGAAAATAAATCAGGTGGCTCTGTATGATGGAGTATAAGGGCCACTGGGGGGGGGCGCAAAGATTTCATAATTGAGATGCAATTTTCTTTCAAGAATGCAGTTGTATGTATGCAAAAAGTCATAACATTACGAGATACATTTGTTACTGTATGAAATAAACTCAGATTCTAAAACACACATGATTTTACAAGGAAATGTTGTAAAATGATGGTAATTAAGTTGTAATTTTTAGGAGAAAAGTATCTGTATTTCAAGATAAAGTTGTATTTTTACTATATTTATATTTATCATATCTCAAAAATAAAGTTAGAACGTTACAAGAAAAGATTTTAATACTCAAAACAGGCCAGTCAGTTTTAAAATGTCAAATGTGAGATGTGGATGGCATTAAGTTACAGTTTTGTTTTGTTTTTTTGTCAATACAAACTTTATTCTCAAAGTGCTTGCTGGAAAGACACTAAAATGAAACCAATTAAAAGATGTGTGAGAACATAATTGGATGTGTTGAGCTGAGCACATATTTCAACTTTTTCTTGTAAAATTCCAACTTTATTCTCCAAATATTAAACCTTTTTTATATAGAATCATGACTTTTGACTTCTTCTTATCTTTCATATCGCTCCATAAGCACTAAGATGGAGCACAGACCACCGAGTGAATGAAAGTGGGTAGGTAGAGTACAAATCACTGACACACAAATAGAGCAGTCGATGTGTGAATACACAAAGACTCAAAGGTGCACAACTTTTTACAATCCACCACATCAAGGGTCAATGTGAATATGCCCATAAGGCTACAACACTGCATACTGACAGCATGTAGTGCAAAGACAGAAGTGTTTCATGTCAAAATAAATTAAATAAAACAATGTGTGCTTAAAGTGAAAGCTTTGGCAAAAACACATCATGGATGACTTCATTTGTTTGTTGAGATGATTTCTATGAATTTCATTTGTCCTGTTCCCACCGGACCACAGAATGGATCTCTTCCTTCACTGCTGACTTTTGATTAGTTCTTTTAAACCAAAGCAAAGCAAATTTGTTCTGGACTCTTTCTTTCTACTTCATTTTTCTGTTTGTTCTTCCTCTTGTCCTACAGTAACTCTCTCCTTCTCCTATGTTTTTCTTCTCCTCTTCCCATTTCAGACTTTCCCCACATCACATTCATTTTGCTTACCATTTGCCATGAATGGTACCCAGACTATCCCCCACCCCTGCACACTTCCTCCTCCTCCTCTTCCTGCCTAGGATCCAGCCTCCTGTTCTTGTCCCAGAGCCTCTAGCAGGAGTCCCATGGGTGTCCTTTTCAGACCGATGCTCTCTAGTTTGTTCTCCAGCTTGTTCTTCAGGCTACGCAGCCTTACCGACGCATGGACCAGAACCACTGCGAAAGAGTGGCAGACACAGAGGGAGCATGGGATGAAATGCGGGCTAACTATTTAACACTTCAGTCAGGTTAACTGAGCTAACACATTTCACTCTCAGATTACTGTAAATTCACAAATACTGATTCATGAAACAAGTTTACATTTGAGACAGGCCTTTATTTCCTCATTTTCCTGTTTTCTAACTATATTTCAGCACATTTTAGTAAGACACTCTCCATTTTGTGACCTGTTCCAGTTTTAATTTGCTATTAATGCAGATGTGGAAATGTAAGTTATGTGGAATTTACCATCTCAGTCTACAGTATAGGTGACCAGCCTTAATTTGTCTTAATTTGTGCTGCTTGGGCTATTATAGAATTTTATAGTATAAGCTATACAAAAATGTATGCCTCATTGTGCATAAAGCACTATGGGGCACTTTTCGAGCCACATAACTGATTTCTTACCGTACAAGGAAGAACACTAATGAACACTTGTCCTGAATTTGTAAAATATTATGTAAATTCATGTTTGGAGATGATAAACTCTTGTAAATGTAAATGGGCTGGTGGGTAAGCAAAATTTCATGCTTTGGTGGAATATGCAAGTACTGTGTGTGTGTGTGTGTGTGTGTGCGTGTGTGTGTGTGTGTGTGTGTGTGTGTGTCTCACTCAGAATAGGGAAGGCTATCCCGAACAGGAACACGGCCACGCCTCCCAGCACCGTCATGAAGAGGTAACTGACCAAAAGAATGGCCAACACAGCAACTGATGGGTGGTTTCTGCGGAAACGGCGAATGGGAGCTTGGTTCTCGGCAGCCCAGACAAAGCCCAGGAACAACAAGGTGACCACTATCGCCCCAACACACAACTGGAAGGGCTGGAAATACCTGAGAGAAAATAAGACATTTACCAACACACAGGAAGTATTGGAATTGGTGACATAAAACTACTGTTGTAGAGACAAGTCTTAGGAGGCATAGGGAAAGGGGTTAACAAATCGCACGTGCAGAGCCAAAGTAACAATCAAAGTATGTTCTTATGAGTATTTTGGCTGTATATCCAAGCCCTGATATCGTATCCCACTGTGACATGGAGCTGCATTGTTCCTTTTGCTGCCCCAAATATTCACTTGAGCACCAACCATGGATTAATCCACCGCTGAAAATAGTCCCCAACAAATGCACTTTTTCCTCCAGTCTGAATAACATTTGATAAAAACTAGAGCGACCGGCTGTTTAAGAAAATACTGAGTCTTACTCTAAATTGGAAAAACAGCCATTTCTTAAAACTCCCTGCTGTTGTGACAAAGCTCCGGTGACCACGTCCTCCCCGAGACGCTGTTGGGTCCAATTTCACAGCTCTATGTTCTGCCTTGGAACAGTAATGGTAAATATCTGATCCCAATGTTAGATTATAAAACCACTTTATTCACAAATACGATGGCATTTTAATGTCAACCTTTCCTGCACATCACTGTGTGTGTTGTTCCTCCCAGCTGGACTTTATACTGGTTCTATAGTGGGAGAATATGCATAATATTTTGACGTGACACAATCTCACATCTATGTAACAGAAATGATGCCAATTCTAGATTGTCCGGTGGCATTCCCTTTAAATGACCACCCCCCGGGTGACAGAGGATGAAGACCCTCTGTCTTCCTCTAACCTCACATGGACTACTGAGGCTGACGCAAACTTACAGTCTGTGCTCTCATCTTTAAAGTCAGTGTGATCATGCAGACGACTCACAAATGCAAAACACTGTCAGACTGGCAGCTGAACACAAGAGAAGCACACGAGTTCACAAGTGTTTGAACACATTTCCAGTATGTTCGCTATGAGAGAGGACTGGGAGGGGGCGACCACGTCAGAATAATGAAACTTACCCCACTAGGAGCAGGAAGCCCAGCGCAGACACAAGGTAATTGCTCTGGTAGTACAGTAAGTTGTTGATGATGCGGTTGTTCCAGCGGTCCAGGTCGCGCACATCGGGTACAGCGAACCGGGCCGAGCTCAGCAGGAAATCATCCAGGCTCCGGAGGGGTGGCGGCTGCACGTCTACCATCTTTCCTGAACGATTAGGAACTTGATTTCCCAGCATGCAACGCGGGGAAAGGGGAGGACGCTGGAGGGGGACGTCGCTCGCTCATTTTCTGTAGAGGCGCGTGCCCGTGCCTCGAGGATGCGCCTTCGGTCCTGCAGTAATGGACGAACATTACTGAAACATTTGGACCATTAATATGTCATCTGTAGCGTGCACGAGAGGCATTCACTCAACATTAAGTCAATGCACAGATTTCTTATACTGACTATAGCACTGCTGAAGGGAATAATACGCCCATAGACCTCCAGCTCAACATTTTGAAATGTGTTGTTTTTATATAAATACATTTTAGGTTATAATAAAGAAGAGAATGGCTGTTGCATTATTCTTTCACAATCCTGCTGTTCATGAAGTCAATTGTTGTCATTGGAAAAATGTTTTTCTTCTTTAGATAGTAGGAAATTTATCCTTTTATCTATAATGAGAAAACATTTATATGTCATTTATTTTAAGATGGCTGGACAATAAACTTGTTATCTTGTATGACAGATGTGTTACCAATGCACCACAGGAGTTCAGGAATACAGCAGCTTCAATGCAACGTTCAGCCAGCCCAACCATGTCAATACACTGCTCACACACAACCCCTGAATGTTATGTTACATCCATTCTGACCTAATGTGCAGCCATAATCACACCCAAAGCATCAATCACAGCAACAGTGATGGCAATATATAGCTATATAACTCCATGGCTTTATCATAATACAGTTACAGTGCATCTCAACAGACCCCTGCAGCAGTCTGGAGTTAGGCTAACTAGCTCCTCTAGTTATCCAAATAGCTGCAATGGTGCAGACTTGCACCTCAGCACAACACTGTTTCATAATGTAGTTCATGTTTTCTCTGTGGATCAGAGAGAACATGAAACTTCATGTGAGGGAATTCAAAGTGCAAAAATCCCAGCGAGGGAACTCAAAATCAAATGTGAGTGGAAATGAAACTCAAAACTGAATGCAAGAGAATACAAAAGAATCACAAAAATTCCAATTGTGACTTTTCAGAAGCTCCATGATCTCAGGATAAGCAAGCAAAATAAAATGATTGCAGCCATGGACATTAGTGATTTAATTTGATGTAATCAAATTTTAGAATTACTTATAAAAAGATTAATAAAATTAGATGGAGTATATTTGTTTGCAATGTTGTCCTGTTCATTTAGGCTGGTATGCAAGCTGCTCAACCACTGAGTTACATGTCAGTCTGTATAACTTCATGATTACTGCTCTGGGTTCACTTGTAAAATGTGAACACAAACTGGACCAGAACTGAAAGGAAACAGTGTTTCTGGGTCTGGACCAAATGAACCGAATTAGAGATGTGAAAGCAATGTAAAAGCTCAGCCTCTGCTCTTTGATGGTGATCATACTTTTTTAACACACAGTATCCTACACGTCTCCCAACTGTAAGTGAGTGCAATGAATGGCTGAAAATTCCTTTAAGCAGAATTGCATGTTTCCTAGTCACCCTAGTAACCCTCTGGTTAGCTCAAATGTCACTCTGTTGTGACCTTGAAACTTTTGTATTGCACTCAAAGTAATGTCCTAAACCTAAACAAAACCCAAACACCATGCATGGGGAAGCCCCCATTCAGAGAGGATTTGTGCAGTACTAGCCATATATTTTATTGAAAGGATGAGGCAGAGATTATTCCACATCTTCTTACTGTCAACAAACATGACAAGACCAGCACAACAATGTTTTGGTTTGTCTCTCAATACCCTCTAACTTCCCTAATCTGTCTGTGGCTCCCAGCCCCAAAGCCATTATTTCCTGTTGAAGACATGGATATAAATATATAGTTTAATTTGTAAAAATAAATAAATAAATAAATAAATAAATCATTTCCTTAAGCTCACTCTAGTTTTTAGCAAATGTTACTCAGTCAGGAAGTAATTGTGCATTTGTTGTAGACTATTTTCAGCAGTACTGAAATACTCACTAGTGAGTATTTACAGCAGGTTTATGTGGGATTGAATCACAAATAAACTACAGAGCCCACGTGCATCATAATGAAGAAACAGGTCACTCACTGATGTGTTTTTTTTGTTTGTTTTTTTTTTTGATAATAGCCTAATAATAATTACCTATATCAGGTTTGGCTGCACAGGCAGTCCATTGATGATTTTGATCTTTTATGAGATTTGTTGAAAATATGTAAAAATGCAGAAGATCACAGTCTTAGTGTTAAATATCATGAACATATCCACAACACATCTCGGTAAACTGGAGGCTAAATCACAGCCTCTGAATGAGCACTAAGACTTTTATTATGAAAGGGCAGCAAGCTGTAGAGGAGGAGGGGTGTCGGGAGCGCGCTCTGCTGTCGGCTCCCGTGCTTCTATCCGCTTGACTGCTGCGGGAGCGGGAGCGCGCCCGGGCGGCTCCGTAAAAAAAAAAAAAAAAAAAAAAAAGGCAGCAGTGATCTCGGTGTGACAGCTCAGAGCTGTCCACGTCAACACACCGAGCGAGCACGGCAGCGGCGGCAGCGATGGACTCCACGTCTCCGGTAAGCCTTTCCGCGGTTCACAGGGCTCGAGGAGCGACGCGTTGACCGTGGGACTGAACAAGTGTTCTGTCCGCGTCAGTTTCTGGACTGTTTTTCTACTGTTTTTTTCGCGTGCGGGACATTTGTTGCATTATGGCAGTTTTGGTGGTGGGTAATAGCTGGAGAGGAGGGGGAGAGGGAGGAGGAGGAGGGGCTGCAGACTGATCAGAAATGTGAAACAGGTTGTATTTAGTCCTGAATTCCTTGATGTGAGTGTGATCCGGACTGTGGTCGTCATGTTGTGTGATTGTGGACGCGCAGGCCTGATCTGAGCACAGTGATCCACATGCAGACAGCGCGTCCAAAAGCCAGTTTTTCCTTCTATGCGGGTAAAAATAGTACAAATTGTCTGTGCTGGTCACAGTGCGACTACTTATCAGGGTGTTAAGTTAACTCCATTACAATAGAGAGGTTGAGCCACAGCTGTTATCCACTTATCCACAGCGAGTCCGGTGCAGAGCGCAACAGGACAGTTCTCCTGCCGCCTGGAAGCCAAAGCTCCAGGTCCTGCAGGGACCACTTGTAGAGACACAATCCTTTCTGTGTCACACAGCAGGGGAAGTAGCGTGTGAGTGTGAGTGTGTGCTGAAGTCAAAGCGGGTTTGTGCGTGAATGTCTGCTTGTGCACAGATCGGTTGACGTGTAGAGCAGAGTAGGTGCCACGTCCACCGTTCTCTCTCTCTCTCTCTCTCTCCCTCTCTCCCTTCTCTCTCTCTCGCTCTCTCTCTCTCTCTCTCTCTCTCTCTCCGTGCTTGCCTTGCGCACCATTTATTCAGCCTCTCCCTCACTCCCTCACTCTGTCTCTTCTCACATTTACTCCAGTTCTGTCTGTCAGCTGGCTGTTCTGAGGTCTCTGTCTCATTCTTTCTTTTTCACTTTTTTAGTGCTGGAAAGTAACTAAGTAATTTACTCATTTACTTAAAGTACTCCACTTTCCACGACAAAGCAAGTATTGTGCTCTTTGCTCCATCACATGTATTTACTATATACAATATAAAGTACTTTGCATTATAACATTCACAGAGAAAACACATGATCAGCCTGTACAGTGTGTTGCTTTATCATAGCTTAAACTGCAAGTTCCACATGCTTGACTTGTGTATTTCTATTTTAGATGGATGTTACTTATCACACTGTGAGTACATCCATGATGCTACTTCTTGTCCACTAGCCTCCAGTTTTTCTCCACCACATTTAATTGTGAACTGTAGCAACTTCACAATCTAGTATTTTCCACAGTAACCCTACGATCATCTCATAGATATGACACATCTATATAGATTCAACTATAAACTGGACTTCAGCGTACTCAAACTAGCTCCACCTCAGCTCAGCGTGTTGTGGTGAAAGTTAGCTGATTCTAGGAAACCTTAGATAAATATCATTGTATAACCAACATGACTGAGCTGATTTGCTGACTTTGAAATTATTACGCTGTGATTTCACAATTATCAGTATCCTGTATTTCTTCAGAAAAGTTACATGTTACTTGCTGATATGTGTTTACTAGACTCAATGTGCAAGTTTTACTTTAAATGGCACATTTTTTGGGTCGCTGAATTGCTCCTTTTACTGAAGTAAATGGTTTGAGCGTGCTTCTTCCACCACTGCTCTTTCTCAATTTCTTGTTTGTCCTTTCACTTCTTTTGAGTTTTTTTGGCACATGTATCTTGTTCTGCTTTCCTACTGTCTCTCTGCCTGTCTCTGTGTCTCTCCTCTCTCCCTCCCACTCCTCTCTGCCTGTGTCTGTCGTTCTCTCTACAGGTGTCATTTGCATCAGTGGGAAATAATCCGTGATAGCTTTTGGTCATTTAAAATATTCCATTACAAGTGAAAGTCCTGCACTCAAAATCTTACTTAAAAGGTACTTCAGCAATTTAGAATTGCATGTCCATAAAGCTGAGAGACTCTGAAGGGACAGATTAAAAAAAAAAGAAAGGCCAAAATCTGTGCAGCAGAAGCTGAGATATCCAGACTCCCCAGAGTTCAGATCAAAAACACTGAATCCTACTTTTCTCATAATGCAACTCAATGGCGTATTTTTTATATGAGTTTTTGGCTTTCTTTTGTTCTTTTTTTTTTGTTTCCAAGTTCAAGTCGAGATAATCCTGATGACATCATAAGGGCTTATTTTTGCAGACTTTGGATCATGGTGTTATTAGTGTGGATGAGGAATAAAAAGGTGTGTAATCAAAAATGAATTCAACTAAAAAAAAACACATTATTTACACAAGTTAAACTGATCAGAGATCAGTGTGCCATTCAGTTAAAAAAGCTGCCACTACGGGCAAAATCCAATCGAATCTGCTAGTGATTTGACCCGTCGCAGATCCTCATCAGGCACAAAACATTTCCTCAAGCATCTCATTATATGCATATTTCAAAGCAATGCCAATAAGCAACAGGTGTCTATAGTTAAAGGCCATTGGCTAAAGCCTACGACCGCTGGATGATCGTATTCAGACAGAAGAATAAAGCTCCCAAATCACCAACATTACACACCTTGATAAAAAAAAAAAAAACAGGCCAAAAGCAGGTAAATGACAAAACTGATTTGACTTGGTTTTGATCCAGATGTGAGGATTCCCCAGTTTTTCATGTTTAGTAACCACTATGCTGCGTTCCGGTGCTGATGGGAAAATCAGCAATCTGTGTCTTAAGTCATGTGTATAAAGCATTGTGTTCATATGCATTTTTTTTCTGAAAATCCATCCCAGAGGACATATATCAAGCAAACAGAACAGTTGAGTCATGGAATGAATCACCTGTAGTTCTTATATTTTACATTCAAATAGCCAACCCCAGTAGAAATGTTGCAAAAAGTGACATTTTGGGAAATACGCGTTTGCTTTCTTGCTGAGAGTTTGAGGAGAAGCTTGATAGCGCTCTCATATCTGTCCATTACATGCTAACAGCTGGAAAGCACAGAGACTGGAAACAGTTAGCCTGCCTCTTTCCAAAGGTAACAAAATCCACCTACCAACATTTCTGAAGCTCACTAATTAACATGTTGTGTCTTGTCTGCAAAATCTGTTCAAAAACCAAAGTGTAGAAATGACGTTTGGCTGTTTTAGCCTGGTTCCAGTCTTTGTGCTTAACTACGCTAACAGCTGTTGACTCCAGCTATATATTTAACTGCTGGAAAGAAAACAAATGAGCGTAATCCTCAAAATGTCAAACTGTTCTGTAAAGACATTTATCTTCCTCCATTCCCTCTGGAGGAATGACGCTTCTTCCTATTTTATGCTGTAAATCCTTTGATTGTAGTCTTTGTTGCATCCATGCCTGTGCCAAATTTAGACTTCAATTAGTTTTAAGAGAGATCATAAAGCTTGCTGGAAAGTAAGGTTTTCCTCTAATATATTGACTTTTTGAAAAATACAATAAATGTGAGTCATCTGGTTCTGTTTAGCAAAACAGATGGAAGCAAAAAATGTTAATCTGAAGGTCTTTTTTTTGCGTCATGCTTTTCATTGTCATCGTTTGAAAAACCCAAAGAGGTCTCGGCTACTGTCAGTTATTCTTTATTACAGCATGAGCGAAGTGCCTAGAATGTCCTGTTAGTATATTGTCCCCGTAATGTGGTTAAAATCAAAACGTTATTCAAAATTGCAGTTTAGACAACCGCCAAGTCCAAATTATAAGAAGCTTTGATGTTGTTTTTAGCAAACTGTCTCTAGACATTCAAATTGGTCTTCTGGTTTTGTCTGAGTCCATGACCTACTTAGAAACATGCACACTAGAGAAAATCATTATGTCTAAACCAAGCAGCCAATTTTTTACATTTTAGCCATTTAGTTGTTATGTTGATCCAGACGTCATTAAGCTGTTGATCTCAAGTCATTTTAGAGATTAGGTGAGTTCATCGTCATCCATCATGTTATGCAAAGAGCTGCTCCCTTCAGGACAGGGCAGGACCAGGAATCAGCTGCCGGCTGCACCGGCTGTTTGGAAGGTCAAACATAGTCTAGTCATTGGAGGCTACAGGAAGTCTTTTATCATAGTACAGCAGCTAGTTCTGACATGGAGATTAGTTAGACCTGCTAACTGCTACTTGTAATTGTTGCAAAACTGCCTGAAGCAACTAACAAAACTCATATGCTAATATGCTGTGGGATAAACCATGTGAGCTGAAAAGCAAAACAGGGAGTATGGTCGACACATCTGACCTGACACTTGATTGAAATGCACGATGATGAAAATGAGTTAAAGTATGAGAGCACATGAATTAAGGTAACATAGACTCTCATATTGAAATTAGGTTCTTCCAAAAAAAAAAAAAACTTTGTTGTGTTCTCGTGATTAAGAAAATGGTATTTGATGACTTTGACATAACAATACTGGCTTATTGTATATTTCTACCAATGTAAACACAGTTCTGAAATTTACCATACCTCAAAGTTCAGCCAGTGGCAGACCAGCAGACACTGCGCTTGAGGTGGCTAATGCAACTACTCTTACTTCTCTCAATACTGGACAGAGAATATTGTAAGCTCCTGGTCTAAGTTCTGTGATACACTCTGACTGTGAATCTATGCTAGTCAGTGCATAACAGAACTTTGTCCCGGGCCTGAAAACTCTTCGCAGGGACGAATACATGGATGGAGGGGAGGATGAATGAAGTGTGTGCAGGAGGATGGACAGTGTCATTTGGTCATTTCCGTATCTGGAAAAGAAAGTACACAACAAGCTTCCATGAATGACCAGAATGAAACCAAATGAAACTCTGCAGAGATGAAACAAGCAACGAATGCAGCCTAGGGTCAAATGTAGAAAGCCGTTGGACTGGCTCAGAGTGAATGTAAAGCAGGGTGTTGCTAGAAAAAATGGCTTTATCTGGATAGAAAAGGTTGATACAACACAGTGGCCAGATGTGGGAAAAATGGTTTTGAATCTATCTGTGGCAGTATGAAGCAGACCTCTCCCAGTCCTAAATGTTTCCCTGAGGTGACTCAGCAAAGCTAAAATATTTAAGACGTTCTGTCTGTTTATTGTTGCAGGAACCTTCCCTCTACACAGTGAAAGCTGTTTTCATACTTGACAATGATGGCAACAGACTTCTGTCCAAGGTAAAGTTAAAGGACCATACCAGTGATGTCACATTTAGCCTATTAACGGCACATTACCTTCATTTTACTACCCTGCTGCCCTTTCAAAGAACACAGAACACAAGTTTCATTTCTTTCCATTCACTGTAAGAATTTGCATGTAGCATGCATTTATTTGTAGTACAAAAGTATTTGATATATGGATTCCCGAGCCACACTTCAAAGTGTTTTTCCCCATGAGGGTTCCAAATAGTAAAACCCCATGAAAGGATTTTTATGATTCCTCATAAAGGAATAGTCTGACATTTTGGGAAATATGCCTATTTGTTTTCTCACTGAGAGTTAGATGAGATGACTGTGTCCATGGAGTAAATATGAATCCCCCACCCGCAGCCTGTTAGCTTAGCAGAGTCTCAAAACCTGGTGCCTTTATTACCCACAATGCAACTCGACTGGCAACACTTTGTTTGCTGAGTCAGGTGTGTTGCAGGAACAGGGGCTAATGCAGCCTTGAGCTGTTGGTAAACTCACTTCTTTTTAACTTCACACCCTGAAATATTTAATTTTCAAACCCACCCAACTGTGACTCAAGTGACATCACTTGAGGCAATTTATCAGACTACACGCAGCTACCTCTGAAGCCACAAAAAGCTTGATAAAACATTTTTCACATAAACAGCAGTTGATTACGTACATACCAAGGATATTGCACAATGCCCTACTCCACCCACCCAAATTACAAGAGTAGATCTTACATGTTGCATGCTTTCCTGTGAATCCCTCGTGTATGTGTGGAGACAATTTGAATGCTGCAAGGGAATGGTGGAATCCGTCACTAACAATAAAAACTAAATGTAAATCCACTGAGCAGCTATTGCTAATTAAATGTAGACCAGAAATAGTAACAAAGCAGCATTTCGTTTTATGATAATTGGAAGAATTCTAACTTTGATTATCTACAACATGCAAAAACACTGGTATGAACCCATGTTTCATGTAGAGGTGCTGCATGCTCACCTCCTTATAGTACCATCTTATATGTTAAGCATCAACAGCCTCAAAGGGCATGAAACCCTTAACCTAGCTGGGTCACTGCCAAAGTAATTCACTGTTTCATGTCCTGTATGTGTCTATTTCAGTACTATGACCGTGAGCTGTACCCCTCCATGAAGGAGCAGAAGAACTTTGAGAAGAATGTCTTCAACAAGACCCACAAAGCCGACAGTGAGTTGCTCTCTGTT
This sequence comes from Chaetodon trifasciatus, assembly GCA_037975065.1. Classification (NCBI taxonomy): domain Eukaryota; kingdom Metazoa; phylum Chordata; class Actinopteri; order Chaetodontiformes; family Chaetodontidae; genus Chaetodon; species Chaetodon trifasciatus. Next base: position 340,104 of record JBBMOE010000033.1, read on the forward strand.
TGTGTCTGTCCTTGTGTCTGCTGAACGTGGCCCTCCCTGTGTATTGTACTGAACACTCACACACGTCTCCAGTGTCATCTCTTACACATTCTACTGTCTAGTAGCCCAACACATGTGCATGATACCAGCCTCGGCTGCTGCTGTTTGAGCCAAACCATGCCATACTATGTTAGTGTGAAACTGGAAAATCTGAAAATTGGTGACTTTTGGATTTTCTGCTCGCTTTTAAACCAGCAGTACTTGTCTGTTCAGAGAAACATGATGGACATGTTTCTGCTCTCTGCGTATCAAATGTAATTTTCAGGAGAGGCGGCTGACACCTGAGTCTCTGCCCTGTTCTCCTTATCACTCAGCCACTATATTCCTGCTTTTGTTCTAAACTCCTCCTTCATTCCTCCTTTTCTCCTCTTCTTTCTTCTCTTTTTTCCCATGTCATGCTATACCCCCTCACCTTCCCTCCCACCTCATCCTCCCTTTGTGCTGCTCTTGCCTTCCTTAAAGCCTCCCTTCACTCCCTCACCCTTCCTTGTCTCCTTCCTTCCCTCTTTCCTCATTCTACAACCTCTGCTCACTTTCTTTTTTCTCTCCTGTCATTGCTTTTCCTTGCTTTACCTCCCTCCTTGCTTTTCTTTATCACTGTCTGTCCCTTCTCAATGGCCTCCTCCCTGTCAGTCTCTCTCATCCTTCCTTTCCTGTTCCCGATTCATTAATTTCCCTATTTCTTTCTTCATCTTTTTCTCTTTTCTGCTCATTTGCTTCCACATATTTTTTTCCTTCTTTTCCTCTAGCGCCCCTGAATGAAGCCTGCTGTAAATCCTTTTCATTTTTTTATTTGCTGTTGTTCCATTCAGTGTACTTTTGGATTATGTCTTGAGGAGTGAAATAGAATAAATGAAGTCATTATGTGAATAAAAAAAGAGGTAAGTCTGTCCTTCTTTTTATCCCTAACCCATCTGTCTCTCCTCCTGTCTGTAGATGAGATAGCTTTCCTGGAGGGGATGACCATTGTCTATAAGAGCAGTATTGATCTCTTCTTCTATGTGGTGGGAAGCGCTCAGGAGAATGAGGTAGCGTATATTGAGCTTTCTCTGATCAAGGATTTTTTTTTTTTTTTTACAGAAAATGATGGAATAAAAGTTAAAATCATTTTAGACCCCTTCTTAATTCTTGGAATAAGGTCATACATGATCTGCAGAATTCAAAAAAATGGCTCAGCTATTTTCTAAAACAACAGATCACTAGAGGAAATAGTGTGTTTGCTGGGAGCCATTCTCAGCAGGGATTAAACCATTGTGAGGTTAAATACACCCTTTAAAACTTACCAGATGCATGAATTGAGCAATGCCAGTTTTACTTAATTTACACCTAATCAGGTGTAAAACTATTAAATATACTTAAATCTTGGTCAGAAAAGTTAATACCAATTAACAAATGCCCGGGAGCTTGTTTTTACCTGTTTTTATAAACCCATACGCGATCAAACACCTGCCTGAGGATCTTGAACGTACCATTAATACAGTATTTTGTTCAGAGATGGCGAATGTTTTGGAGCATTCAGCAGCTAAATAGACAAATATCTCCCTCAGGAGTTGGTGCAGACCAAAATAGAGCTACAAAGAGAAGAGTGTGACTATTGGACTTGAATTCTCAGGTGTCTCTGCTGAATATGTAAATAGGCAAATATTTGCTAGCATGTTAGCTATATCAAAGGTTTAGGTTGTTCTTGAACTTTGCTTGAACCTTTAAAATCAAGCACCACCATCTCAAAATGGTCCTCTTTCTTTTTCTCTCTAGCTGATGCTTTTGTCAGTACTGAACTGCCTGTTTGAGTCCCTCAGTCAGATCCTCAGGTACGTTTCCTCATGGAGTCTTAAAAAATCTTGCATGAGTGAATGAATGAGTGAATTAATACATTCCCGGAGGACAGAAAATCGGACAGCCCTCACACAGACATTCCCAGTCTTGCTTTCCAGAATGCTTCTAAATGAAAAATGCTCTGTGATATCTGACAGCATGAGTTGTGTTGCTGGACTGACAAGGAGATGTTCTCCATGCACATGCACTATCATCATATTAGAGCATTTTCATGAATCATCAGTGCTAATCTCCACAGTAGTACTGCCATCCGTCCAACCAGAGCCTCTCAGAGAGATAATGAGTCTCCATGTTGAATTTGATGTAAAATTCAGCAGCAGCGTTCTACCTGAAAAGCAACCATGATTTAATTTGAAAAATGCTGTTTTTCCAGCGAGGCGGCTGAACGACCACACGGTGACACCTGGTCCTCATTTTCAGACATTTATTTGTCATTTTAGAAAGCAACGAGATTAGTTTCCGAAGCCGTCTGTGTGTGTCAGTGTGTTGCACACCATGATCCCTCGCCATTGACTGCAACATTATCAGCCAAACAGCGGCTAATGTGGTTGCTATGGGAACCGATGCAGTAGTAATGCAGTGTGAGCGACAGAGACATGGAGAGATTATATTATTATACAGTATGAAAGACTATAAGGCTATTCTAAGTTGCACGGTGCAGTATGTAAATGTCCTAAATGTAGCAGTGTAAAATCAGAGAAGCTGCTGAAGGCTCTCATTTCTTTTAAACTTGAACAGTAAATGTTCATAATGTTTGACCAACAGTGTATTCTTTACAGATTCTTAGAAAACATATCACTGTGTCCTGCCTGTTAGACCTGTTCAATTAGAATCTCAATTTGCTTTGAGCTCATAGAGGACAGGATGGATTAACTGTGACATTAAAGGAACAGTTTGACGTTTTTTTTGTTCTGAGAGTCAGATGAGTAGATTGGTACCACTTGTCTTTGTGTTGCACAGATGGCTAGCCAGGCTTGCTTTTTCCCACTGTTTCCAGTCGTTATGCAAAATTAGCCGTCTCCTGGATCGATCTTACAAGAAAACAAATACAAGCATTTCCCCAAATGTCAAAGTGTTCCTTTGCCTAATTGTGGTGTTTTTTTCTGCAGGAAAAACGTGGAACGTAGGTGTTTACTGGACAACATGGAAGGAGTGTTCCTGGTTGTGGATGAAATCATTGATGGAGGGTAAGACAGAAATGATGTTAGAGGTCAGAGTTAAAGAAAAATATGTCCAATTTTTTCTATCGACAAAATAAAGTGCAACACAAACCTGTTATTTACTGTACATTAAAACTCGCTAATATTTGAGCTAGCTTACAATTATTCTTAATGTTGATGTTGATTTACTTTTTTGAATATTCGTTTCGTCTCTAAAATGTCAGAAAATAAACCCATCAATACTCCCAGCCCCACTTGTGTTGTGTTTAGTCCTGAGTGGTTGCTTTATCCTGTGTCAGGGTTATTCTGGAGAGTGACCCCCAGCAGGTGCTACAGAAGGTCAACTACAGGGTAAGATGACTGTCAATCATTTTCAACCACCAATCATATCAGTTTATTTATTGATTTGAATCATCAGATGATAAAATAGAAAACAAATGTTATCGCCTAAAAACAAAACTCAGAGCAGCTGTTTGGCCAGTTCAGAGAGACCACATTAAGATTCCTACTGTAGCCTCCCACAGCTTTTCTCATCAGCTTCTTGCCGACTCTTACCTGCTTCACCTCTCTTTCTCTCCCTCTCCCTGCCTCTCTTCTCCTGATTGATGTCAGCTAATGTCAGAGCCAGCCTATGGCTTCGTCCTGTTTGATTACATCACTGGTAACCTAGATGGACAAACAGACAAGAGCCAGCTGCTGTAGACAGACAGACAGACGGAGGGTGAGGGACACAGAGAGAGAGAGAAAGACAGTGAAGTGGAGAGAGAGAATGAATGAGTGAATGAGAGAGAGATAGAGGCAGTGAAGGGACGAAGGAGGGACGGGCGGGACAGATGAGGTAAATTGATGGTGAGAGAGCATGCTGACTAACAGAGAGTAAGTGTGATTGAGGCTGGCATTTTTCTTTATATTTGAAAACTTTGATCTGCTGGTGCCACTTGAGGAAAAGTCAGGGAATCACCAAATCAAGTTTGCTTTATCCTCTGAGGATCGTGATTGTCTGCGCAAAATATCATGGCAATCCCTCCAGAAGTCATCAGGGTATTTCAATCTGGACCAAAGAGGTGGACTGACCAACAGACCAACACCGGCAGCCCTAGAGCCACACCACCAGCATAGCTTTCATTTCTAATATGAGTTGTGATTGGCTGAGCTGTTAACAAACACGCTTTGAATGCCACTGATCCACAGTATGTAAGGGTGTGTCTACACATCTAATGGTGTTTGCAGTGCTCTGCTTTTGTATTGTGTGTGTGTGTGTGTGTGTGTGTGTGTGTGTGTGTGTGTGTGTGTGTGTGTGTGTGTGTGTGTATTATTTTGCATGAGCTTTTCATTTTTCTCTTGTACACACAATAATGTCATTTTGTTTTACAGGCGGATGAAAACCCATTATCAGAACAAAGCGTGGCCCAGGTAACAAACACAAGCACAAACACATGATCACAAAATGATGCTGATAGAGCTGTACAAGCATATACATGAATACAGTCCACTCACATACGCAGAAGTGCACTTACACACGCACGTAGACACACAAATGCACACATGTACAGAAAGACATAGATAGCAGTATTCTATACACCTTTTGTTTCGCAGGAACATTGTCTGCTGCAGTTTTTAATGCAAGTGCAAATGCACATCCATGCGAGCTGCTTTCAGTCTTCCAGGCGCTGAGCTAAGCTAACTGGCAGCTGGCATATTTACAATACAGGCAGGAGAACAGTATCAATCCTCTCATCTGACTCTCAGCAAGAAAGCAAATAAGCATGTTTCCTGTCCAACTATGTCTTTAATCCAGTTTGTACAACACACAATGTGAACTGGAATTTGAGATAAAAGCTGAACTGGAACAACCCAGTGGGTGTGCTGCATTCAGTCAACAATGATAAAATGTTGCTAAAACCTTTACAACAAACAAAGAGATGAATGCAGATATAGTTGTACATACAGCCCCTCATGTAGACACAATGCTGGCTGCAAACACTGCATGTTCACCTCTTTTCTGTACTGTTATTAACTGTACTTACAGTATCACGGAGCTTACCTCCCACACAGTCTGTTTAAACAGAAACTCACTGACCTCATGGCAGAAAGCTGATTGTTCTCTGACAGAATGATTGCTAGCAGTTTGACATTCTGTCTGCTAATTCACCAGGCTGCGTGCGAATGCTTTAGCTCACCATGCTCGCTAAGGTAGCAGCTAGCTTGGCGTCGTCTCCGACGCAGCAGCCAGCACTAATAGGCTCGACTGCGAATGAATGGATTGATGGATAAATAAATGGACGGTTGGATTAACGTCCAGTAGAGCACTGCAGCTCTGTAAGTACAGGGCAGATGGAGAGCTCTGTCTTTGATCAGAGAGCCCTCTAGCCATAAAGATTTTATCCATTTTAATAGCATTCCATCACTTAAGCAGCAGTTTCTTAGTCATTTCCTCCATTGAGTGTTTCTCTGATATGCTTTCTTGTGTCTTTAACTGCTGGCATGTCTTCCTGCTTGTGTGCAGGAATGAACATGTGCATGGACATGTTCTTATGCTTGCTTGCTTGTAGAAGAGTGTGTGTGTGTGTGTGTGTGTGTGTGTGTACTCATGCTCTAAGCTTTTCTTTATCTGTTGCTTTAACCCTGACAGCACATAACAGAGAAACTGGCTCTCACCACTAACGTAAGTCTCTACTAACTTCACCACAGCCATACACTGCACTAAAAAGCTTATTCTACTGTTTCACTGCACACCACACACTGTGATAATACTCTGCCATACCAGTATATAATCAGTGCTGGACTGCTACACTGCCTGTCAAAGGTATTTGAACTTTTTACAGGTCAGGGGAATTGATTTTTGAATTTGCATTTCTTGTCACACAAAACATCAAATAAAAGCTACAAATACCAAAGTGGCATTGATCATGCAAAGAAATAACAAGTTCTAAACTTTTCTCAATTGATTTATATTCTTATGTTATTAGTATTAGCTCAGGGTCTAATTTTAGGGTGTTTACAACGATGTGAAATTAGCCAGTTTGGAAGTCAGGACCCGATGTTGAGAGAAGGTTGTGAATCCCTGCTGTAGACTAAACTACAACACATGGTCTCCACAGGGAGGATGAAGTCTATTGTGTCATATTGTATCAAACAGTCTCAGTAGAGTTTATATGCAGGTTTTTGCTATATACCCACCTCTGGGCAGGGGGATTTACCATATACCCTCTTACAGAATGGGGTACGTTTGGGGTGCCAGTCAGGTCAGCACTTAACACTATTTTAGCCATGTTTTTGAGTCAGTATTTTTAAGTTAGTCATCCGTACATAGGACTCAAATATACAGCATGATAAAACACTCCACTCATATCTTGAACCCCCCACATCCTAAAAATAGCCAGAGTTACATATCAGTGCACACCTCCTAGAGTAAGGCTACAGCCAGCCATCGAACAGTCCTTCGTGTAATCTGTGGTGTTGACTGAGCACTGGAGACACTTGTTCCCTGACTTAAGTCTTGAAGGCAGTGCCTCCTTCCAGGCGACGCAAGCACCCCAAATAACATCATAAAGCCTGGTCAGAAGTACTGCCTTAAAGACAAACTCAGGGGAATAAATCTCCTCCTTTGCTGCTGTTCCATAACAAGTAACCCTCATATATCAAATAAATGAGTATAGTTCAAACAGCCGTAGCTAGCCGATCAGGCGCACACAGCTACAACTATGAAACACACAGACTGAGGCACAAACCTTGTCAACAAGAAAAAAACTTCCTGACAGCGATGACGGTTATGAGCTAGAGGGAAAACAAGGACGTTACACCAGTGGCTGTGGCACTGTGGAGGTTTGTTGACCAGAGGCGGAGTTAGTATTCAGATCCTTTACCTAAGTAAAAGAAGCAATGCTGGCAACTAATGCATTAGTGAAATGTCACTTTAGTCAATAAGTAAATATTAGCAGCAAAATTTACATGAAGTGTCAAAATACAAAGTACACTTAACGCAGAAAAATATTTTACTGGATCATTATTACTATTACATTACTACAGCATTTAATTTTTGTAGTTGAAGCTAATTTTAGTACTTACTTTTAACAGTGTGTCATATTTTATAGCTCATCATGTTTTTTATATAACATCTTGTGTGTAAAATGTGTAAAATAAAATGTGTAAAATAACTTCACAGCTGTCAGATAGTGGAGTACAGCTGTCGTGTAGTTATTATTTTACCTTTACATTTTTAGATTTTTGCATTGTAGATTAATACTGAAAACATCAAAATTATAAAAGACCATACATGGAATTGTGTAGTAAGCGAAAACAAAGCAAAATATGTTTATTATTTTAGATCCTTCAAATAGGCACTGTGATGACAGCTCTGCACACTGTTGGCATTATTTTAATCAGCTTCATGAGGTCACCACCGGGAGTTTCCATATATGCTGAACAGTTGTTGGCAGCTTTTCAACTCATCAACCATCTTTATTGGGTTTAGGACAGGTGTATGAATTTTTATTGAACTTGGTGGGTAAGGCTTTATGATGTGGTCTCATTGATTTTCCCAACCAATAGGTCCCACATAGTCACCTTCAGAGTGGTACCTTTCAAAAGAGACCAAAAGCTTGCACATGCCCCTAGTGGTTCAAGAACAGACATCAGTTTACTTTGGGTGTGCCTTGGAAGGCGTCTCAGGCTCATGTTACTGGATTAGATAGTGCCAACAGTATGCAAAGCTCTCTACAATGTGGAAAATAATAAAAATAGTTAAAAACCATGAGAAGGTGTGTCCAGACTTTTGACTGGTGCTGTACTTTAGTGATGTTCCACCACAGGTGTTGATCAGTGCCGCCCAACCACTGTTACCTGAACAGGTACTGACATTTCAAGTCCGCCCTCTGTCTTCTTGTGTGTGAAAACAGTTTGCTTTCAGATTAACTGCACAGCTCACAGAGGTGAAACTTCTGCTGCTGTACAGCACAGTGCAGTATGCAGTCTTATAACATTACACAGTACTGCCTCATAATTATTTAGTCAAAACATATGTATCAACATATTAAGACGTAACAAACACACCTTGATAGGTGAAACACTGCATACTATAGCAATCAATAACAATTTCCCAGGATCCTTCACTGCATTGGATGTTACCTGAGTGCCATGTGCCCCCTGTTGTTAACATGAGGAACAACAAGCTCAGTGCTGAAGTGAAGTCTTGATTGAGGTTGAGGAATTGAGAATTTGTCTGACATTTGTCTCCTGTACTTCACCTTGAAAACCACTGGTTCTAAAAAGAATTGGTGCACCTTTATTTAACCCTGTGGGTTTGCAGGTGGCAGTGAAGTTCAGCAGTTAAAAGTGTAAAAACGGTTTTAACTTGATTAAACCAAATTGATTTGGTTTGAGTGTGTAGTTAGTCTGTACACACATAGAGCCAAAGGCCAAATGACTCCACACACTGTTCAAAAGTGTCTGAGAAAATCTTGTAAATATTGATTGAAATATGTGCTACTAAAATAGACTTCAAACTGCTGCAGGACATACTGACTACTGCAACTGTTGTTCAGTATGAGCTGTACTTACTGAGCTTTTCATAAATATGTTGTAGTTCCTTTCTGTACTTTCTATGGAAATATGTTTTTAATAGTGTCCTGCTGACACTGAATTCACCCTAAATACACTTTCTCCTCCAATAAAGTTAGTTAGTGAAAGCATTGCAGGAATTACTGAAAGCACTCTGTGGTTGGAAATATGCTGCACTTTAATATTAATTAATATAGCACGTTTAGGGCTGTGTTTTTATGGTGTTTGACGAGACTGAAACATTTTGTTTGTTGGACAATGGAACAACAAAGGATAAATATGTTCTTATCCCTGCAGTAGTTGAATGAAACTCCACTCAGTGGCTCAGATGTCTGACCTTGTGCTCAGTCTGACCTCTAGTGGGTGAATACTGGTGCTGCAACATTGTACAATTCTAGAAACGAACAAGTAAATAAACTCATGTATTCAGTTTCTCTCTTTTCTCTTACTTACACTGAACATGAAATTGCATAAAAACAACAACCAGGTTTTTCTTAGTTACCTGAACATAATAACTGTGTTATAATGATGGCACGTTCAGTTGACAAGGTGTCATGAGTAAAATAATCCATGAAATTCCCATTGAGTACAACAGTACCTGTATATAGCTATACATTCTCCATTCACTGGTGCACACTGACTGATTGTACAGTGCATAAGGTTGAATACTGTAATGTATTAAAGCCTGTGCATTCACTCCCATTGCACCCATAATCCCAGAGCATAATTTTTAATGTTTTGTAGTTTTGACTTATTCTTGATTGTCCGTTTTTACTTAATTACATCACACTACATCATACTTCATCCACTCTTGTGTGTTTTCTTTATGTTTTCCAGGTTCTGCAGTCAGCCAAGGAGCAGATCAAATGGTCCATACTGAAATGACTTGGACCAGACAAATGTAGGATTCTTGAGACAGAGTTGTTTCTAGTCCCAAATCTATTTTTTTATAGTAACAAACTAAAGGGAAGGTCACTTCAAGCCTGTTGGCTGATAGGCTGCTTTATACAGCAATTAACCCGCCAGTAATAGGACTTTGTTTTTATGTGTGATGGTGTTTTGTTACATTATGTTTGACATGTAATTAATTTATTTGTCTGGGGAGTGAAGTTAGGCCACATTCATGTAGAGGTATCATTCACAGGCCAAATGACACTGAAAGTAAAGACTCAAGTTCCGGCTGGGCCTCTGAATGAGACTGGCCAGTTGTTAAGTTCCAAACTGATCAGTGAAAATACAGGAAGCCTGATTAGTGATCAACAATCTGTTACTTTTATTTTGGTGGAGCAGGATCTTCCACTCTCATTTATAAAAACAGAGTATGACAGGAGGATGTATTTGTTGTTTTGCATTTTATTGATATATAAAAATTTAAATATAGGCTGTTTTATACATAAAGGTCTTTTCCCTGAAATGTCACATAAAACTTTCAGCAAAATTTTGCGTTTTCAAAGGTCAGTTAACTGTTACTATCTGTGAGTTAGTGTGGAAAGTGCTTCATCAATCTTAGGCTCATCTGGAAAATAAGAATAAAATGCAGCAAATATCTCTAAATTCAAGCTTAAAAAGCTGAATATCACAACACATGAAAATTCTCATTTGAGCCATGTCATTATAAACTCACACACAGTGACATCGTTTGTGCACTGAAGGGTCACATTGATAACGGCTGTTGTTGTTGACTGTGTTCCTTAAACAAGATAAATGTGTTTGTAAAGCTTAAAGACTGGAAAAGAATGTAAAGATGCTTTGACACTAAACAAATGTCAGCACTGTGTTAAGGCAATATGTTGCTGTTTCACTGTCAGTAAAACCCATATTTTCCTTAAAAAGCATTCCCCTCATGAAGGAAAGGGAATAACTGCACATATTATTCTTCTTGAAAAGGACCTTAAAGAAAATGAGATACCGCTCGTAAATGTCGTGGCCAGAGTTCTAAAGAATAATGCCTATTTTCTGAGTTACATATGTTAATAGATATGAAATATTTTCTTAGTTGAAAAGATGAAAAAAGCCAAAGACAAAGTAATTATTTTGTTTACATTTGGATGTTGTTGAAACAAACTGCCATTTTGTCTGGTACAGGACATTTACACATGTCCACTGTGAGACTGAAAATAAAACTGTATATTTGTGCTGATTCAAAGTATTCATTATTTCATGTTGCTGTTGGTTGTTGCTCATTTTTAAGAATTTTATTCTTCAAACAAAAACTTATTTTTTTCTCTTAAACATGAAAAAACAGAAACAGTGTCGAAACTAATTCATTTGGCCTCTGTGCGTCTCTCATCCAATCACCAGTCAAATCTGCGACCCTAATGAATAGACATGAGCTCCGTGGGTGTGGTTAGAGATGCTATTGGTAGGAATTCAGTGACGGCAGGAGACACGTGCCTGCTCACCCCAGCCAATGGTTCGTTCTGGTTGTAATCCCGAGTAAGGTGATTGGTTGGCTGCCTGCAACCAATCACAAAGCATCTCCAAATCCATGGAATCAGATGAAAAGTGGACACTTTCTGTGAAAGAAGACAGCAGAGATAAGACCAGCGGCTGTGAGTTCAAATCATTCAAAATTTCAAACCATTGTAACTTAAACACCTATTATTATTACTATTCATTACAAATGTGTTTGGCTGATTGTGACGAAACGTAAATATACTCAGTGATAAAACATTAGATGTAGGTCTCGAAATAATGGTTTTACAAGAAATGTTCTCCGTTCCTGACTTGAATCTTAGCTTCAACTTTGAAATTCTGGCGGTTTCATTCAGTTTATATGTTGTGATGGAAAAAAAGTAACATTTATTCAATTATTTTTAAAAATGTGATAACCCATCAACAGGTCAGAAGATGTCATTTGCAGGAGCAGATTGGTATTTTAGATATGATGACATCCGGTGGAATGCAGGTGATGCTGTATGATGACTATATGATGACCTTTTTTTGTTGTTTTGTTTTGTTTTGTTTTGTTTTGTTTTGTTTTGTTTTGTTTTGTGTTGTTTTGTTTGACTTTTGCAGCTTTTCTTTCTTTGTGGTTTACAGATATGAGAAGCTATAGCCTCAACATTTGGAAGAAAAATACATGTCAAACTCGTCTACGTAACTCAAAACGACCAATTTTCTAAGGATGTTAAAGGTGAATGGACTAGATTTATATAGTGCATTTCTGGTTGGTCTTCTGCGCTTTACAAGTTAGCATTCACCCATTCACACATACATTCATACACTAGTACATAGTACCCTCAGTAGTAAGCTTTATTTTTATGATGAGCAGTAGCCCGGCTAGCTCAGTCGGTAGAGCATGAGACTCTTAATCTCAGGGTCGTGGGTTCGAGCCCCACGTTGGGCGGTATATTTTAATTATTGTTCACACGCTGAATAATAGGAAGACGGTAATAGCCAGGAGCGCAGCCTATAGCGTTTCTAAGAGTCATCATAGGCAGGTAGGCTATTTTACAAGGTAGACATGAGTCTGCTTGTACTGTATGCATAGGCTATTTTCTATACATTATATTACATATACAAAAGATGGCATATGTATTATTCATACTTATATATGTATTTGCTCAAATAACCACAATTGAAGGGCACACTTCTTCTGTAATGAAATGTAGCAATTAACAATGTCTCAGTTAAAAAAGTCTGCTGTGAAAAGGCCAAATTCTACTTTACCTCACATTTCTCCTCTCCTGTGATCTTGCACTCCTGCAGGAGCTCTGTGTCGTTTCCACACCGTTATTGTTGCAGTTTTGGATCGTTTTGAATTTAAAGAATTTACCTGCCATTGAGGACTCATTGGAGAGCAAAGGCAGAGGGCAATAGGAATCTTATGCATGCAAGCATGCAAGCTTTAACAAAGTCTTTCAACCCCACTGGTTTAACAACTTAACAAACATGTGATGCTGATTTTCATGAAAGACAGAATGAGTAGGAGTTGTCAGTTCCAGTTTCTTAAATGACATTCAAAATTGGCAACTTCTCCACCAGAAGCACCCCTCTGCAAAACTACTTCAGTATCTGCAGCAACCGACTTGGTCCTGTATGAAGTGACCACCAGATGGCAGTGTGCGTGCCCGGCTAGCTCAGTCGGTAGAGCATGAGACTCTTAATCTCAGGGTCGTGGGTTCGAGCCCCACGTTGGGCGACCGTTTTGCGAAGCAACATACAAGTGATTTCTGCTGCTGTTGAAGACGATCACTTTAATAAGACCTTTTGAGAGGCAAATCGGGTAATTAAAACGTTCCTCTCTCACTATGTATGATCATTGTTCACAGTCTTAACAGTCAATATTTTAAATACATGTTTTTAAAATAAATTGGCTGAGCATGCAAATATGTAGAAATTAATGCACGTTACTATTCGCACTACACAACTGAAAACCAGTGTGACGTCTCCTTTCTTTTTCAGCAGTAATTCAAACATAAAACATTCCATCCTTCTGTCCTGTAGATGTCTCCCTCTGGTGGTCAACAGCTGTCACATCAACAACTAATAAGAAACTATGAGGAGGGAAGTCGACATCATTTTTTTCACATTTTCAAATGTCAGTTATGTCCTCCCCTCCCTTCACTCCACTCACTGCCCGTTTGTAATAATAACATTAATACAAGAGTGTATAATGGTCTCTCTCTATACCTCATTGAGACCAGGTTGGGAGTGACAGCAGTCAGGCATTAAGCAAGGGGAGACAGAGGGTTTATCTCTACAACTATGTCAACACCTTAAAGCACATTTTTTACACATCTACATGTGAATTTCAGTTCATATTATTTGCAGTGCCAGTTGTAATAAAAAGTAATCACAAAAAGTCAGCACCTATTTTACTCACAAGAATAACTGAGCAGAATAACTCTTGGTGTTCTTCCTCACTAGTGTTCCTCTTCACAGAGTCCTGCAGAAATGCAGTAAAATGGAAAATTACCTAAAAATGGGAGAAAATTAAAATGGGGAGGGGTCAGAGGTCTGTAGTGTAATGATTGGCTTTTGACTTGGTGCTGTCTCAACACAGAAATAGCTCATCATTATCATCATCATCATTATTATCATCATCCCTCTCAGATGGTCTGGCTTTAACTAGAGCAGATGTATATATACAGAGAGGCAATTCTGCATTTCACAGACAATCTTGCATGTCATGTTTAAAATTACTCACCCTGTTTGATTTGGCAGTCAGTGCTGAGAAGTGTGTGTGTGTGTGTGTGTGTGTGTGTGTGTGTGTGTGTGTGTGTGTGTGTGTGTGTGTGTGTGTGTGTGTGTGTGTGTGTTTGGGGGGTGTCATGTGGTTCTCTCACTGAAGAGTCATTATGATGATGATGATGATTTGATAAACATTATATTTTCCCTGTCTCTCTTTTTGTGCCTCTACTTCATCTTCCTCTTGCTCTTCCTTTCCCAGAGACCACCTGTCAATCAACCTGACACCTCCTTACACTTTCTGCTGATGAAGCCTGAGTTTGTTCTTTTCCAGCTGGACAGTGACACTGCTCTCCTTTATCAAAGCATGACAGGAAGCTGTTGGCAAGTGTTCTATTTGTCCTCATGTAAACAATCGTCTGTTTCTCTTCATGCCTGGATTATATACTGCACTAGCAGAGCCATACTCACTGCCATTGGCTGGAGAAAATTATCANGAGAGAGAGAGAGAGAGAGAGATGGGGGTCATCTCCAGCTTTAAACAAAGGGAGTCATTATTTTGGTGAGCAGAAATAAAGTGACTGAGTGACAGCAGGGTTTATTAGCTGGTTGTGGTTTGTTTCTATCTATTCTGAAGTTATTTTCTGGAAGTTAGACAAAGCAAACATTTGAGGCATTTCAAGGTATAGTTTGTAACTTTTCAATTTTCCATTGGCCTCTCTCTGTATGACTAAATGTTCTGGCTAGAGGGCAGATGAGTCAAGGTAACTTTAGACAACATTATTTTACAATGCGAGCGAGGCGTCAGCGCTGATTAAGTGCTTTAGGGGCTCTCGTGAGTGATCGTTCTGTCTCTCTCACCGTGATATAATGTCTTGTAGCGTGACATAAGCTTTACTCCTAAAGAACTGGTGTAACATGACATTTCGTCTTTCCATTAGGCTTGTCTCTGCATGGCCAAATGTTCTGCCTGCAAACCATCACCTTTAATGTGATGTGGAAATGTAATTATGTTATTTTTCTACAGCAGGCTCCAGCTGGAAGCCTGGCTGTAAAAATTAATTAACAACTTCAAAACGCCAAGCGTCCAGCACCATAAGGAGTCAAGTGACAGCATGGGAGTCACTGCCAACAACAGCCAACAGCCGCAGCCTCCAGAAACCTCCAGAGATCTCCAGAGAGATGAGAGACCCCAGGAAAATCAGAAAACCCCTAGAGACCCCGAGAAGTACCCACCAAAAACCTCCTCATGTCTGCCTGGTAAATACAGCCAGTAGACAGTTAGCTTAGCATAAAGACTAGAAACAGGGGGAAAAAAGCCTGCTTCTGTCCAATGGTAACAAAATCTACCAACTAGCATCTTTAAAGATCATTAATTAAGATGTTGTAAGTTCTAAATGGCTGGTTTCATAGGAGTGATGTGCCAAACTATTTCTTGGCCTGGACCAATAACTGCATGGAGTCTCCACTCACCAGGCAGCTCATCACATAAGGCACATAAAGCCCTGTAAAATGGTAAGCTTCATTTTCAGCAGTCATTATACTAAGTCAAGAAAACTGGATGGTGGCTCCAACTGCATATTTACCACACAGACATAAGAGTGGGATCAATCTTCTCAAGCTAAATATGAGCAACAAAGCAAATAAGTGTATTCATAAAATGTCTAACCTCCAGAAACCTCAAGAAACTTGAACTGCAGTGACCTTCAAAAAGGTTTGACAGACCAAGAAGTCATTCATTCATTCATTCATCTTCTATACCCCTTGTATCCCTTTCGGGGTTGGGGGGGGCTGGAGCCTATCCCAGCTGTCAACGGGCGAGAGGCGGGGTACACCCTGAGCCGGTCGCCAGCCGACTGCAGGACCAAGAAGTCTTCAGAAATATATTAAGACACTCAGAGACATCCAGAAACGTCTTATAAAACATCTGTATACCTGGGGAAGTTCCTGAAAAACTTCTCTGAAGAGCTTTTGGAAGTCCAGAATCCAACAAATCTTTAAACACCAGTGAGCTCTCAAAAACACTTGATAGACTGAAAAGCTCTCGGACATCCTAAAAGGAGCCTCGATGGAGGGCACATGTCCAGAAACCTTTACAACCCCTCAGAGACCTCCACAGCATGTTAGAGATCTGCAGATTGTACTGTATAATACCTTCCTAAACCTCCATTGATTCACACTCACTGTCAGTGTCAGATCAGGTTGGTCTGGTACATCTAAAGACGTTAAATCAGATTCTACCTGTTTGTTCACTCTTGGAGCAATGCTGAGGTCTGATCAGCACCTCAAAGAGTTAAAAACAGAATTTGTACAGACTGTAGGGATCCAGCCCTGTCAGTGTGCCCAAGCGGCCCAAAACTGGGCCTCATTGCCTAACTCTCATCATTCTTCATTCAGCAGTGAGAGGAGAAACACAACACATGGCCTTTATACTGCTGGGCTGCACGCCTCCTTTTCAAATACATAATAACTAAATAAATATAAGCCAGGCCTCGGATGGAGAAAACCAAGGGGCCACGTATGCCACCATCTGGCCAAAGATCATCTGTGTTCTACAAGACGAATCACTCAGTATTAAAACGCCATCCCACCCTCCCATGTGCATACATACATCCGTCTTTGGCTTCAAACAGCTACGCATTATACTGTACATAACTCTGCACTGTATTTTGTGTTTTTTCCTTGTACCTTTAAGTTCTTATGAGAAAGTGTAAGATAAAATCAGGCTTCAAGAGTTTAAACATACCTTAAACACCTTCCTTAAGTCTAAATTTTAGTGTAATTCTAACCTTAGGTCGAGAAAATAATCGTAATTCTTCAGTGTGTGCCATACTTGGTGGAACATTTTAAACCCATGAGACAGCAAAAATGGGTCACACACACACACACACACACACACACACACACCCACCCACACACACGTTACAAATGATGCCCCTGTGCTTGAAAAAACAAACGGGTTCCATACTGGATCTCAGAGCTCTGATTGGAGAAACACAAAACCAGCCAACAGAAAAACACACAGCTGCAATTAGCAACAGAAAAACCATTTATCCCAGTGTAAAGGTAAACATATAGAGACAAGTTCGTGAAAATAATGGAGAGGGAAGGTGGGGGGGGGGGGTGCTTGAGGTGACATTTTCAGCCTCTCAGTATGTGATATCCTACAAAACCAAATCCCCTCAGCACCATCTGAGCCTATTCTGTAAATTCAAAATAAGTGTTTGGCCTTGTTATAATCAAAAAACTACAACTACAGAGTGCTTCTGAGTGAGTCAAAATTTCAGATCTGAAGCACTTTTTTTAGGTCAGGAGACAGATTCTGTGGTCGCTTGTCTTTGCTGCATTGTTCAAATAGTTCATTCATCATAACCAAACAACACAATTAAAATTTATACTGCTGTTTGCTTGCAAATGAAAGTCACACTTTTCTATTAAAAGGCACATTTTGCAGTTCCTTCAGTTAAAATAGTTAAGTAGCTTTCTTTAATCACTTGCTATTAAAATAATTGATTTCCTTTATGTAGTCGATATACAGATTCTGTGATTATAAAGCTGATATTTTAGTACTAATGACTTAAATATTCTGTCATTTTAGAAGTGGATTAATAGTGTCGTAGCTGTGTTTTGTGCACTTCTTTCTTTTAACCACTAGGTGATGCAAAAAGCCAGTTTACAGCCAAGGTGTGTGCTTTTATGACCGCCTGTGTTAAGTTATATGTTCTATACACACAAACACACAGACACATACATACATACAGCAAAGCACAGACCAACAGACAGCAGACTACAGCAAAGACTGTTACATGTGACCCTTCAAACATCTTTGTACGGTGGCAAAAGAGACCTTTTGAAAGTTGTTGTTCTTCCAATATGAAGGCACAGCCTCACAAACTCTGTGTGTGTGTGTGTGTGTGTGTGTGTGTGTGTGTGTGTGTGTGTGTGTGTGTGTGTGTGTGTGTGTGTGTGTGCTAATGGAGGGGAAGTGATTTATGGAAAATTGGAGAAATATATCATTGCATTGTTGTTACCATGATGTTGCTATGTTTTGTTGAGACAACCATGGCGCCTTGGTCAGCTTTGATCAAATGGTGACCAATATCTGTCATACACACACACACACACACACACACACACAGTCTTTCAAAGGTTTCTCACTGTCAGGCTTACACATACACACTCACATACACATGGTCGTCTGAATGGCCGTCAGTTCTGCTTGTCTAAAATGAGCAAAGGGTGTCCAGCACAAAGGGGGAGTGACAGGCCTCTCTGATTGGTCATGGCAGACTTTGACTGACATTTGATGGCAGCTGGGTGGAGTGTGTGGGAGCCGCACTGCCTCACAGTTGAATCTGGTGTGTGTGTGTGTGTGTGGGTGGGTGTGCTGCGCTGTTGTTGCTGAGCAGCACAGACGAGACACATTAACAAAGACACAATATGACATGTGCTAACTCTCTCAAACAGAGCATCTGAATGTGTCTGGCACATCAGCTTTATGGTCAAAGTTAACTCTGAGTCAATGTGAAGACTTCCTGCCATAGCAAAATTAAATCTGCAGTACCAGGCTGATAAAAAAGATAAAAAGCAAAATAACTTATGTACAAACTCACAAATGATGATTTTCATTCATTCAATTTTAAACTAGCAGCTGCTTCAAGCTAATGTAAATTGACACTTGAAGTGATTTTTATACTTCACCTGAACTGTCTTCAGTGTGTCCACTCCACTTCAGTTTCAGCCACATCTGTTTTCACTATTCTCACATTAACTGACGTTTCAGCAGCATTCATCTCTTTCTTTTCAAATGACTTTTCATTTCTTTTCCATCCTGAAACTTCAGCACTTGAAATACTTCCAGGTCTCAGAGATTAGCCTTTGAACAGCAACAAAAAAACATGCTGCTCTTCCACCTTCACACACTATTTCCTTCAGCTGCATTTACTGCCCCACTTCAGTCGACATTTTAGCTGTTAGTGTGCTTCACTTCTGATTTCTTTCAAGACTTCCACTTCAGCTCAATTTCTCACTGTACTTTAACTTTTCAACTCCTTTCAGTGCTTCAATATCAACCAGATCTCCAACTCTTTCCAACACTGTCATTCAAGCTCAGTTTCACTCAGCGCTTCCATTTTAACTACTTTTCGACATTCTGTCAGGATTCAGTATTTTGACTGTCACTTCAGCACAACCTCACATCTTACATTTTCTTTTGAAATTGTGCATTTTCTACTTAACACATCTAAGTTGTTTAATACATTCACTTAACAGAAATATAAAAGTGCAAGTGGTTCTAAGGGAAGCTACAGGCTGGAGCTATTTCTGCTGTCACAGTGAAGCTGCAGTGTTTTTTACAGTGCGGCTTCAAAGACCAAAACCAAGACTAAGAGTGTACAGCATCTGAAGACACTGCACACAAGTGTTGGGTGGATCGACAAAGTGTTATTCATCCAACAAAATCCTCTCTAATAACCCTAAACCCTAAAACCACACTGAGATTGTTGGTAGGGGTCATTTTGAACTTTGGACAGAGCCAGCCTAGCTGTTTCCCACAGGCTTAATGCTAAGCTAATCACAGCCTGACTCCAGCTCTGCACTTAAAGGATAAGACAGGTGATATTTTGTTACCTGTCAGCAAATCCTACAAAACTACCAAAACCATTGCTGTGTTAGTCTCTCAATACTTTATGACTTCCGTGCTTCGTCTGAGACAATCAGGCCCAAGTCCACTGATTCCTTCTGAAGGCTTTAATCTTTAAAAATGAATCATGAAGATATACTTTGATTTTTAAAAAGAAAGGCGCAATAAGTTCCATAAACAGCAAGCCATTGTGGTTTTTAGCAAACATTACTCAAACAAAGGGAAATGGTGCATTTGTTTGGGACTATTTTCAAGCACAGATTAGTACACAGTTGGTTTCATTGTTTTTTATTATTCTGAATGACCAAAGTCTGAGTATATTATTCCCAGGTACATCACACACCAGGACTTCCTCACTATGAGTTTCTGCTATGCAGGGCAACACAATTCATCCACCTGTATTCAGCATGCAAGATGTAATCTTGATAAAATGAATGGATGGTGATGATGATGATGATGATGATGATGATGATGATGATGATGATGATGATGATGATGATGTGCAGGGAGGATAATAATACATTTATTTACATAGAACTTTTCCTCACAAAATTACAGAGTACAAATATATGTACGAATATTTTAAACTAATTACACCGAAACACAAATAATGATGATGATGATGATGATGATAGTGATGATGGTGGCTCTTGACATATCTGTGTATGTGTGCAGGACAAACTGACTCACTTCTGCCATGTGTGCATTTGTATGTGTGTGTGTGTGTGTGTGTGTGTGTGTGTGTGTGTGTGCGTGTGTGTGTGTGTGTGTGCGTGTATAATTTCTTAGCAGAATACAGCTAATTGCAACCACTTGTTAAAGGCTGAGGTCTGCATCTCTTCTTATGTCATACATGTCTTACACTCACTCAGTCACACACACACACAGACACACACACACACACACACACACACAGAGGTCTGTTTATTTACGGCCAGTGTCAAGTATCTGAGATTGATTATAAATGAACACTGCCTCATGATTAGCTTGAACATGATGATGATGATGATGTGTGTGTGTGTGTGTGTGTGTGTGTGTGTGTGTGTGTGCGTGAGTGTGATATATGCCCCTCAAAGAGTAGGTTAATGATTGGCTCTAGCTCTATGTTTACGCGGGGAATAACGACTTACTGTGGTGAGTGTGTGTGTGCATGTGCACATGTGCGTGTGTGTGTGGTTTCCATATGGCTGGTGTGGAATGGGAAGCAGAAAAGTAGTCCCGGCATCTATCCATCACTTTGGCCGTGCTGCAATCCTCATGCTGTGATTTTCCTACTCAATCTGTACGTGTGTGTGCGTACTGCCCCGTCTGATTGGTTGTAATGTTTAACACATGGCTGCACGATGAAGCTCACTTTCCCACCAACACAGACAACACACACCTCTGTCAAAAGGTTTCGTTTGTTAAGCTCCACACAGATCACATTCAAAAATACCTTTGTTGGCCTATAAGAAGTCATGCACAGCTGTCACTGCCTTAATCAGAGACTGACAGTTGTGCTGACAGCATGACTCAGTGAAAGTCACAAGCAGTCTGCAGATTTAAACCTGCCGCCTTCTACTCAACTGCATGACTGTCTATAGCACTAAATGTTTAATTCTTCCCATGCTCAAACAGTAAACATAGCAACAATATATTACCATCTACAACTGATATGGAAAAACTTGTTTGCAAACAGTGGTTTATTTCCAGCAGACAGGGAACCATGTAGGCATTCATTTGTAGTTGTGTTTGTGGCCAAATGGCAAATAAATCCCCAATATTCACTCTCACACTTTCAGCCCTGGTTTGGTCTCCACCAACAGAGAAGCAACAATGGTGCCTTTGCTGCCAGATGTTCTGCTTTGTTCACAGGCTAGTGTCTAACTGCGTCTGACTCCTGTTTGGTGTTTAGCAGGTAATGCACTGTGGGTTTATCACAGCTTTTTCACTGAAAACAGCTGCTGCTGCTGCTGCTGCTGCTGCTGCTGCTGCTGCTGCTGCTGCTGGAAATGATTCNTGCTGCTGCTGCTGCTGCTGCTGCTGCTGCTGCTGCTGCTGCTGCTGGAAATGATTCTGAAGAGAGCTGTGAGAGTGAATCAAACAGTAAAGTTGAGGGCGGCATCAACCCAAAAAATGAGGTGAACGATGCTAAAACACTGCACAGAGCAGAGGGCAGAGCCCCCAGCTGCAGAGCTTTGGCTTCATCACTCAATTGTGAAATGTTTTGTTTGTCGATATTGGGCTACCGTAGAAACATGGCAGTGCAACATGGTGGACATGGTAGAAGAGGGTCTGCTCCGTCTGTGGATATAAAGAGCTCATTCTAAGGTAAGGCAAGCACAAGGATTTTTATTTTCAGGTGATTACTGTAAACATACTGTAACCTGTGAATATTAGATTCCATCTCTGCCCCTAAATCCTTCACACTGGACCTTTAAAGAGCAATTATTGAGACTGTTTAAATCTGTCTTTTAACAGCATCATTGCAACAAGTTAATTTGGAAAGATTTTACAAAAATCTAATCATAAAGTGTATGTCTTCTACGACAGTTTGGCTGTTTTTAAAGCCAGGGTATTTAGACAGGAAGCTAAAAGTAGCTTTTCCATCTTCAGCATTCAGCTGAAGTCGATACTACAGGTAAAGTTAGTTTAAAGCCTCAGTAATGGTACCACAGGTAGTTTTTATGAATTCATATATTAACAATGATCAGGATACATACGTTACAGCTTTTTCTTTATGACTACATTACCAATTCATGTGAAAGAGGAGGAGCTCTCTCTCTCTCTCTCTCTCTTTCTCTCTCTCTGTCTGTCTCTATGTCTCTCTCTCCTACACTCTCTCTCCATTTTGTCCTCCATCCATTCATTCCCAGATGGACAGATTGTCTTGCTGCTCGCCCTCCAGTCACATTTGACCTGGAAGTGCTGTGATTGGTCCAAAGGTCACACAGCTGGCTTGCCATTGGTGGAGAGGTCATTCCACTGGCCTCCATAGGTCCCAACCCCATCCATCACTGTCACCACAGCCTCTGTTGACACTATTATTAAAAGTCACTCTGTGTGTGTGTGTGTGTGTGTGTGTGTGTGTGTGTGTGTGTGTGTGTCTTAATTCCTGCATGAATGTGCATGTGTGTATGTTGCGCTCACTGGTCTTTCGGATACACTCCTCCTGGTGGTGGTCACGTTTTGTAGATGGAAAATAGATTTGTGGATCTCACTGACATCAGGAGACTTTTTTTGCCTGTAAAACCACTGAACCATTTGGAGCACATGCAAGCTTTTGGTCTCTTTTGAAATGTAACACTCCCCAGCAGTCAGAATCACTTTCAGCGTTACTGGCATTGAGTAATAGACATTTGAACACACTGAAGCAAATGGTTTTTATTTCTGCCTAAATATTTTTGTGCAAATAGATGTCTGTTAACAGCCTGACTAGCTGGAAAGCACACCGTGTTTGGTAAAACCTTAAAACAATACCACAGACAATGACTATTTTACATATGTTTTTCTTCACATATGTCGAGGCATTCTCCAATAAAAGGTCATTTATTTTATTTATCTACATAAATATCCATATTTATTACCAGACAATCTATATTTAGGCCATCTAAATTCATATTTTGGGTATCTCTACCCATGATTAGTATATTTATCTTTAAATTGAGGCCATGTAAAACATTTATCATTTCAGACCCTGTGTAATATCTGTATTTACACTGAGATCCTTAATTTAGCTGTAAATTATACATTAAAGCAGCACATTCTTGTTTTCAGAATTTCATTGCCTATATGAAGCACCAGTCATCTGCACAATCAATAGTGTTTCAGACTGAATATTCTACTGAAGTAGATTATCTGGACCTTTCCCACTGTAACCAGACCATTTTGTCAGAATATTATCCATTAGTGGATTGCTATGAGACTTCATCACTGAGTCGCTTCATGCTCTTGTTGTTAGCTCTGATTGTACCTGCTGTTGTGATTCTATCTTGAAATGTTTTGTATCAATTGATTCATGAGAATCTCAGCTTTCCACTGATGTACTGCATGAATACAAACTTAGTAGCGTGTGTGTCAATCGATAGACAGACCTTTCAACACTCCTACAGCCTGTCCACAGGCCAGTGAGTGTTTATGGGTTTTCATGATTTAGGCTAACACCCTTAGTTCAATTTGCAGGAAGTCATGATACTACAGCGTACAATAACATTTAAACAACAGTTTACTTCCAGTGTTGTGTCCACAGTTTGTACTTGTTTCCTGTTTCAACATGACAAGGTCTCTGTGCACAAAGCCAGCTTCATAAAGAAACGGGTTTCCCAGTTTAGTGTGGAAGAACTTGGCAGACTGCCCTGCATAGAGCTCTCACCTCAATCCACCAACTTCATTCCTACACCCTTCGGATGAAGCGGAACACCGACAGTGAAGTCAGACCTAATCACCCAACATCTCTGTTGGGCCTCTTCATACTTAGTGTCCACATCAAACGTCAGCATAGATAAAAACTTGTGTCATTTCATCTTCTGCCAAGTGTCCTTGGAATTCTTTTCACATTGGCAGATTCTGCAGGATGATGTCACCGTCAGCCTCAGCCTCATTAAATCAGACAGAAGCAGAGCAAACACACCGCTAAAGGAGCAGATTCGCAGCCTGTTTTCCTCAGAGGACGCCTCCAAATCCGGCTGCATTCTGGACATTAACGGCTAATTAAACTGGCGGCCTTCTGTCTGTGTGTACTGTGTGTGTATACAATCATTTTGCATGTGGGTGTGTCTACAAACATAAATGACTGGACTCCCTCACTTTGTCTGTGTGTGCTTAAGACCATATCATGTCAGTTTGTGTGTTTGTCTAGCACTGTTTGTGTGGGTGAGGAGGCCAGGACCTTTGCTGGATAAAGATTTTATAGGTGGTTAACACGCTCTCCTGCAGTGTGCAGCACAAGGGCCAAGGAATCTGTCTGTCTGCCCCAAAACTACACCCAGTAAATCATGTGGTGCATCATTCACAGTGCTGAAGGGTCTGCTAATTTAGTTACTGCCCTCTGCAACACTGCAAAAATGAAAAGAAGTATGACATTAATAAAATACAGTCAAGTATCAGATGTTTTCCTTAAACGCTTGGAATTAGAGGTTGCAAATGTACACTGAATCTTAAAATGCAGGGAGACTCTTCTCCCTCTTTTCATGACACTTAAGATGATGGTCTGTAACATATAACATAATCTTTCCAAATTCGCAGTGTACCAGAACACTGTGTACCAGTGCATACACATAGGCACAAGGGAAAAGATATATATTATATATATAATATTATAGGGTAAAGTATGACCTATTACTATATACAGTTTACCAACAGTGGGAAGCACCTATGACAGAAAAACGAGGATAAACTAACTACATGTCAGTCAGGAGAGACTTACTTGAAACAGAGACTTAAGGAATGATCAAGTTAGTTTAGTTGACGTGTGCTCATATAGAAAAAAAATCCAAGAATGTGAGGAGTCTTTGGCAGTAGTGATGCCATGCGTTGTACAGGATAGCCCCCCAATGGAGTCTCGACACTGGCGGCGTTGAAGGAGTGAAGAGCGATGCTGAAGATCTGGATGGATGTGACATGAGCAGGACTTCTGCTGAGCTCAGTGGAAGGAGCCCTGTGGTCTCAATGTGACGAGGACTGGAGGAGAGTCACATCAGGTTCACTGAAATGACAACTGACAGCAACAGAGAGAGGAACAGTTCTAGACTTTGCCAGCAGGGAGACATGGTGGTAAAATAGGTTCAACTGAAAGAGTGAAATGCCCACCGTCCACTGAATAAGAAAGGGAGAGAGAGTAAATAAGGAGTATGAACATAGTCGGTCTTCCTGATTGAACTTTTCATGCAGAAAAATGTCAGGTCAGGGAAACAACAATTATCATGAGCAGTGATAGCCTCCCTGGCTAAACAGACACTTAAAAATCTCAAACATTTACAGACCAACAAGTGAGAAAATGTAGTACCACCCATAAGGTTTGATTGACAGGTTATTTCTGTGATCTCTCAGGAACAAACAAGAAGATAGGGAGAGAAAATGTCAACAATGAGTGATCATGAAGATAGTCAGTCTTCCTGATTCCTTTTTTTAGCAATGGGTGGCTTATTACTTATGGCTATTTACTAAATAATTACAGAGTACATTTGTATTTTTACTATGCAACAAACAGAGGTCCAGGGAGGAGTGTTGTCATGAACATACTGCAGGCCTTTTTGTCACTGTGTTGTAAAGAAGGCCTACATATGAGGCACAGCATTGTAATAAAGTGTTTCAGTTCTCTCTTTGGTAGAGGACAGTGAAGGTTTGCAGACATGTGTTGTTAGACTCAACACATCCTTATTCCTAAATGAGTAAAGAGGTTGACAATGGCTCCCAAAGAAGCAGTTAGCTTAGGTTACGTAAGTTGATATCAGTCAACATTGGATTTTGGTTTCAGACCAGACACAAACAGCCGTCCTGTGTTTGTTTGAGGCATCCATCCACCCCACCTCCCAAATAAATTTACTTTCTTGCTTGTTATACTACCTCACCTTCCTTTGCTCCCATCATAACTACTGCAGCCACAATAAACAGAAATATGTGTCGTAATATCCTGCTTGCACAGTTGACCGATGTGCTGGTTAGGCCACAACAACAAGCAACGATGGATTTCTTCAGTGGTTGTAAAACATTTCAAGATGTGTGAAAAACCAGCTCTCCTCATCTATTTATTCTTTCAGTGTTGCAGCAACAACATCTCTCAAACTCAGTGAAAGGTGACCATTTCATGCTTCTTTACAAAATCAGTTTCTCCATTTGAAGAACATGCATACAAACACATGGCCCAAATGGATGATGTGGCAATTGTATGGTGGTGCAGAATCAATAAGTCCTTTGAATCTGCTTATCTCGCACACACATGCGCGCACACGCACACATATAGACACACATCTACACACACCCACACAAAGTCCGTCTGTCAAACACACACCCACGCCACCCTATCATTGTCAGTGTTACACGAAGCTAATCCATTAACATGTCACTATCAGGGCTGATAAGTGTGTGTGTGTGTGTGTGTGTGTGCATGTGTGTCTGCGTGTGTGACCTCGAGATTAGCAGTAATTATCTCCTCACATCCTGCGACCTGATATGGTTCATGTGTATTTGTTTTCTTTTCCTGTTTTTCTGCAGAGACCACCAGCAGGCTGAGGTTGTTATGAAAGTTAGGAATGATGGCATCACAGTTCTTTTCTCATATTTCTCGATACCAAGTTGACTCTAAACTCTTCACACAGATGTCTTTACTTACAGGCAGCTCAGCACAACAGCAAATCCTGACAATGGTTATCAACTGTCCTTGTTAAAAAAAAGGGGCATTTGATGCTGCATTTGATGCCTCTCCAGTACAAAATGGGCCAATCACGTGCTGCCTACTTCAGTCAAGAGGAACAGGTTGTTATAATGGAAAACTGTGGAGCATATAAAAAAAAAATACAGCAAAAAGCAATACGTGCTGCAAATAAAGCAAGAGAAGAATGCTGGCAGAAAACTGCTAATCGTGTAAATTCACAAGTTGATATATTTGTTTTACCACTCAGTGCACTCTCTGCGCTTACTTTGTATTTCTAATGTGACAACTGCACATTGTAGAGAGCTCTGAAACTTGATACAACATATTTCAACAAGATACTCTGGAACTGCATTCAGGTCTGACATTGCCCCTTAATGAAGGATACATGGAATTCACTTCAGTTGCTGGCTAAATCACACTGAAATGAATTTTATTGATTGAATATTATTTGTGATAAATACCAATTTACTACTCAGTTTTCTGTAAAATGGATTTGGCAGTGATTTTCAACTAAAGAGATGCAGGTTCGTGTGGCATGAGTTTGCGCTGCTATCATCACGTCGGTCAGAGTGAATGTCATCAGGAAGAGAATGAGTCAAAGGGCGGCGCTTTTTTGCCAATTGAATTCCAAAACAGAACCTCCTCTGGAGCAGGTTATGTCCTGACTAACCTGACAATCTCTCTTCATAGAACACCCTCAGTAACAATTTGACACTTATTACATAATCACCATAAAAGTCAGTGAACACAGGCAGTGCTACAGTATGCATCATCAGTGTCTTTGAAGTAACTTTTATGTATTCATCTATTTATTTATAATGAACTACAATTCCATTACAAAAAATAATGAAAAATCATGTTTATGGCATGGATTGTCATACCTTGCAGTAAATGCCACACAGAGGAATCAATTCCAGTAATGCAATCCAATCTACATATTCACTAT
The DNA here is from genome assembly GCA_037975065.1 of Chaetodon trifasciatus. Classification (NCBI taxonomy): domain Eukaryota; kingdom Metazoa; phylum Chordata; class Actinopteri; order Chaetodontiformes; family Chaetodontidae; genus Chaetodon; species Chaetodon trifasciatus. The sequence goes on from JBBMOE010000033.1 coordinate 367,769, forward strand.
ACATACCTGTGTGGGACAGCTCCAGGTATAAAGATACAACAGGGCTAGTCAAAGATGGCTTCTGCATTTGGCCACAAATTCTCCATCAGTTGCATTATACATCTATGATGCTACCACACACCCATTTCTAATGGATGAAGCCTTGGCCTGGAGGAGAGGTGATCAGGTGGTCCCCAACCTTCTCTGGGTGTTTCGACCCAGGATCACACCTTACGTCCCCTCTTATAATCCACCTGGGAGAGAATCTGTTTTCATTCATTTCATTTTCATTCCTGAGTCATCCCTGGAATCTTCTGCGGACATGTCCAGACATCCAGCACTCACTGTGTCTCAGAGGGACATCTGGTCATGTGACTGCTGTTCATAAACTTTCTCCATGAGGAAAAGAATTCCTCTGTGGGACTGAGGAATGAGAGTAAGGTGGAAGGAAAAGTGACACCATCCTGTATCCTGGGATGGGTGGTTGAGTTTGAGTGATAAAAAAGTTTATGAATTTTGAAAATATGAGGTCATTGAATGCATTTCGTGTGAAAGCGATGAAAAGTGAGCTACAGTTTTATCACTACGACTTCTGTTGTGCCGAGTCTGTGAACTCAGTATAGAACAGTCCGCTTTTCCCCTAAACTGCTCATTTGCAAGTTATCATTCAAAAGCCTGTTCAAAATGCAATAAATAGCTGTTGTATTTCAGTACCACATCACATAAGAAAAACATGACCACAGAACTTTAAAGATATCCAAGATGGAAGTTGTAAAAAGGGGGAAAAAAAAAAAGGAAAAAAAAAAGGAAAACAGGCTCGCAAGGAATGATGTTCATATTGGTCTGTATGCCGCAACACAGAAAGTTAGCATGTGTAGGTCAGAGTGGTGAACGGGCATGTGGTGCATATTGCTGAGGTTCATGTCCCATCACACCAACCCTCTTATTCCCAGGTCACCAAATGCCTACGGTTAACCTGAAACAATCAGAGTTTGGTTAGGTTTAGGCACCAAAACTACTTGGTTAGGTTTAGGAAAATGGGTTAAGGGTGCAGTTAGTTGGAGTTAGTTGAAAGGCTGAGGTGTTTCATACAGACGCTGAAGGGTACGCTGCAGCTAGTTGGTGCATTGGCTGTTTGGGTGAATAAACACAAATAAATGCTCCAGTGGTCAAATCAAGGCGAACAAGTCCTTGTTATTTTGTCTGACCACATCGTTACAGAGTCCATTTTGTATTTCTCATCAGTTTGAACACTGCCAAACATATTGTGCTCTCCAATTTGCATATCAAAAAAACACTAATGAATTCTGTTTGAAGCCAACAATCGACTGCTCGCGGCCATTGTTTCTGAGATGCGGGAGGCCTCCAAAATGGCCGCCAGATGGTGTAGTGTCACCTGACCTGCTACAGAAGAAGGCATTTTTATAACATCCTTCACTGTGTCCATTCAGTCAGGATGTTTGATTTCACTTCTCTTCATTTTCTCTCTTCTCTTCCCTTTTCTCAGCCTCTTTTCTTCTCTTCTTTTTTCTTCTCTCCTCTTCTCTCTTGGACACCTTCCCCCCCTCATGTCACCAACTTCCCACAATGCTGAGCATAGCAGGGAAGCACAGCACCCACGGTGCATCACTTTCACGGCCTCACGTGGCATTTTAGTGTCACATTTATCTATGTGTGTATGTGTGTGATTGTGTGTGTCAGGTGGTGCCCAGCCAGACCAGACCCCAATGGGTCCATGTCCCCTGACACACACACACACATACACAAACACAGAGCTCTGCCAGCTGCCTTCCTCTTCTACAGGGAATTGAACACACTTTTACCACCAGCTGAGCTCAGAGAGAGAGAGAGAGAGAGAGAGAGAGCATCTGCCCATGAAGAGGCAAACTCACTGTCTGTTTGTGTGTGTGTGAGTGTGTGTGTGCGTGCGCGTGCACGTGTGCATGTGCTCTCGTGCTTGTGGTCACCTCTACATGTAAGAGCGTACTTGTGAACTCCCATGTGCCTTTGCATGTGTGTGTATGTGTGTGTGTGTGTGTGGGGGGGGGGGGGTTGAGACCGTTCCAGGGGGTTAGTTTGATTAATGCCCACCCCACCATCCCTCCACCTTCTCTCTGAACAGAAAAAAACAACACAAAGAGAGAGATGCAGAGTGTGTACGTGTGTGTGCATGTGTGTGTGTGACAGAGAGAGAGAGAGAGAGAGAGGTTAACAGCTGTTGGTGCTCTCTCTCCCGTTCTCTCTCTTCTTTTCATGTGGGCCCCACATTCTGTCAGAGCTGATTGATAGCCAAGACAATGATTGGACAGAAATACAGAGAGAGAGAGCAAAAGAGAAAGAGAAGGGGGTGGACAGAGAGAGAGAACGAGAGAGAGAGAGAGGGGGGTGGAGAGAAAGGGTGAGGAAGAGAAAAAGAGAGAGAGACGCAGCTAACCAATCAGGTTGCTGAATACAGGTAGATTAACCAATGGTGGGGAAGCAGGAATGGTCGAGCAAGAGGGTGGGTGGAGTTTGATCAACCCTGAAGCACAAAGAGACAGAGGAGGATGGAGAGAGAGAGAGAGAGAGAGAGAGAGAGAGAGAGAGAGAGAGAGAGAGAGAGAGAAGGTTCTTTTGTTATTGAGCTTGTCAGGTTCTTTCAGTCACATATGTCAGTCCAACATTGGTAAATCTCTCTTTCATTGTGTGTGTGTGTGTGTGTGTGTGTGTGTGTGTGTGTGTGTGTGTGTGTGTGTGTGTGTGATGGTGTAAGAAAGAGCAAGTGGATATTTCAATAGTGAGTGTGCATCATGTGACTCAACATGGTGTACACACACACACACACACACACACACACTGTTGTTGTGGTTACAAAGCTGTCCTGTAACTGAAACATCACAGGTTTGATTCCTACAGTAAACAACCTGCTCACACTGTGAAAATTAGTGTGAAAAAACTAATAGTACTAATAGTAACTAATAGTAAACAGTTAATTAATAACAGTGAACAGATGGTGATTTACAATTTCATCTTTAACAAATTAATGTTGTACTATTGCAGTATGGTTGACACATGAGCAAGTAATTATCTATTAAGTCATATGTAGAAAATATGTATACCCATGACCTAAGTGAACTAAGTCTGTTTTTTTATATGTTTAAATTCATGGAGTAAAACACAGATTTATATTTGATTTGCATATGATCTGCTTTTGTTTGGAGTGACTCAAGAGGAATAAAACCAGAGCTTCACCTCCATGAACAGCAGCATGACACAGAACCAGCATCACAGTGTCCACATACGTCAGAAAATAAACAAAAAAATGGCCCACAGTTAATTCAGCTCGTCACTGTCTCATAAACAGAGTAAATGATGATGGACTATAGAGAGTAACACCCACAATTTACAGTAAAAGATGGGAAATAGAGTTAAAGTTCTCAATACTAATCATATATAAACTCAAAATTACATTGTGAAATAATAGGCTTTTTTTTTAATTATATATGTATGTTATTAGAGTTTTAATAATACATGATCTGTCTGTCTGTACGGACACACATGATGGTGTACGGGTACTGCTGTTCACAGATTTAGAGAAGTGACTTTGGCTCATTAAATGACTTTTGCATTTAAACATTTCCATACTTTTGCTTTTATCTGCGATTTATTTAGGCCTCCATAAAGACTGAAGAGCTGAGATGCTGGCTTGCTTGTATTTATTTATTAAATGATAATTTTTGTTTTCCACTTGACTTGTTTTGGAATAGATGAAATTCCTCCATGCCCCCATATTGTACAGGCACACACACACACACACACACACACACACACACACACTTCCCAGTGTGTTGTCCTTATTGAATTAGAGAGGAACACATACAGAGGGGCCTCGCTGATCGGGGGGATGTTATGGTGGTGGCGCCGTGCTGCCTGTCTCTCCAACCCTTCCCCTGCGCTCTCTCTCGTTCTTTCTCTCTCTCTGTCTCTCTCTCTCACACACACACACACACACACACACACACACACACACATAGATGCTCTTTGTCGCTCTGTTTCTCTCACACAGATGTATGAAGATGTCCAAACACACACAAACATACAAAGATGTGCAGATACAGGGAAATGCAAACATAACGCATATTTCTATCAACTAAACATTGACAAAGACAAAGCAAGTCCATCAGAAACATAGTGTGTGCTTCAAGTCAAAACTCTATGACACTATAATGTACACGCTAACAGTCGTGTCATCAGGTTTTTTTGTTTGTTTGTTTTTGTTTTTTGATGTAATGATACAAGAATCATCACATCAATAGTCACATCAATGACTTTTTTATGCACTATTAACTAACTTACACCTCTAGCTGTTTGTATATGAAGGGGTGAGACCACACACCTTTAGCATACTTTGCCATCCTTATATTGTCCCTCAGGGGTCTGTCTTTGGACCAGTCCTCCTCTCATTGTACATGCTTTGTCTGGGTCATTTGTTTAGCTACTTTCACATGTCATATCACTGTTATGCTGATGATAAACAGATATATTTGTCTGCTAAACCCAATAACCTGAATCAGCTCCATGACTGCTTAGCTGACACCAAAGAATTGATGTCTCTTAATTTCCCCCACCTAAAACCAGACAAAACAGAAATTCTTTTAAGTCATCCTGATTACTTTTCCTCTGCAGTTGATCAGTTTATTGGTCCATTACAATCTGATATCAAATCTGCCAAATGATTTCAGGTGCATTATCGCCTCTTTCTGGACCAGACTGGAGTATAGCTGACCTTGATTTGTGGGCCTCTTGGAAAACCAAAACTCATTGCAGCCAGATTTGTGATGTGGCCATTGAAGATACATATATGTGTGACAGAGAGTGCATTAAATCCCATTTGGAGTTAATCCAGATATGAGACACTTAAAATGAAAAGTGTATAAGGCTCATCTGTCTAGAGAGAAGATAATGGTTTTGTTGTAACTTCAGTAGCAATTTTCTTGGCTTCTACTGACCAGAAGAGGAGCTGTGTGATGAGGCACTTTGTTTGAATCCTTGTCAGAAAGCAAAACATGTCCACTTTCCCATACAGGACGTCGTCTCCGCTGGTTGTATTTCTAGTGCCCTGAATGAACAGGGTGTGTGTGGCAGTGCCTAGGCCTGCTGGGAAATGCCGAGCTGTAAATGTGTCAGACTGTTTGAAAGTGAAGCCACTTGAAAACAGCTTCCATCTTCTCAATGAAGCATGAAACATATTTTTTAACTAGAAGCACTGTTATTTCATGCTTTAAGGGTGTCAGGCTGAGTGCTGAATTGTGTCTTTCTCACATTCTTTCTTGCGTCGCTGTGTTTTCTTTTCCTTAAGACACCGCAGGGCCTCTGGATGGAAATTCACACTTTACATTCTAATAGTTTCTCGCTCAGCCACAGAGACTGCCACCGAGGTCAACATGAGAAATGGGTCAGTCACCAGAATTACAAGAAAACAATCACTGGAGGTCATAGGTCACTGAAGCATGAAAGGAAATAGGAGAAATATTCTTATGCACTACAATTATCATGGATTTCACAGGTAAAATTAATAAAACCAAGGAACTCTTGCACAGCTTTGTGACACACACACACACACACACACACACACACACACACACACACACACACACACAAACACACAAGGCAAGTAATAAAAGTTACAAGCCAATAATCAATTATTCCTAAATTAATGAATATCCTGTCTTGTTGGAACACACCCACTCATCCAGCACAGCACAACTACAAATCACACACACATGTACACACACACACACAGTGACACACACTCACACAGAGCGCACATTGTGCTTCAGTGCTGTCTGTTTGACTTATTTTGCCTGGTTTAATGAGAAATATCACATTACCACACATACTGTAAGCAGTGAAGGTTGGATGGAAACCAGGCTGAACAAAGTCTGAGACACTGAACCCAGAGCTGCACCAACTACTTTTCACAAGTATGAGTAGCAGCAGTAGAAGGGGCAGCAGTAGTGGTAGTGCAGTGCTTGCATCATTTAATGTAGTTGCTGCAGTAGTACTAAAAGTAGCGGTACTAGTCATAGCAGCAGTAGTACAGTATTTATAGGAGCTACAGTACTTGTAATTCTACTCCGGTTGTAGTGGAAAAAAACAAGAAAAAAAAAAGTTTTTGGTTTTTCCTTGTGTCCAAAAGTTTGTGTCCAAAAAGAATCCAATGGGAGACAGTTTGACTGTTGACTGTTGCTGGTCATTTATTGTAAATTAAAGAAAATACAAAAATAAAGATGCAAATGTTTTAAAGAACATAAATTATTTCAAGGGCAAGACAAAGGGAACAGGCCGCAGCAGGTTTCAGGCCCAAGCGCCACGCACAGCTTCATGTTCATTTCATTCACAGACATGGCAGCCAATGAAGGTGTCTGCTGGCCCGCCTTCTCCCCGTCATGCTCTACCAGCGGCAATTTAAAGGGTGGCGCCGTCACCACCTGTAGAGGATGCACACTCATGCAATTCCACAAAATAGAACAAATGGAGAGAATAATGTACAACATAAAAACTTAAATGCGGCCCCTACACTGGTGTTAGTAGTCAGAATAGATATTTCAGGTCCCCCAAAAAGCCCCAAGTTCAATATAGCAATAGATCATTAGCAAATCAATTGTAACGTTGCTTAGGACTATGGGGTAGTGGACCCCTATAGCACAAATCCGCTGACAAGATAAAGGGGGTCCTGCTTTATTTTCTAATCTTGACACCTTGAATGTTGCTTGTTACCAAACATTTGTACACAACAATTTTGTCCAACTGCTCTGCAAACCGCTCTGTGTTTCAGTACAGGAACACTGTACACACTAACCAAGGGTGGGGATGTGGGCATAAGGTTCCCCAGGGTCCTCTAGCAGGGCAATTTGACCATGAGTAATGAGCAACAGTATTAGAAACAGCAATGCTTGTAGCAATAGGAATAGAGGTCATAGTGGTATAGGTAAAACTAACTGACCTGTAGAAGAAGAAGAGGAAGATTATTTATTGCAACTTGTAACTTGTCAGTCACAATGTAGCCATTCCCTGAAGCCATAGTTTACTCTTAATGGGACCACAATTTATAAAATGAACATGATTCTGTATTAAAGAAGACTTAAAACTTAAAATTCAATAGGACAATGTTTACTCTTGTAATAAATCCAGTGAAAAATTGGGTCATTTTGTCATAAACATGCATATAATCTGACTTCTTTTTGCAACTGGTGGAGATGGCCCCTGATGGCCCTTGGAAAAACTGCAGGTTGAAGGCACTTCCACTGTGGCTTCAGCTTCAGCAATGGAAGAAACCTCAGAAAGATCCACAGAGGAGGGATCCCTCAGAAATACAGACCAACAAAATCACCGTATATACAGATTACAAAGACAAAATACACTGCAACCTCAAGGCAGTCTTGACAAAGAGAAATTCTGCTTTTAAGAAAAATTAAAATGTACCATTTCAGAAGGGGCTGCTCGTTATCTGTCCTCCCCGACTGTAGACTTGTATGGTTATTAATGATTGTGAGAGACCAAGCGTTATGCTTCTCCAGACTGCATGCGAGCAAGGGTACACGGGTGTCCTTCAGACATGTTTGTGTGTTAATACTTGTACAGAATGGGGGCATAACACACACGTCAGCTATCATGTCTAGAAAACCTCAATGTAAAGAAAATATACAGAACTTTACATACACAAAAATACAGTCTGAATTTCACCCCAGTGACAATGTAATCAAACCACTACCAACGTGAAATAAATCAGACAGAATTTGGATTGATCAGCATAATGGGGAGAATATTAAAAGTCTTAAAGAAGAATAAAAGAAATATAGAGGAAAAATCCCAACAGGAAGTTGGAACAACCACTCCACACGACATGTGGTGGTTCGGGAGGTGTGTGTGTGTGTGTGTGTCATCTCCTGAGCCTCTGTGACCTAGAGCTAACACCCTTCTCTGTGGACTATAGGCTCATAAAGATGTTTACATGTACGTCCACAGAAGCATAATTCCAGCTTTAGTCTGCACCTGAGTCAACACACAGTACTGGCCCACTGGGATTCCTCCCAATTCTCCCAATTAGCACTTAACCACAGCAAGTACTGTAGCTATCCACACTTCAGCTGGTAAATCTGATGACTTAAAGTTGGAACCAGGTGTGTTAATTCTAGTGAGAACAGTACAGTGAGCTCCATATATCCCACACAGGATCGTATTGTTAATGACGGAGTTATATAGTTACTTTTTCAAAGTCTACATCATAAAATTTCACACCGGTCATACTTCTTACATATTCAAAACATTTCTCTGTATGCAGCACTGTCTTTGATGTGTACTTCATATCCTGTGTATTACACTGTTGTTAGAGGTTTGTTTTTCAGGTTTTTTAACCTGAAAGAGAACATGTTGATCAGTGTCAGTCTTCAAAATAAAGTCTGAGGCAGCAGCAGTGCTGTGAGGATCAGTGAGGTGTGTGTGTGTTTGTGTTTATGTCTGTTGCTTGCTCAGCACAGCATCACAAAGGACTGTGGTTGGTGTCTCTTGCTCAGCAACCCCCCATCATACACACACACACACACACACACACACACACACACACACACACACACACACACACAATCGCTGGAGCTTGTGTTTTGGAGGCTCCCTCTGGTGCTGTTAAGTGAGTCCTGAGTGAGACTGATGGGGGTCAAGACCCCCATACATACACACACACACACACACACACACTAATACACACATAAACATAAATGTACACACTCACAATACTGTCTTAAGCATTTCAAACATGTACAGAAACACTAATACACACACACACAGACACACACACGCACACACACACACACAGTACCAGAGCCTTTATCCTGAGGCACTACAGTGTCAGACCCCCCACCCAGAGCTGCAGCTGTGCCAACTCTACACACACTCTTTCCTTCTGACTGCATGCTGAGTCTGTATGTGTCTCTCCACACATACATGATAAGGCTTGTACACGTGTGTGTGTGGTATATCAAAATGTGCAAGTGTATGTATGCAAATCTGAGTGTGTAATGTTTCTGTGTGTCTGTTTGCATGTGTGTGTGTGTGTGTGTGTGTGCGTGTAAACGGCCACAAGCTCACCAGGCAGGACAAACAACAGACCTCATGTCTCCCTGCAGCAATGTCCCCCTCCTCATTTTTGCTGTCGTGTTTTCATCTTTTTTATTGTCTCTTTTTCATTCTCGTCACATCTGTTTTATGTTCTTCAGCCACAAACTTGCACAGAGAGACATGAATAAACGGATACAGAGGTTGAGGGAGAACCACTTTTCTACTGGCTTATGTAATGCAATTTTTATTTTCAATTTGGATTGATAGATTGTAATAACACTGGCTTCGTAATAACAATGCCATGACAATGACCACAGTCATAGCATCACCTACCTTAGCCTCACCCTTAAATTAGCATACTTCAGCATACTTCTACCTTTACCTAAACCACAATGTTTCCTTAATTTTAACCAGGCAGCTATTTTAACACAAACAGTGACTTATCTCTAAACCTAACAGTCTCGTCTTTGTGCCTGAACACAGGCAAACCATAAGATAAGATAAGATAAGATAAGATAAGATAAGATAAGATAAGATAAGATAAGATAAGATAAGATAAGATAAGACTACTGATCTCCAGGGGGGAATACAACTGTTACAACGTGCACAGAAACCACCTGATATGTAAAAATAAATAAATAACAGATAAATAACTATTTGAATGACAGAAAAATGAAAAATGAAAAAAAGGAAAAGTGGTGACATTAAAAAGCCAAAATACAATATAAGCACTGATAATTGGACAAATATTTGTGTCCAGTTGTCAAACTCCAGTAGCCATTAACTATGAACTGCTACGACAATACAAGTATATAGGTATGCATATGAATAATTAGTACAATATACATAATAATATAACACACAAACTATACAGTATATTATGAAGCATATACATACATATATAATAGAACTTGGAGAGACTACCATGATATAGCATTTAATGCCATAATATAAACGCAAAATAATATACAATAGTAATAATACAGTACTATTATACAGTGATAGGCTGGTCTGCTGGCATCATCAGTCTTGATACCGCCTCACCACCGTTCAGCTGAGAAGAATAGTTCACTGGCTAATACCAGAATACAGCCTCAGCCAGAGCTGAATTTATCTGCCCTTTAGTGTTTTCAGTTATATAATGCAGGGATGTTCAGAGCATTTCAACCAGGTATCTGATTCTGAGCACCTGACTGTAGTCACTTAATGTAGGAACTAGTTACCTCAATGCTTGTTGCTCTGATATTTTAAAGCTAGTGGTTGCCCAGTGGTGATTTTAGGATTCATTGTGTGTACTCTTGTCTAAATATAAGGGGTACGTGGACAGTGGTAAGGGTGGTGGGATGACCCCGTGTAGTGCACCAGAAGATTAACAGGTATGGGCATCATACTATGAGGTTCTCAGTCAGGCTTCTGTAGGCCTCGTTGTTGTCCTTGCTGTTACACCCAACAATAGAGAAGTCATCAGAGAACTTTTGGAGGTGGAAGGTTCCTGAGTAGAAGAGGAAATCTCAGGTGTAGAGTGCGAATTGCAGTGGTGCCAGTGTAGTTCTTGGCTACATCAGTGCTGCTCAGCATCACCTCCGAGATGCGTCCATCCAAGCGGACATACTGCAGCTGGCCGCTGAAGTAGTCTGTAAGCCACCATAGTGATATGGTTTCTCTGTCAACAGCTAGAGGGTGTTGTATGCTGTACACATTGTAATGCCCATAAAGCACAAGGTAGATTTGTGATATTGGGCTATATAAATAAAATTTGATCTGGTCATTGTCCTATACTGAAGTGGCAACATGAGTCTCTAAAGTGCCACAGTTACATGACTCAAATGTATAATGTAAATGTGAAATGCAGATCATCATACACACTTCATTTAATTAAGAGAACAGAACCGTGGAGCTTGTGGGTCAATAACTGCCCACATAGCATCAATCCAGCCCTATTAGCAGTGACATGAGGCTAATATTGTTACCAGTACTGTTATGCCATTTGTCTGACAAGACATCAATGGTCCACCCAGCTGTCGATTTTTCTCACTATTTCTTACCTTCTCAAACACTTTATCCGCCTCTATTAGTTATACACATTGATGCCATGTGTTAAAGGTGTTGGCTTTCACCTACTGTGATAATTGGTTTCCTTTTCCCTCCTGTCTTCTGATAGGTGTCATCATTCTGTTTTTTATTTGACCAATTGTGTTACCATAGAGAAAGCGACTGACTCTGGCACCAGAGACCACTGTTGGCATCCTGTCTCCATCCAGCAGTCCATGTTGGGTTCTTTTCTATGACCACAATGTCTTCCCAAGGTTAACTGACTAGCTGAAGTAGTTTCTTAAATAAATGTTCAAATGGATCATTTTGGAGGGCAATGACGAGCAGCTTGTTTTGTCATTTCAGATGGAGGACTTTGGTGTCGGTGATCTTTGCCAGGCTGTGTCTAATACAGCTCATAAGTGTACTCTATTTGTTTGGCAGTTCATCTAACTGTATGTCTGATTTTTAAGTTGAAGTATTAAGTTTATTATTATCATTATTTACACAGCGCCTTTCTGGATCACACATCACAAAGTGCTTCAGAAAAACAGATAAAAGTATCAGTGTAAAAATAATAGATAGAGGAGGTTAACAATATATAACTGGAATTTATTGGGTAAGACTATCGTGTATGGATGTTACGCTCTGTGGTCCACATACATTTGGCCATATTGTGTATTTTTTGCCAGTATGGTTCTTTGTTGTGAGTTCTCTCCCTGCTTCCTCTGTTTTGCAATACAGTTACTAATATGTTTATGTAACACTGTATTTAAAGGCCATCACTTTGAGTTTCTTTCTCCATTTTACCTCCCTCTCTCTCTCTCTGTGCTATATGTAATATTGTTAGGTATACATTAATGCCATTTATTTTGGGAGGCATCAGTGATCTTTGCCCAACTGTCAATTTCTTTTCCATTTCTCTGTGCTTCTCCTTTCCTTCACTCTCATTTACAATATCATTACTAATACATTTATGTCATTAGTTTTCCACCTACGTGTCAATTTCTCCTCTCCACTTGGGTGATTCTGAAGAGAAAACCATTGATTGTGAACAGACGTGAGTGCAGAACACACAGATCAATAGTTCACTTCTGGGCAGCTTCAGGTCAGATCAGGCAGGGCCCAGATGTTCTCAACATCAGGTAGTGTTTTTTCTTCATCTTAACAATTTCTTCAGTCTGAAATCTTCCCAGTCAACATCAAGTACACATGTGAAACCAGAAATGTGCTCTAACATTACTGTACAGAGTAAAACCTGATCACCAGCAGTGAAAATCAGTCAAAATGCTTGATGTCAAACTTGAGAAAACATCTACAGGTAAGTCATTGTGGCTGAAATCTGTCATAAAATTAGTAAAAGTACCTGCCACCATGTCATTTATGTGTGTTCAAGACAATTTATGCTCTATATTTTGCTTGGTGCCTGTCCAGTAGGCTGAATTTTTATGTTTAATCTCCATTTATGATAAATTCTTTGCTAGCTACCTTAACTACAAGACGCTCACAGATGCCTTTTATGCAGCTGCACCTGCATTTATCTTAGTGAGAGTTACAATTGAATGGTAATGCTGGTAGCCCATGTGAGATCTCCTTAACTTATTTCAAGAGGCTAAATATAAAGTAGAGCCTGTTCCTCACTTTGCTCTCTATCCATAAAATGTACATTTTTTTCAATTATGACTAAACACCTGCAAAACTAATGAGATTCTCATTTACCTTAGCTGTAGTTACTAGCAAATGGTAACATGCAAACATGTGAATCAAAGATGATGACTGCAGTAGACATTATACCTGCTAAACATCTGCATGTTTACATCCACCATTTATCCCAAAGCATCAACTGCAGAGGGCTGTGTTGTAGGATTCTGTGGCATCTAGAGGTGAGGTTGCAGATTTCAACTAACGAAACACCCCTAACCTCATCCTCCCCTACTGTGGCAGCAAAAAATTTCTTCGGTTTGTCTCTTCTGGGCTATTGTAGAAACGTGGCAGCACTCCATGGATGAGGACCCTCTCCCTCTGTAGATATAAAGAGCTCATTCTGAGGTGATGAGACCCCAAGGATTCTTAGTTTCAGGTCATTGCAGACTGATGAGAATATAAATATGAATGTTATATTCCATTTCTGGCAACAGTTACCCCTAAATCCTACACACTGGACCTTTAAGTTTCAAAATTTACACTCTCAAAAATGCAACCACTGCCTCAGACATCGTACACACTTTCTCCTCATATTTAGTTCTCCCTCCTCTCCACTGTGTGTCTAACTGTTCTCTGCAAATTTCTATTCATCCTCTTTCTCTGTCTCTC